>JASANH010000189.1:0-175035 GCA_030248295.1 Mesodorylaimus sp. YZB2_4 | reverse complement strand
GAGCCCATTGGCGATAGCGGGGCCTTATCCAGTTTCGGCCACCGACAAGTTGATCTGTCTGGAAACCGCGCGGCCTAATTTTCCTCGTTTGTCGAACTGGCTGATTTGCATGAAAATTTTCTACGAAAAAAATTTGTTTTCTCTTTCTTTCCCCTCCCAGTTATATCTAAATACAGCCTGAGTTTTCTCCGACACAAAAACTGATGCGCAGGCGCAATTGTCTTTTTGGTTGATTCAACAAGCTTGTTGTCTGGAAGCCGTCGTATTTTTCACGTGCAGACAAGACGAGACGCGAGGCAAGCAAGGCGAGACGAGGGAGGGAGGAGGCAGTTGGCGACAACCGACGGACACGTCGTCGGTTTCCACGGGTTTCATTTGTTGATTTGATGGTCTAGCCGAGGGTATAGTTTGTTGCTAAGACGAAGATTGAAAAGTCGAAGCTAACGGGTTTAGTCGTGTACCAAGCCGGTCGTTTACCGCATCAGTAGCTAGTTCCTTTCCTCGCCGGTCCTCTGGTTGCACGAGTCTCGAAACTAGCAAGCAAGCGTGGCTGTCGCAAAGAGCCATTACTTAGATTTTCTAGTGTGAAAAGATTTCGTTTAGTTAGAATTACCAATTTATTATTTGGCAACACGTTTTGTAAAAGTTTTTGTCAAGGTTTCTTTCAAAATAGGCGCGTTTTCAATCATTATCTGATCTCCACTTGAATAGGATCCGGTTTTTAGGGTGGAAGGTTTTGATATCTTTATTCTTACAGGTCGCGAAGGCGAAGACAATCTTGATAGTCAGTTCGCGCGCTGAGGCCAACCTACTTACGAACGGATGGAACCGAAACGAGATTCGGGGCGTGGCGCTGGCGGATCGCCCGAAGGTGATCGATTGCTGGCCAAAGAAGCCGCTACTGCTCTTAACGGTCCCGTCGATCAGGAAGCTCTAAAGGTAAATCCCTGTTGATTTCTCACACTTCTTGGAATGTTCTTCCGGCAGACATTTCTTTGGCAATGTACAGACTTTGTTTACGAGCATCAGCTAATTGATTTCCAACAGTAGAAAAAACTTTTTCGCATCTCAAGCTTAGTTGCAGCGTGAAGTTTCCGAAATTCTCGACTTTTCTGCCTAACGTTACATGCCAGCGCGAAGCATTTCGTCACGTTTCTTCCTCGTTTTTATGGTTCTACATAAGTAGAGGGTAGGCGTTTTCTTTTTCTTGTCCCTTCTCATATGACTCTACAGATGACCGATCGCGCCTTTTTTAACCATGTTAGAGTGGGATGACGAAAGTCAGGCATCAGCACGTGCTTGGTTGTTATGGTCCTTTTTCCCACGTCTGCTTGGCGCCAACGGGAGACATTGAAGGGGCAGTTGCACGCGCCATATTGATTTACGCTCTCCGACGAAAAGCTGTTTTGTAGAATAAGCTCAAATGCACTGACGCAATAAATACTTCCACCATTCGATGAGGCCCAATTTCGCAGTCAAATATGCACGAGAATAGAATGCAGATTTGCGAATTTTGTAATCGCTGGATGCGTAATGCTTGCAGCTTTGGCGAGTTGCGTGTCAGCTCGGGTCATTATCTAAGAATTAGCTGAATCGAGGCCATCGATTTTTTTGGGGCTGACGAAAGCGTAAGATGGCAGTACCATGTTGTCCTTTGCTGAACCATGTCGGTTGTTCACCCTTTGCTCCTCGCTTGCATCAGCTGCTTGTTATGTACACATTGGATCACATCTGCTGGTTAGTCGGCTGTGGTAGTTTCTAATGTCTGGAATTTAGGTTTTATAGTAAAAATTCCGCGCCTGTTTGCTTGAATGTTGATCGTCGGGTAGCTGACTGACATTAGTGGATGCCAGGCAATCACGCTTTTCCAACACAAACATCGACGAAAATTTTAATTTGGCTGAGCTCGATTTAGCTTTGGGACTGGTAAAAAGCTCTTCGCTATTGCTACTCGATCTGATCTTGTTGTGTACTATGGTATCGTGCATGCCGTCAGAAGTGATACGATTAGATCATGAATTGTCTCGTTTGAATCCTGTTGTAATCGGCGATGAGATGCCGAAAGAAACTCGTAATATTTTGATCGATAAACCAGAGGAGGATATTCAACTGCAGGTTTGAACTTGTTATTTTTAGATTCAGTGAATGAATAGGCGATTTCGAAAGAGATAGGTGGCAAGTGGGCTTAAATTTCCTTGCGTAGGTGGAAAGACAGGCTTTTCTTGTGACGTCTTTCTATAAGCCGGTACCAGCGACACGAGGCAGGGTGCCGGGCTGCCACCTACTGAAGTGGCTGGCAAGCAGATTTTGTGACGCATTAAACAGGGTGCCTCGCTTGGCCTTGCGTGCAGCTTCTAGAATCTTTTTCGAGAAAATGCTGTCCTAGAAAACAAAGTAAGGAAACTGTTTTCGTTGCACCTTTCGTTGCTTATCAATCAGAGCAAAAATACGTGCAATTGTGTTAATCTTGGGGATGATTTATGAGAGTTGTTGTCATTGTCAATTCTTGGCAGTGATTAATTAGGAAGGGCTGTTGTAATGATGTGAAGATTTGTGATGGAAATAGAATTTAGGCCTTAGTCGACGCCAGTGCTTGGCATTTGAGGTAAAATGGCAGCAATCAGTTTTGTGAAAAAGAGAAATGTATAGTTTTGAAGCGTTTGTAGCACCAGCATGTTATGTTTTACCAGGAGAACCTGAGACAAAACGTGTCGAGCATGAAAACAAAAACCTGAGTCAGCAAGAAGATAGCTTTTGCTAATAGGCAGAATTGTATGAACAGCGCGTTAAAATCAAAGCATAATCGAATTTTAGGGTCGTTTCACGTTGATATTGTTTCTGTCAGTGGCCGGTGCCGCGTGCGGATCATCTTTCATATTCGGTTACAATATCGGCGCCATAAATCCTCCTCGAGATGTAAGTAAAGTGGAAGATTTCGTGAGATATTGCTGACTTATTGATGTCGATTGTTCTGTAGGCCATATTGCATTGGATAAAAGAATCCCACGCGCGAATGACCAGCGATGGAAGTGGAAATGGGACAGTTCTCACGAAGGAACAAGTCGGTGTCATATTTGGTTGGGCTGTCAGTCTGTTTCCATTAGGCGGCGTTTTTGGTGGTATTTCTTGTGGTTACGCCGCGGATCGTTTCGGCAGGTGGATATATATCGATTCTGATTGGCTTTCAGTAGAATCTGTTAATATTTTTTAGGAAAGGTGGAATGTTGATAAACAATTGCCTCTGCTTCTTTGGGGCGCTCATTATGGGCTTTTCGAAATTGGCGGACTATTGGCCGATGTTGCTTTTGGGACGTTTCATTATCGGCGTCAACTGAGGTATGAATGCTGGGGAAGGATCTGAGGGGGGGGGGGGGGGGGACTAACTCCATGATCGAGAGGCCTTTGACTCGAATCCTGAGTAGGTACCTACTTTGTTTTTGTGAGCTGAAAATCTGACCATGAGTCTCGTCACTACGTCAATGCTTAAAACATTAGCTCAGCCCATCAGGCTCTTTCGCCAAGTGCTAAAAGAGCTACGTATGCATTTCAAGAAACACCAATGTCTTTTTAGGATTCAATAGCGGCTTTGCTCCGATGTACTTGACGGAGATTGCGCCCGTGAATTTGCGTGGTATGCTCGGTAGTGTGAATCAACTGTTTGTAACAGTCTCGATTCTGGCTGCGAGTATACTCGGATTAAAGGATCTGTTGGGCAACGATTGGGGATGGCCGTTTTTGCTCGGTATGTTGTCGTCGGGCCATGTGGACGTATGTGTGTCCAACAGATTTATTTGGCTGGCTTTCAGGTGCTACGGCGATACCTGGAATTTTCCAAGTCATCTTGTTCGCATTGCCAGTGTGTCCGGAAAGCCCCAAGTATTTGTTGATTATCAAAAATCAGCGCCAGGAAGCTGAAAAAGGTATGAAATGTTTTGTGCAATGTGTCCAATCGTGGTGATCATATTGTTTATAGCTTTGCAACGTCTTCGTCAAAAAGTTGATGTGCAAGCCGAGCTGAAAGTAATGCAAGAGGAGTCCGATAAAATCGCTCGGGCCCCAAAAGTCAAGTTTGTCGACATGATAAAGAGACCGCCGCTGCGTTGGGCATTGACCATTGCGGCGGCTATGATGTTGGCTCAGCAGTTTTCGGGCATCAATGCCGTAAGTTTTAATTTTTGTGATCGATTGATTTTTTTCTGAAAAATTATGTCACGATTTTTAGGCATTTTATTTTTCGAATAAGATTTTCGTAGGCGCTGGTCTTTCGGTTGAGGAATCTGGTTATGCGACGTTGGGTATGTGCGCAATCAATGTGGCCATGACCATCGTGTCGACCGTGGTCGTCGATCGTCTGGGTCGTCGAATTTTGTTGCTGAGCGGATTGGGAGGAATGTGGATTTGCAGTATATTGATCTGCATTGGGTTGGTGTTGACGGCCAGTCAGATTAAGATTGGCGCTTATTGCGCTATTGGATTCGTTTATTTGTTCGTCATCGCTTTCGCAACTGGACCTGGTGAGTTGAGTGGGTTTTCGCATAAGTGTGGAGAAAATAGTTGGCGGGATTGTGAGTAGAAATTTCGAGGCTCACTCGAGACTGCTGTTGCGAGTGGATTCTGGTGTGGTCATGCGCAGAAAGTGCAGTAGTCTATAGAGGCTAGAAGAGATTTCTTAGAAGGCGCAAGAGATGGGTGATTAGCAGGTGATATGCTGGGGGCATGTATGGCGGCGCAACAGGAGCAGGTGATGAGGATCCCTTTGAAACTTGTTTTTGCGAATTGATTCATAGTTTAACCATAGTGGGTTTCTAGTTAGTTTTCAACCATAGGGGTGGTCTGTGTTTGGAGTGCGGCTGACAGAGTTGCATGACGGGTTTGTTTTCAGGATCTATTCCATGGTTTTATGTGAGCGAATTATTCGACCAAGGCGCCCGCGGTACTGCGAATGCGGTGGCGGTCATGTCGAATTGGTTTGCCAACTTTTTGGTGGGGCTGAGTTTCGAATCTTGGGCGGTAAGTTTTGATAGACTTCGCTGGATTTCTGTGGTAACTTTGTGGGTTTTTAGGATATAACTGGCCCGTATGCGTTTCTTCTGTTCACCTTCTTCTTGACGATCTTCTGGTTGTTCACCTTCTTCTACGCTCCCGAAACCAAAAATCGTCAACTGGAAGATATCCAAGAAGAGTTGGCGACCACGGCTCCTCGCGGTTGTCGTTAGGAAATATGGAATGGAAAGGATAAGAAAAATAGAGGCGAGTTTTTTGTTTTGGTTCAGACATATTTTTGTTCAACTTGCCCGTTTCATGTACTGTAAGTTAGTGTCTACAAGATTTTATGGCATTACCATATATCGTGGCTGGCATAATAGGCTCGTGCTCAATTCGTATTCTCTGCGTGTTTCGAAAGTTTTTTTGTGGGAATCTCTTTTTCGAGTAGGCCTATATTGTCTACCTGTGTTTTCTAGTTAGTTTTTAACCATAGTTTTGTGCGTTATTTTTTGTCAGGGAAGTACCGTACTAAGTTTGTTTCTCGAATCGTGGCATAATAGGAAAGTAGAAAGCGGCAAGTTTTAAGGTTGAATGAGCTTGAATTTCAGCCCTCGCTTTTTTGGTAGTTAATATTTGATTCGTTTGTTGAATTAGATTTTTGGTAATGATTTGATTGAATTTCGAGAATAGAACTATGTGTTGAAGAAAGTGGACTGAAAAGGCTAGTGATTCAGTGAAAAATTTTCAACAGTGATCTCATCAATTTTTGGTCGATTCGCAAAAATCAAAAGTTCTGCAGCCACTTTTTCCTTTTGAAAGAGCATCCTTTTTTTGATCAAGGAACTACCTTTTATTTAGTCGGCTGCAATGGCCCTCTGAGTAAAGGATGGTTCAATTTTTGTGCAAAAGCTCTTGACGAGGGACTGACTTTTATTGTCCTCACCAGCGGACCCCCATAAGACTATACCTTGTTCAGCTCTACGCCACCTCATTTTGGGCGAGAAGTCGAATGAGACCACTTAAAATGCGTCAACTGCTTTTTAAAAAAAACTAGGTTTCTGAGACTTTGCTCTTTCTTTTAAAGACGACCTCATTTCACTCTAATCGATTCTTCTTGATTTGGGGGCCATCCATGAAGGGCGACCGCAGCCTAGGGAGGGGGGGGAGGGGGTTGGCGACAAGTGGGCAGGTGCGGTCGGGGGAGGAGGAGGGGTAGCAAGCGATGGTCGACCGCAGCAAATTTTTAGACTTTTAATGACAAAAAACACCTTTTATCTTCACCAGTAGTGCGCGTTCAAACCTTCAAAACTTTTTGTCTTCTCTTCTCCCCAGTCCTTTACTCGATAATGCAATTTAGGCGTCATCAGGACTCTTAATCCCAACTGGAATGGCATCTGATCCAAAAGGGAAAAGTTGCGAGGCGATGGCCAAGCTGATTTAGGCGTTGATCCGCCTTTCTGGCCCGCAACCCTGACTGGGAGGCCGAGGTTCTATTCCGACAGAGGACGCCGGTTTAGTAGCTTTTCGTTGGCTTTGGACACCTGGCTTCGGGCGACACCACGTTACTGTCAAACGGCGGACGCCCACCCAAGGAGCAGAGAATTAGGAAACTGTCTTCAAATACCAGTCGAGATGGTTTCTAGGCTAGCGATAAGCCCAAGCCCCTTCGCACCCAGTATGCCCTCGTGTTGAGGTGCACCCAGTCAAGACACAGGAACCTGCCATGAGAGCTGGTCACCTCTAGGGATAGGGCGGTATGACCTTTTTCCAGGATCGAGATCAGGGCAAGCCCGATTGCGATCGGGATATTTTGTTTGAGGTCGAACAGTTTGCACGCACAAAGGAGATGAGTCTATTTTCCAGACTGAGGCACACTTTAGTCATCCAGGTTTTTTATCAGGTCGAGTTTCAGTCATTATTTTCTCCCGGGGGTTTTGGGGGGGGGGGGGGGGGGGGGGCGGGGGGGGGGGGGGGGGGTTCGGTTTTTTCTTCTCTTTTCTTTCTATCATTGTCGATTTGAGCTGATGTTGCTGTTGCCTCCTCATCGCTACTGCTTCATGCCAGATATGATGGATCAGAGTGTACCTGCCATGCTAATGCATATCATAATTATTAGCAGAATCCCGATGCCTCAATGTAAGGATCAGGATCAGGATCGGGATCCCAACCTGTCCCTCACAGCCGCGCTTATCATCTCATGACTGCTGGCCAGCTAATATGATTGGAAGTCCCGTAGAGAACTGAGCCGGCGCGCCCCAACCCGCAAAACTTTTAAAAAATATGGGGGAAAAGTTGTGGGAAAAGTTTGTGGAGGCTTTTTACAAAATAGAAATACGCTCCATAAATCAAAAAACGATTTGTCTTCGAAGATGGCACCTTGTCGAGCTCAAGACAGCATAAGATAAAACATTTCACAAAACTGCGTTTGGAAGAAGGGGGTATGGGTAAAGTGGTCGACCATTTTTGAGGGGGTTCGCTAGAAGTGGTCGGCATGCGGTCAGGGGAGAGGGGGGGGTCAAAAAATCGAGATTTTATGCCAGTCGACCTTTATTGATCGCCCCTTTGGAATAATATACCCCTCAATTTTTTTAGATATCGGTCTATGTTTTCTCCTCATCCCTGTATATTTTTATCGATTTTTATTGGGCGGTTTTCGAGATACATGCGCAAAAAAACGAAAATGTAAAATCCTCGAAAATTCAATTTTTTCTTTTTTCGCTTTTTAATGTTGGCATGTCTCCAGATAAGCGGTGACGTATTTCAAATGACTAAAAAACATTATAGAAGCATTTTTACACGCACCTACGCGTCCATCGTGAGAGTCAGCAGCAGACATGTAAAAACCCATCTACATGGTTTCAAAAAATGATACGACAATAGTGGGTTTCAAAAGGTATGGGAGGAAATTTCTGTGAACTTCTGGTCGTCGTCGTTTGTTTGATTGAGTGGTCACGATTCTTCCAGGGGACTGTCGAGATGTCTGAGATACTAATACAATAACTATCACCATAATCATTGAGCAGACATGTGCTCTTCCAACATTATTCTATCGATTTTGATCGTTTGTGACTTCAATGTTTTGACTGCGGGCAACTGACTCATTCTTGCCTGCTGATACGACTGTATTACTGTGATCATTTTCATGCCCATGCCTAAATGACATGAGCATGAAGGTCAATTGAAAAGAGACTTGCAGCAGTTTTACTCGCAGATTTACTGCAAAAGCGCTATGATCACCAGAGGAAGAAACTTGAATGGCAGAGTGCGCAAATAGACCATCTACAGCGTGTATGCCAAACTGGATCCCATGTGTTTAACTATTGCATGGAGCCCAGTATCGACCGATCCACCGATCCGCGGATTCGAGGGGTGAATCGGTTCCCAATCGACCCACTGCGGATCGCCAAATTAATACTTTTCGCGCTTAATCTACTGTAAAATAATTAAATGGGGCAATCTATAACGAGAAAATCCCGTTTTTTCTCTAAAATCAGTATTAATCCCGCTTTAGGCGCTACTTAGCTCTCCTGTGTCCTTTGGAGTGGTCTAACAGAGAGTGACGGCGGGGAACCATGGCAGGTTGGGGAGGACGCAGTGCCAAACACGTTATCCCCATCTACTTTCTATTTTTCGAAGCGGATCGGCTGGATCGGATCGGGATCGGGATCCAGGCGGGTCGGATCGGTCGATGCTGGCATAGCGTGATCATTCCAGTTTTATGGCAGCTGGGTGTGTGGTGATTACTGAAACTGTCCTAGAAAATCTCGAAATGAAGTCAAGGCGCCAAATTCTAGTGATTAAATATAAATTGCGTACAAATAAAACAAAAACCTCCTTCTTGTGAAATTGATCGTTATATTTGATGAAATAGGTTTATCTGCCGCGTCCCTAAGCTGGGACAAAAAATTTGGACAATATTGGTTGTATGAACGAGGATTCTCTAAAGAGTAGGCATTTGAAGATGATGACTTAATCATGCAGTATGTAACATATCTCGCACATCTGTCTACGCAAATATACAAAACCATCGAAGGCTTTATGCCAGAATCATGAGTACATACTACTATCTGTTTTCTTTGGGAATGTACACGCGGCCTGTGCGGTAACGTTCGCTGTAACTCTCATCAGACCACTCCAGAGACACGGTAGAGCTAACCAGCGCCTACAGTAAGATTAAATGCTAATTTGAGAGAGAAAAATGGGACTCTCTCATCATAGTATGCCGCACTTTATCATTTTCCAGCAAAAAAACCGCGAGGAATTTTTAGTTGCCTATTTGGCCGATCCAGCAGTCGGATCAGATCGGAAACCGATCCACCCCCTGGATCGGCGGATCGGTTCGGCCGGATCGGTGGATCGGGAGGAAGCGTAGGAGAACAATATATAAAAAAATTGAGAGCGTATTGGTATTCTAAATCGAGATAACTCAGAGTGAAATGAGGTCGAGTATAAAAGAAAGACCAAGTCGAGGAAACCCCCTTTTTTTAAAAAAAACTAAAGCAGTTGACGCATTTTTTTAGTAGTCTCATTCGATTCTTAGCCCAAAGAGGAGATAGGGCAGAGAGCTAAACGAGCAGTTATAGTCTAGCAGGGGTCCGCTGGTGAGGACGATAAAAAGTCAGTTCCCCGTCAAGTTTTGCACGAAAATTGACTGATGCAGTCAAAAGCAAAATCAAAAGTGTTTACTTGATCGAAAAAGGATGCTCTTCCGAACAAGCCAATTAAAAAAGCGATCGGAAAGTTTTTCGATTTTTGTGAATCGACAAATAATCTTTAAAAACTGTCAAAAAAGCGAAGTTACTTTTAAATTTGGCGCGCAGATATGGTGCAGGAGGAAGTTAACCACTTACCTCAAGTGAAAGCTGCTGTGCGAGAAGCACCTAGCTGTCACCCGTTTAAAAATATTTTCAGCTAGTGAGGGAACCACGTTCGTCGGGCAGTAAACATTTCTTTCGAGTAAAATATTGAAATTAGGGTTCTCGAAAAAAAAAAATGTCTGATGAAAAATTATCATCTTCAACTCGTTCATCGGTTTCGTCGGGTGATGAGTTGCCGAGGGCGATGCGAGATAAATTGACCATCTCTAATGACGACGACGGGCCAAAACCGCAATTTGTTGCCCCAAAAATTCAAGAAAATCCGAATGGTTGGGGTCCGAGTGGTCTACCGGAACAATTTTTGAATTTGCCGTTTCAATTTTTCAATAAAAGCGATCGAATCGGTCGCGTTGCCGACTGGACAGGACAAACGTATCGCGAAGATCGTCGTTATGGTGAGTGAGGTCATGCGGGCTGATCATGCGTAGAAATTGAGGAAGTAGGAATTGAAAAACATTTTTGGATTCAAGCATTGGACAAGTAAAACTTTTTCCACATGAACTTCCGAAGAAAAACAATAGGACCTGAAAATTTGTCAATTTTTTGTACATTTTGCCAAGTAAAAGAGGGCCCATTAACGGAAACCTTTCTGGAATTTAAAAGTGAGTATTTTTCAGGTCGTTACACGGCGCAGTACAATACGGGACAAGTGGGAACGCAGTACGCTTATTATCACGAAGAAGACGGCACCTCGTTCCAATTGGTCGATACAACTAAACCACAAAAAAGTGCGCATTTACGTGCTTCTAAAATTCGTCAGATGCAGTACGCCAAGAAGCTAATTCAAAAGGAACGGGAAAAACGAATTCAAGCCGGTTATTTACCCGCTTCCGGTAAAGGAGCTCGAAGTCGTGAGCAGTAAGTTCATGAAATTTGAATTTTTGGTACTCTTTAAAGAAAAAAATTTGTAGGGAAAGGCAACGCATGTGGAATCGGCATCAAAAGCAACAATTTAAACAACGTCAACGCTACGATCCACGCAATTCAGCTCCAACAAAACATCGGCAACCATCGGTTCAGATTCGTCCCGAATGGGACGTTGTCGAGGAAATGGACTTTCCTCGGTTACAAAAATTGACTTTACCAAATGTAGCCGATGGCGAAGATATGTGAGTTAAAGTTTATCTGGATTTAAAATAATAGATTTCATCTTTTTAACTTGTAGAAAAGGCGAACGATACGGAACGTTGGAATTTTATGAAAAAATTTACGATCGTGTTACAACTCGCAATGAAAAACCATTGCAACGGATTAATCGATTTTTCTACACAATTACGACTACTGATGACCCTGTTATTGAGAAGGTACGGTGCTCTATTTCGTATTTTTTCCACAGTTTCAGTCAGATCTGTTACAGCTCGCCTCGACGAATCCGGAATTCACTGTGTTTGGCACGGATACCCTGATTGCTACGCTGATGTGCTCCACAAGGAGCGTGTACGGTTGGGATATAATCGTTCATCGTGTTGGGAATAAGTTATTTTTCGACAGGCGACCCAATTCGGATATCGGTAATTTTTTGTGATTTTTAATTGATTTTAATTTCAGTTATTAATTTTTTGCAGAATATCTGACTGTTAGTGAAACAGCCATCGAACCCCCGCAAGACGAAGGAAACAGCTTGAATTCGCCGAAGAATCTGGCTATGGAAGCTTTGTTTATTAATCGTAATTTTAGTCAACAAGTTTTGAAAATGGGAGACGAGAAACACGCGTTCGAAAATCCGCGTATTCCATTTGCTGATCAATCGGTGGATCCATCGAATAATGCCAGCGTGGGATACAGGTAGGTGGGTTGGGAGAGTTGTTTTCCCAAGAATGTGTGGTCAGGATATGTTTATGATGGGGATTCTATTATTTCAGGTACCGAAAATGGGACTTGGGCGGCAACGTAACATTGGTGTGCCGATGCGAACAAGACGGTGTATCGGTTGGTCAAAATGGTGAAATTCAGTATTTGACCATCAAAGCCTTTAACGAATGGGATTCGAGGGTAAATGCAGCGGTTTCTTTGAATCTATTTCGTGTGTAATGTTTCGTCTTTTAGTTTTCGGGCGGTGTTGAATGGCGAACAAAATTGGACATACAACGTAGCGCTGTTCTGGCAACGGAATTAAAAAATAATAGCTGCAAATTAGCCAAATGGACAGTGCAGGCTATATTGGCTGGATCGGATTATTTGAAGTTTGGGTAAGCTGGAAACAAATTTTCATGATTTTGGTGAGGATTATCGCGCTGGTTTGCTTTTCAGATACGTTTCGCGCGTGCATAATCGCGACTCGACCAAACACGTAATTTTGGCCACGCAACAATTCAAACCTGTCGAATTCGCCAATCAAATTAATTTGAATATGGATAACGCTTGGGGTGAGTGGAATTGAGAAATTTTTATTTGCGAACAGGTATGATTTTTAAATTTTTCCCAGGCGTTCTTCGCTGCGTTATTGATTTGTGCATGAAACAACCGAAGGGCAAATATTTGTTGATGAAAGATCCGAATAAGGTAAGGGGCACGAGGATTCCAATTGATTGTACAGCGAGTAAAGGGTGCCCTGTTTCAGCCTGTTCTACGTTTGTATAAGTTACCGCAAGACGCATTTTCATCGGAATCGGAGGACGAAGATGAAGAAGGCGACGATAACGGTGGCCTGGGTGAGTTTGGAGCGTGTAACATGGTACTGTAGATGACTGAGGCTGACTGATTTCGAGGGGGAGCGTCGGTGGGTATGTTTACGTTTCAGAAAGGTGCAGCTGAAAATAGCAACAGCTAAGTGAACAGCTCTTTCAACGCACAAAGCTCAAAAAGCTGTTGAGGTGGAGACTGCTTTGACCAACTAGATAGATCTTATAATCGGATGCTCTTTTTTGGAATGTCTGCTGGCTATAAAGGACGAGTTTGATGTTGGCATCGGCTGAATTGTAGGGGCCGATCAGAGAACACATTCTAAACAATTTTAGTGGTATGGAGTTAGAAACAGCAGCCAGCATCAGCCGAACCGATCCGCTGATCCGAGGGGTGATCCGATCCGACTGCTGGATCGGCCGGATCGGCAACTTAAAACTTTTTGCGCTTTATCTGCTGGGAAAGGAAAAACTGCGGCAATCTATAACGAGATAATCCCGTTTTTCTCTAAAATCAGTATTAATCCTGCTTAGATGCTGCTTAGCTCTCCTGTGTCCTCTGGAGTGGTCTAACAGAGAGTGACGGCGAGGAACCATGGCAGATTGGTCAGGACGCAATGCCAAAACACGTCATCCCCGTCTATCTTCTATTTTTAAGCGGATCGGTATCGGGATCTAGGCCTGGGGTCGGATCGGTCGATGCTGGGACTAGAGTAGAGTGGCCAATGTGAGGTTGATGCTGAAGTTTTGAATCAAAGAGCATCAGTTCCAGAGTTATAGGGATGAGAGGAACGATTGCGAAAGACTTGGCCCTTCTGAGTATAGCCCTAACAGGAAAACAAAGGTTTGGCCTCGCCAAGTTGCACTGTTTTCATTTTTTGTTTCACAGGTTTTTATTTTTGGTCAGATTTTGAGATTTGACACAACTTTTACCATGAGTGAGTTACAGGTCGCAGGCACGTGGAGAGATAAGGTTTCTGGATAATGGCAGCGGGAATGCAGTGTAAGGTCTCCGGCCACTTTTCCCTTATGCATGATTTAATGTGGCTGGATATTGATCGTTATTTTTTGGCAAGTTACGGAAAGGCCGACGGTAGAAAGCTAACGAAGTCGCACGTAAACATTCAACAAACATGTTTTAGGACTGCGTGCCAAGCTTTTTGGATTTGCTTAAAATGCTTTGCTCCTGACACCAATTCTCAGCATTTTCTTGTCATCACTGCTCAAAAGGTCGAACGGTCAGAAAGTAGTGTGGGTGGTCTGAGCGTGCGCGCACGTAACAGTTTTCCAAGTAGAGTAGGTTGTGGGACTATTCTCTACTAATCTAGAGTACGGGCATAAGCGTCATTCGATGTAATAGCCAGGGGCTCTGATTGCTGGCATTTTCTGTCATGCTGCCAAAAGTTGCTTGTGTGCGGGAATGGGTTGGCTTGGAGTCTGAATTCACAGTTGCTGGAGTATCACACTCGTCCTCACAGTTGGAACAGTTCCCTGGTATAGCAAACAAGGACGTGGGTTATGCTGATGGGGTGATTAGGGACTGTGTTATCAGCGAGCCAATGTGCAGGGTTTTTATTTACTTTTTAGATAATGACGATCAATCTCAGAAGTGACGAGACATTGGATTGATGACAGAGTGAGCGGGGTTCTTGGAGGCGTGATTTTTGGTACTTTGGTGTTTTGTGTTGTTGGGAAGGTGATTAGTGGGATTTGTTGATTAAGAAATGGAAAATTGAGTTTTGAGTGGACGAAAACGAACGGCAGCGTTGAGGGGCCGGAAAATTAGGGTGTTTAGATTTGTAACATTGGCTTGTCCAAAACTACTGTACGTGCCTCGTGCGCATGTTTTATTTTCGTCATAGTACAAATCGCATTTGCCTAATCTGATGAAAGTGGATGCGGCCTGGGGGCATGGAATGGGTAGCGCGTGCGGGTGACACTATCAGATAAGGATAGGGGACGTTTATAATGGCTGGTCATGGACTGATTTCATTTTCTGACCCACCCACACTGGCCACAAAAAATGGCCGGTTGCACGCTGAGCATTGACCATTTACTCGTCGTCTACGAGGGCAGTCAAAATCGATATCCGTAAATGGCTAATAGGGGAAGAATGGTTGTGTGCACTGTAGGTCGGGCACCATTATAAGCCTCGTCAAGCATCGAGTCCTATCTTGGCTCGTGCACGGACAAATCGGGTTTCGACCGGCCGACCATCTGCCGTCTGTGATCGAGCGAGGAGTGGATTCGGTTTGCAGCGTACAAATAAGGAAGGGAGGCGCCATTTAGGGAATCGGCGAGGTCGAGACGAGGAGTCATCCCTGCCGTCAATTCCGACTGGCTTGCTTCGACGAGCCTTTGACTCGTTTATTTTTTTGGCGAGTGCTAGCGGAAGAGAAAGGTCAATTTGGGAAAGAGGTGAGTATTTTAGCTTGTTTCAAATGGTGTCCGACTAGTTTCTCGGTTTGTGCTTTGTGACGAGCTGGTTGCGTAGAAAGAGAATTGAGTCAAAATGGATTTGCAAATTGATGAAAGTTTTTTACCAATGAGTCTGGTTTCGTGGTTTTGGGCAAAATTGGGAATTTTTGTTTAGAATATAAGCCATAAAAGGAAACTTGTTTTTGCTTGCGTTGAGGGCAGGAAGAAATGGTGTAGATAAGTTGACAGGGGTCTATGAATGAGGATGAATCAGAAGGAGACGACTAGACGGCCTTGGATGCACCCCTCCTTGTTCGGACAAGCGTGTGCTAGTCGCTACGGGGGCCTGTTCAATTCGCATCGATCAAAAGTGCATCACGTCGCGAGTATTAGGCGACCAAGGTAAGGCTGTCGAAACCATGGCTCTATCATGTTTTATCCCCGCTTTACACTTTACAATGGGGGCAGTGTAAAGTGATGGCGAAAAGGAATGGAGTCAATGGGTTTTGAACCCAGTGTGTGCAGGTCTGTCCTGACCTGCCTTAGATCATAATGATGAGTATTTCCCGAGGCGATGCACCTTTCCAGCTCACCAGAGAATCCTTGTTTGACTTGTCATGGAAGCCAGGCGAGCTGCATGCGCCTCAGGGTAAGAGGATAAGGGCAGAGGTGCCGTCGGTTTCATTAAAATTATGTCTGACAGGGAGTGAGCGCCATTAGAGAAATTAGAACAGGCATCAGGTAGGGGCATTGCTATGAGAACGGGGTCGTGGGCGAGAGGTGCGTTGTCTGATTGTGGGCTGTGTTTGATTGTGTGAGTTAGCAGGACTCGGTTCATTATGTGTGTGTGTGTGTAGGCCGAGTTGGACTTAGTTTCCAATATGTGGCGCCAGTTTACTGTGGCCGCTGCTCGTTGCTTCCATCTTCCTGCTAGCCTCCCAGCCCGTTACCAAGGGCATGGCCAGCTACTCCACGTTGCTTGACTCCTAATTGGCGCTGTTAGTCTTCGACAGACCACCCACTTCCATTCTCGTTTCGAGCTAATCACCTGTCCTGCTTGGCTAGCAGCTAATTCTAGCAAGTAGCCTGCAATCAGCTTTTATTCCTCGAATCAAGGGTAGGTATAAGCAAGAAATTGTGGGCAGTGGGCGAGCCTTGTTTTGTGGCAGTTGTTTCTGGCTGCATGACCCTGCGCTATTTGTCGGAGTCTGCTTGGTTCCTGTTTTGTTGCCACCTGGGACCCCTGATTCATTTCGACATCGATTCTCGAGCGTGGGTTTGACTGATAGGGGTGGCCAGACTAGGGGATGTCTGGCGAGCAGTTTGCAGGGAGAAATAGTGGGTGGATCTGTTGGAGGGCTGGCTGGTGCACTTCAAGATGTGATATGGGAGAGGTTGAGCTACCCCACCTGACACGTGATCCCCATGGCGCCACAGTAATCATGATCATTCGAAGGCCTAAGGCACTTTACACTGGCCATATATCCCGCACGAGGGTACTATCAGGCTGTTCCATGATCCTTCTTTCAGGCACTCTTACTCCCGTTACAAATCACCAGCCAAGAAGGTGGCGACTTCGAGCATGAACCCTCCTCGCAGTGCTCGTTATCGCTGTTGTTGCGGGTGTTGTCGAGCCACGAGCGGTGCTGTGCTGGTGGGCATGCTGGACTTGTTGGTGGCGGCCGTGTCCCTTTGGCAAGGACTGACTGGTAAATTCGTTCTGTTCACTGGTGGTGGTCACTTGGAATACGAGCAACCATTGCGTCACGCGGCCTTGGTGGGTGCTGGTGTATTCGGCACGATCGGCATGCTGGCAGTGTTCGCCATCATCTGTCGTCTGCCGTGCCTGCTCATCTTTCATATGGTGGTCGATATCGCGGTCTTATTGGCCTTTGGATTACTGGCCGCCTTGGTCATTATTATTACATTCGTGGCAGCCACAGAGCAAGAGCCCCTTTTCCATGGCTCTGATACCACGCGAATAATAATCTTCTTATGTGTCCTATGCGCTTTCGCTTTATTGCAAATTTGGTATTTCCTAATCATGTTGAGCGCTTATCGTTCGCTGAGCGAGGAAGAGCCCAATCTAATGCTCACAAATCGCCCATCCACATCCACCACAGCCGCCTACACCATGGTCGCCACTAATGGCTCCACTAATCCACAACAACAAGCTTTCTATTTCGCGGCCAGTGAGCATGGAAATGGGACCAGCGACACCAACGGCTCGGAGGTGGGGCCTGGTGGAAATGGCGTGCCAGTGCCCGCCTGCTACACACCCATGCTGGCTACCCCAAACTACTACAAACAACAGCCCCTCTACCCCGCCACCTCGCCGCCCATGTACGGCTAGGTTGCATGCCCAGCGGGTCACGCGCATTCTGATGCCATGATTATATGAGGGTACAAGTGTGTACATACATGTGTTTTTGGTCAACAGTGTCTGGCTCTTATGCGAAACGCCGCACGAAGACGCGGGATCTTTGATCTTAACCTTGTACTTTCTTTCCCTTTTCTAAAAATTTTTCCCTTCGGGTATACTAAAAAACGTTTTTTTTGTACAGTATGTCGTCATTGCAATACTGCGGCAAAGTGGTGTACAATACTTTTATGCAGCTGACTATGAGACCATGTTTTGGTATTTTGACAGTATTACTGTACTCGTATGTGTGACAGTTTTCTGCATGTTTTATTTTACTGTACTGCACTAGTCACCTGTTTCTGTTGTGGGTAGCAAAGCTGATATGAACTTTCAAGTATTTTGTCAAGTCTCTCAAAGGTACTGGAGGTACCAGAAATCTTTAATTGGGGCTACAGCAGAACTCCGCATGCGTCCAGCCCAGGGGGTGGGAATTTGGAGCAGATCTGGCATATACTGTATAATCTTTCACGGGGATATGTTTCCTTTTCAAAATGTGTCTTAATGCCCGTATTTCAGATTTGAATGTTGGGCTGTAGGATTTCAAATGGTCTGACAAGCGAGGATTGATGACAACTTATGTTTTCAGCGTACGCACTAAACAGCAGGACTATTGGGGGATCAAAATGGCACCGGCCTGTTCCTACCTAACCAAACAGTGGCCAAGCGGACGTCCTGTGCTGACAGCGAGTAGTGAGCCCAGAGCAAGCAGGGTCCAGCATTTCGTGTACATAGCGTCCTTCACAATCGAGTGAATGTGAATGTTCGATCCCTGGTTAAGGAGGTTGGTTTGCGGACCATAAACCCTGGCTGACCTTGCACGCCGGGCAGCGTGTAGGTCACCCGCTACCGTCGAGGTGCAGGGTCCGGGTGGACAGAACGAGTGCAGTCTCGGGTCCACAGCCCACCAGCTATTGTCAGAGGAAGTTCGTGTCCAGTCCAGGACGCCCTGGTGTGGAGGTGCCCCTAATGGAGACGCTGTTGTGTGCTGATCCTCGCGTAACCCTGCTTAGATTTGACCATTGGACGGCTAGGCAAAACCGGGCTTCAGCCCAAAACATAAGAAGCATGCAAATTAGGAAGACACGGATTTAGTGCTGCGAGTGATGGTGGCGCGAAAACCATTTTTAAGTCTACTTATCTCATACAGTTTGCAGTCCGCGAAAAATTGACTTTAAAAAACCTGACGATTAATTAAAATGAGCAGAGAAAACTTCCACAAGAATTGGTGGCGACAGAAACTTTTCAAGGGCAACGCAAACAAGCCGTCTCACACATGTACTGGTCAAACTTTTGGCATCTTCTTTTCTTCTTTGATCCCTAGCTGCCGCTTGGTCTGGATCGACTCCTAAGCCCGTACGCTGCTGCGGGTGCCAATGGTTGTCGAATCTCATTCACGACGCGTTTCCATGCCGGACGATCCAAGGCGGCTGTTCTGGCCTCCTCGATATTTAATCTGCGATTTCTGATGTCCTCCTCGACCTGTTTGAGCCACGTTTTCTTTGGTGCCGTTCGTTGGATTCTCCACTGGGAGGGTCGGTCACGCCAGAGGAGTTTGTGCAGTCGAAGGCAGATCGAAAGTCGATGAAGACGATGACCGCGTGCTTTCCACATCGAATTCGCTCCTCCATCACCTGGCGGAGATTGAATATCTGGTCGCAGCACCCCCGTTTCGGTCTGAAGCCAGCTTGTTCCTCTCGACTCGTTTGCTCACGATGTTTCTGCAGGCGTGCTTGGATAACTTTCATGAAGACTTTGCAGACGATCGAGAGTAGACTGATGCCGCGGTAGTTTTGGCATTCCCGATTGTCGCCTTTCTTGAAGATCGGGATGATGATGGCCTTCTTCCATGTCGCTGGTATTTTCTCCGTACTCCAGATGTTTTGCAGGAGAAGGTGTACTCGGTGGAGAAGAACGTCGCCACCAGCCTTGATCGCGTCTGTGGTGATCGCATCCACACCAGGCGCTTTGCCATTTTTCAAAGTCCGAATGGCCGCCTTTACCTCTGCAAGCGTCGGTTCAACATCGGACATCGCGGCCTCTGGTGGCTCGATTTGTGGCGGCTCCGCCGGAGGTCGGGCCGGGTGGCGGGTCGTGGTTGTACAGCGTTTCGAAGAACTCCCTCCAGCATTGTAGACGCTCCGTCGATGATCGCACGAAGGTGCCATCGGCTTTTCGGATGTTGTCGTTTGTTGATTTGGCCTTTGCGCTCAATCGTCGGAGCGTTCGATAAAGCGTGTGGTACTCGTGCTTCGAGGCCGCCTCCTCCAAGTCAGCTGCTACCTGGTTCCAGTAAGCCTCTGGTTCTTCTTTCATTTGGCGTCGGACGTCCTTGTTGAGCTGGCGGTATCGCTCGAAGTCGACCAGCTTCACTCGCTTCCGTTCGTCTACCATACTGAGACACGCATCCGATATCCATGGCTGTGTTCGGCGACGGGTGGGAGGGCACAGTTCCTTTGCGCATTCCATGATGGCGTCTGAAAGCTGTTGTTCTTCGGCGTTGACGTCTTCATGAGGAGCCTTGGCGGAGAACTTTTGGCATGCTTTACCAAATGGGTTAGGCGCTTTTGCAAATCCGAGATTTTTAAATTTCAGATTTTTACTAACCTAAACGTGACGCCCACGTGATCTGGAGCAAAGATAGCTATGATTTCACTAAACTGCAAAGGTGAACAAGATCAACAAATTCAAACCGTAATCGTGATCAAGCGGTATCTTTCAAGGATGCGATGACGTCATCTACAGAACGAGGGTTCAGGATTTCGATCCAATATCCATCAGGATCTTGAATGAATGCCACGCCTTTCATCCGACCATCATCTGGTTTCTTGACGTATTTTACTCCGAATTCGTCAAAACGCTTACACGCTTCGTAAACGTCAGGCACAGCTATGCCGATATGACCTTAAAGACGAAATGCACTGTAGAGACCCTGCTGAAATTCAAGGAAGATATTCTGGCCAACAATGCTATGCCGAAAACATGTGCTAAATAAAAATTTCGTGCTTTTTTATGCGCTTGATCTTTAAAAAATGCTGCCGAAAGATAACCGGGTGTGGTCGACTAAGTACGCTCACATTTCTGTAGCTACTATAACAAAGCGCGGGAATTTTAAATTCACAGTGTTTGACAATTTCGCAAAATTTGCGTCAAGTGTTTCTTAAGCTTAGATCAATACTCAAACAAGAAAAAAACATTTACGATTCGAAAACTGGTGATAGAAGTAGTATGCGGAATCAAAAATTTCTCAGCTCACTATAATCCAGCTACTCCCAATAATCATGATGTGCCCTTTGTCATCGTAATGCGTGAAATTTGGAATTGGCATAGATATAAAGACATAATATGATCAGCAAGTATGGGCAAGGGGGGAGGTAAGGGGGTAAACTTCCCCTGCTGGGCCGGTCAGGACATTGAGCCTTCCTCTCCAACCCCACCCCCTCACCTCAGGTCCAGCAGGATGGAAGCAAAAGCTATCAAATTGTATGTGGGCAGGACCAAGACCAAGACCTGACAGACCAAGCCCTGGCCCCCAAGCAATCAGATCAGGCTTAGGCGATCTGATCTGATCTCCTCCTCGATCTGATCTGATCTCCTCCTCGATCTGATCTGATCTCCTCCTCGATCTGATCTGATCTCCTCCTCGATCTGATCTGATCTCCTCCTCGATCTGATCTGATCTCCTCCTCGATCTGATCTGATCTCCTCCTCGATCTGATCTGATCTCCTCCTCATCTGATCTGATCTCCTCCTCGATCTCATCTCCTCCTCGATCTGATCTGATCTCCTCCTCGATCTGATCTGATCTCTCTGATCTCTTCTCCTCCTCGATCTGATCTGATCTCCTCCTCGATCTGATCTGATCTCCTCCTCGATCTGATCTGATCTCCTCCTCGATCTGATCTGATCTCCTCCTCGATCTGATCTGATCTCCTCCTCGATCTGATCTGATCTCCTCCTCGATCTGATCTGATCTCCTACCTCTTCCCTCCCCCCCTCAAACCCCTCTCCAACCCAGCCGACCTTGCCCACACTTGATGGTCAGAATATCTTTCTTGAAATCGTGTGTGGTCGCGGTATTATACAGTTTGTCTCAAAACGAAATTTCAGGACTGAACACGACAATAACAAAAGTTGCTCTTACCGAAACCCCGCGGATCCGAATTACCATTGTGATATTTCTGCTCAGGATCGTTCTCTGTGCCCCAGTTGCTAAAAATAGTAAATATTTTGACATCGACCCAACTTTTGTCCAATGCCAGCTTACTGCGTCAATTCGATGGTGGCTGGACGCGATAAGGCCCAAGCAGAACGCTCTTTTTCATCCTTTGGAATATTCTTCGGATCTTCGTATCCCATAAAATATATGGTGAACTTCATTGGAGCCACGTCCAAACGTTTCAAAAGTCTTAAACACCGCATCAGTCAGGGTGATGTTTCAGATACGAAGAGGTCAAAAGACTTAGTAGGCTCCTACGAATGTGTTTTTGGACTGATGAAACCCCTCCACTTCATCATTCCTGTCTGACTTGGAACAGTTTTTGGTGCTCCCTAAAATATGTACATAAGTGCCCATAATGCGGCCCAGGACAACGACACGTTACAAGTTGGGGTCTTGGGTAGCTATCTAGCGCCATAGCAGTCAAAGCACAACTTTTGGTATGCCCAACTTACGTCATTCCCAAAACCTTTGAGTAAAATTCGACAGAAGCTAATGGATCTTTAACACGTAACATTGTTTGCTGCATTACGAAGCCCTAAACGGGAAAAATTGGTGTCATTATTTGGAAGACGTCGAGTCGGAACTGCTAGACGGTGAATTATACAGTATTTCAGATTCGTAGTCGAGCAGCAGGCGAACAGTTTAAAAAAGGCACAAAAAACATTACAATGCATGAATTTTAACACCAAAAAATATTAGAAGAACGACAAAGCAACTTACATTTGTTCTAGGATCTTTTGGAGCGCAATTCTTTTCGATTTCTGAATCAGGAATAGGACCACTTTCAGCCATTTTGTTCTGTCGTTTTTTCCTGCTTTGAATGCGGTCTGTATTTGTAATCACTACCCAAAACGTATTCGAGGCCGAAGAAAGCGGCGCCGATGACCAGGAAGAAAGCGAAAGTCGGATAAGCAAACTTTTGCAAAGGTTCTCCAGGAGCTGCCGGTGAGAAGCGTGCTCCTTTATAAGTTTTCCAATTGCCTTTTGCGGCTGATAAACAACGAACTAAGGAGAGGCGCATAAATGAAGAAAGTGCAAGATCAACTGCACCACACCCACTCTGACACTCCAACACGTCACTGGCGCCTCCCCTTTACCCACCGACTTTTGCGCCCGCGGCCTGCTACCCGGATAAAGTTCGCCCGCCAAGCAGACAATTTTTATACACGAATATAGCAAAGCGCGCAGCTTTTAAAAATACTGGTGATAAAACTTGTCTATTCAGATGGCGGAATGTTGCTGGAGTGTAAACGTGATCATTTTCAAATATGATTTGCATTGCAGAAGATGTTTGGTTAGGACCCATTGCGGTACACATTGCACCACATATTTGCCTTCACAGTTAGGCAGTGACAATCAAGTACAAAGTATGATTCCTTTAATTTTGGTCAGTTTTCTTTCTTGAGGTCAAAATACATGCCACATAGCATAGTGTCTGAAGCTCCACAGTTTCAAGTCTAAAGCCTAAAGAGCCTGCGTAGGTGCACTTGCAGATCCCTATTCACACAAATGCAAAACACGGATCTAAACACGCTTGTGAACACCCATCGTGCCGTATTTGATACACCCAGGGCAATAATACTCGTTTTCAATGAGCTGTACCTTACAGAATACCATATCACGGCCAAAATAATATTTACACCACTAGGCGCCGCATATTGCACAAAGAGGCGTGTCTAAAATAAAGAATCCGTGCTGTGCGTTCGGGCATCCGTGCATGTTCGGGCGTGCCTCAGGGCAGTGTCTTGGGTGGGACCGACACTTTTTGTAGCATATATCGACTCGCTATTGCAACAGTTTTCTGGTCGATTCCCAGCATCTCTGTTACAAACCTTCGCTGATGATACCGCCCTGTTTTTCCCAGTCGGACGTCTGGAAGACGCAAAAGAAGCAATCCAAGCGATGATCGATTTTATCGCGGCCTGGGTGGAGAGTGCCGGCTTGGATTTTTAAGGTGGATAAAACTCAAGGAATTATATTTCGTTATGGACATGGGAAAATTGCATCAGAACCATCTTTATATTTGCGCGGTCATAGGGATTACTTTTTTTTAACGAGGTAAAATATCTTGGTGTTATTTTTAGTCCAGACTTGAAGTTCACTGAGCATGTGGCTGAGATCGTCGAATGTCATGATAGGTGCGCTTAGACGTAAACTTGGAAGGCACACGCATCCTTCAGTTTTGCGATCAGTTTATAATGCATGTGTCCGTTCTGTTTTGGAATATAGCTTTGTATGCTGGGATCCGGTTTTAAAAGCTGATATTTCAAATTGGAACGTTCGCAGTTTTACGCGCTCAGGCTGTAGGTACCTAAATGATTTTACGTGCACTTATGAGGATGCTTTAAACAGAGCTAGCTGGTCGTCACTAAGCGACAGGAGAAAGCGTCTGAAGCTATGTCAATTTTATAAGTATTATCATGGCTTGCACGATTTTCCGACGAGTCGATTCGTTCGTAAGTCTGTAAATCGTGCCAGTGCAAGGACTTGTGAGGCTCATCATCTTATTGTGCCAAGGCCTTTTTTTAAAAATCCTATCGTCAGAGTTTTGTGTTTTCTGGAATTACGCTGTGGAATAATTTGCCTAATGATATTGCTTTATTAAATTTTGCACATTATCGTTCCAGGATTTTTTTGACTAAATTTGCGTAATTCCTTTCATACAGTACATTTTTTGCGTTTCGGTCACGTTTTGTGTTCTATTTTGAGCAAAATATGCTGATTTTATGATTGGGAGACTTGATGTCGTTTTTCTTTTTTGCACTTTCACATCTTAGTATCATGTGTGTTGTGTTTTATGTTTCTTGTGCCCCTAGTGCGCATATGCGTTTGCACAAGAATATAATATGATGATGATAATGATGAGCGAAGGCATCATGCTGTGTGCAGAGTGGACGCAATCTATGCTGATGAACTACAATATAATTGCTACATTTTACATCACTGTGCGATGGTGTCACGAGTGTTTCCGCAGCAGAAACACTGAAACTACAGTGCTGTGCAGGATACTGTACTGTACCAGTTACTCTATGCGTGATAAATAGAAATTCACTGTTTTCCACTTTAGTCTGAAGAAAGATGCACATCAGCTGCCTCGGCAGGTTTTAATGCCCTCGCTAACACGTGGTGATCTGGTGGTCTGCTGCACTAGGCAGGGCAGAATTTTTGTAGTTTATTTACCGCGGGGCACCCAGTCACTCTATGAGGGTGTCAATCGTGGATAACGATCAGTGCAAACCTATAGTATGGTGCTATTTTCAGTGCCTACAAGTGCCCTGTACAGCTTACAAATTTTTGTACACTGGACTGGATTTAACCAGCGTCTAGATCAGTGGCGCTGGTTCGATTCCTGGTGGGGGTTGTTGTTTTGCATTCTGTACAGGTCCCACAGAAGTCCACTAGTCCCCTAAGTGCATTTTACTGACCTGAATAGCAAACTGTGCTCCAAAGCAGCCGTTCACGGCTGCTTTTGACAGAGCAGTTGATGAGCCCACCGTAACGTTACTCTCACTGCTCTCTTTCCTTCTGTACAGGGCCAATAATTGTTTGGTCAACCAGACCTCACGGCATACGCGCAATGTGAAAATAAGTTGAATTCCATAAGAGACCATTTCCGAAGCAATACTGTAACATAATGCCGCTAATAAAGCCGTCTCATTCACTGTCACATATTCCAGTCCAAAGTGTTCAGGCACAAATCCAAATACTGCATTCGGATAAACAATAAACACTGATCCAATACCCGCGAGCACCGGAAATCCAAGTATTGCTGCGCAAATAAAATATGTATTCGTAATCAGCTGGTGAGCTTTACTGAATCGATAACAAATAGCCAATACTCGATCAGCACCCAAGCAAATATCGTAGTGGAGCATCGAATTTTCGAATGTCCAATGTGACCATATCATAACGGAGGAAATAACATAGCCAAAATCACTTTGTATTAAAGACCCTAAACCAATATATATGCCCAAAACCAGACACTCGATCGTGTCGCAGAATGCGAGAAAAATCATCCAGAAATAAGCCTTTTGTTTAAACGTTCGTTTTTTTCCCATCACAAATGCCACGAGAACGGATAAGTTTATTAATAAGCCGAAACTGCCACAAAGAAGGTTCACTATTCCAAAGATGAGTGGACTGGTCTCTGCAATGGTCGAGTAAGTGACGTTCATGTCGCCTGTTTTGAGCAGGAATAGCGTGAAGGGCATAACATCCGCTCGCGTAATAATCTTGTTTTGACGCTACACTGGCACAAAAAACCCTCTGCGCGCCAAAAAAGGATGTGCGCCCACTTATTTGATCAAACTCTGCGGTAATCCGGGTTGGAAGACGGAGTGGAATGAGCTGCAAAAACATACTTTGCTCAGTCCTTATCAGCTCGGAAAGTGATAACAGCCAGAAGTGCGTAGGCAGGCGGGTTCGCCAGATTTGATACGCATTGGTAGGAAATCCTGCTGGTTTTAGTAACGCACAGAGTTGACTCAATGACTGGTGATTTTGATCGTTTTAAATGATCTTAGTGCATGTTTACAATCATTGGCAGGGATTAAATAAACATTAGAATAACATACCCTGTGTCTATCCGTGCATACCGCTGTCAATGTTGCAGCTGGGCACGACTTTGTTGTTTCCCCATCGCATGTCAATCAAGTATGAGGACTTTGAATGACGTGGCGACAGCTGACGGTGGTTTCCTATGACAGCTCGTGTTGTTGTTGTTTCGATTCGAGACTGTGCTCGGCATGTCCAGACGACTTTAATCCAAACAAACTTTTTTATTCAACAATTTTTAATTATCAACCAGTAAAAAAGTATAAACCCAAACTTCAACCAATTAATGCTGCCACACTAAAAAGCAGGGGATGAGGCTCTAGTGGTATTTCAATTCGCATATCGTCGTCTAATTATCACACCCGGAGAGAAAAAGAACAAATCTCATCTAAAAAAAGCTCCAATAAAAACAAACAAGAATATGACCAGAGAGAATCGCGAACCGAAAACTGATTGGTTAACCATAGTATAAAAAGCACCTGCAAAAATCAACTAATGTGAAGAGAACCATGGCGGTATCTACCAAATGTTCTAATCCCCAGCCCACAGACGGCCGCAACTCCTGCGATTCTTCCCTCTCTCCTCGACTTTCTTACTCATTGTCCGGCCCATTCTGAAAATAAAACAATCACGCATAAAAGTTGCAGTGATTGATAGAAGCACGCTTACAGCAACGGTCTCACCGCCAGCTTGATTTTCGCCTCCTTTCTCGGCGCTGTCACTGCGCCCGCCGCGTCCACGTCCACGACCGCCACGTCCGCGACCGCCGCGCCCACGACCACGGCCACCTAAAAATCCTGACAGTCAGCCATTAGGCAAACGTAAGACGATGATAACGTACCATTGTCTCCATTTCCGCCCTCCTGTCCATCAGATTCGCTGGCTCCCTTCTCGCGACCTTCGCCGTATCCACCACCACGCCCGCGACCACGGAATCCACCACGGTAGTAAGGCCGACGTCCCCTGAATCCACCGCGACCACGGCCGCCGCCCTCGTAACCCTCCTCGTCGTCACCCTGAAAAACGACCATCACCAACTGTTCCTATGATTCAACATTATTGATTTTCTTACCCCTGGTCCGCCTCCGCGTCCGCGACCACGTCCACGAAAACCGCCTCGAAACGTTCTCGCGCCGCGTCGTCCACCGTATTCCTGCCCATCATCTTCGGTGATGGACGTTGGACGACTGCCACCTCGGCGGCGATAGAAGCCACGACCACGACCGCCGCGGCTACCACCGCGCCGACGGTCAGCAGCGTACTGACTTCCTTGGACAGCCTGACCACCAGGACCAGTCACATTGGCAGCTTCCGGTCCCTGAAGGCCCAAAATATTAATCCCACCATCACTTGCAGGCGCCTGGACCAACTTACCTTCTGGCCTTCAACTACATCGAATTCAACCTCCTCCTCGTCACCCAAACTTCTCAGGTACTTGTCAGGGTTGTTCTTTGTAATTGCAGTCTACAAGAGATAAAAAGCTATTTGCTCCAGATGTCTGCCAGCAACAGTCGCCCACTAAACTCATCTATTACTAGCCACTATGTAATGCTCGTCGTGTCTTCGAAACAGCGAACCTGAGAGTCGCCCACAAAAACAAACTTGTATACTGCGCCGAAGAATCTTATACTGAGTATTCGCACGGTTTTCCTCCAGCTTACTCGACTAAAAGCTAGGGACACATTCATACGACAAGCCACCACCCGGCCGAACGCGATGGGTCCGCTCGCTCGTCGGCGCACGCGACAGCTGACTCACAAGACAGACCATCCCTCATGCTACCTCCCACTGCGCATAAAAAGCATACTTGATGGACAAAAATATCCTCGTTGGTATCCAAACGGTTAATAAAACCGTATCCGTTCTTCACATTGAACCACTTGACCTTTCCCTTCACGCCAGTGGCTAAACATGGAGTTACTAACATAAGCCTAGGCATACTGTAGGTGTGCATGACATAACATACCCAACACTTTCTTCTCCTGTTGCTCTTCGCCCTGGTTGGCGCCAGCGTTTTCCTGATTTTCCTTGCCTTCGGTCATCTCTTTTGTTAGAATAACGTTCTTCTTTGTTTTACTACTCAAATAGGCACGTTGCCAAATTGAAGATGGATCTTTGACGATCTTGACGATTCTGTCACCGCGCTCGGTCAGATGTTACCTTCCGTCGTGGTCTTAATTTAGGCCGTTTCGGATGGTAGAAATTTGAAAAATTTCCTTTCAAGGCCTGCGCGGGATTGATGTTGCCCGTTGGTTAGAAGATGGTCTTGTTCTTGCCCGATGGATTCGCCCAGTTGCAATTGGTTTCACCACTGCACTGAATTCGCCAAGAACATGGCAGCCGAGCGAAGCGAAGAACCGAAGGCCGCCATGTTTATATTGTCATAAGCAGATTGCACGTGAAAAATACTGCAAAGTGCGCGAGTAAATATGAGTTTAAGGATCAGTTAAAGAGAGATTTTAAGAAAGATTTTGCGAAACTCGTGAAATTGAAGTCTTCTCTAAAAGTCTGAAATTCACAGAAAGTCTATAATCTTATGGAATTTAAGTTTTCCATTATGCAAGGAATATTTCTAAAGAAATATAAATGCCAATAAAGCACCTTGATCGCTAATATCTTTTGGAATGTCGTTAATGCATGCCTGTTTCAGATTGTGGGGACCATCCAGGCGCTCTTGGTGGGTGGGGGAATATTTATGGGAGATGATCCATGCCCCAATGGATGTTAACTTTCAGAAGTTTGCACTGCTCTGGGCGAACAACGTTTTGCAAGCGCCAATGTGGGCTGTATGACAAAGCGAAAGAGAGGACTGCAGATGTGATGACTGACCGACTGACTGACAGCTGCTCTTTTCCTAGCTCCTGAAAGAGCTGTGACAGAAAAACTCAAAATAAAAAACATACTGCAGATGAAATAATGTGATAAATGAGTAATCTAGAAGGAAATTTCGGCCTAGAAGACTCATGTAGACATTCGGCATTGGTGACGCATTTGTGGATAAAACCTCAGTATCTATAGACAAACAGCTCGGAAACAAGACGGAAGAGAAGAAGAAGGATGGTTTGAAGCCTCCTTGAACGGACTGAGGGAGGATCAGATAGTGTAGTTCCAGCAGAGTGGACCACTCGTCTATGTGTACCTGCTGCTCCTGCTCTTGCGCACGATATCTCGTCTTTTTCGATATCGTATGCAAGAGCATTCTAACTAACAATAAGTTCCGCTTCTGGCCAGTGATACTCGGCTGTACCACGCACAGTGTATGTAGCGTAGTTTGCTGAAGATGAGGCTGGAAATGGACTAGGTATATTTGCGCTCCCATGGACTGTAGGCTGGGAATAAATCAGTGTGATCGTAGTCCATTCAATGTCTTTTCTCTCCCATCCTGGTCGCTCCAGGGGAGGGTCGACTTTTAGCCCTTTTCCCGCGGGCAAGGGGGATTCTTAGTTTACCCTATCTTCCCATCGACTAGGGTCAATCTGGAATGCATGCCGGACAAGAGCGCGTGTTAGTCGCAATTTCGCAATGTCGATTGCGAACGTCTCGTGAGCCCGCCAGCCCGTGCCCCAGGAGAGAACCCAGCCCATAAGGTGAGTCACACAACACCTTATGGGCGTGCAAGGCGCAGAGAGAACTTCTTAAAGTTCTTAGACGGCCAGAGTTGAACGCACAATCAGGGCCGACCGGCTTCCAGCTCTGCCAAACAAACTGTGACAGACGCCTTGCACCGCTACACTACCGAGGCGGCACTGTCCATACAATGTCGACATTGCAGTATCAGGATCGCTGTATAAGATTCGCACTCGCTGATGATATTGATTTTTATTTTGGCTCACAAGGGAACATCGCCAACCGTTAAGTCGAACTTAGCAAAACCAAAAATTGTAGTATGTTCCCACATTAGCGCTCAAAAGTGGTGGGAATGTCACGAGTCCAGGGATCATAGGGCAGCTGCTCGTTTTTGGAAGATTTCATGGCCTTTTTATGAAAGAGCAGACAAAATTTTGTCGACTCCACGAAACTATAACGCTGTTATGCATATATTTACCCATACAAAAATTGAAAATACAAAATTTAGGCATTTCGAAGTCGCTCAAAAGTAAAGCCCGATTCGAACAAAGCTGAGTAAGCATAGCTACATCGATCTGATTAGCGCGAAGATGCTAATCTTTGTCAATCTTGTTCGCGGTTATCAATATCTAATGGCATAGCCGAAGTTTTTGATTACCCATTTGCATCGGTGCTTCATAAAATCGATCAATCGATTTCTCATATATTGCGCCACTTTAGACCATGCTTGAGCGATCGCTTAGAACAAGCTGATGCTATTCAAGTAAGTTTGGGGACGGCTAGGACGTTCGACGTGGTCCCACAGGTTTTTCGTTATCGTTTTGTGTTTTGGACTGTTATCCTGCTGAGAACTGCATCCAAATGGCAAATTTTGATGATCATGTGGTAGCTTGAAATTAGGCAAATTGTGGCAATAGACAAGCCGATCAGTAACGTCATCGATTTTATGAATTGGACCCATATCCTTTCCAGAAAAGCATCTCTGAACTGTGATTGATCCACCCCCTTGTGTCTTAGTCGGTACAGAGTGTCTTGGATTGAACCGAGAGTGTCTGGGATGCTGCAGATAGCGAGCCCCATCGTTGGGAAACAGGTTGAGCTTAAATTTATCATCCCATAACTGGTTCCGCCTCTGCTGATCCGTCCAACCGATATGGTCTCCAGAAATAGCCAAGCCACATTTTTGATTCTCGAACGAGATCAACTGTATCTTTGCTGCAAGGCCAATATCTGGTGAAGGACGCTCCATAGTTGGTAGTAATCAGTGGATTGCAAAATTTTTGTTTCACTTGATCAGCTGTCTGCCATGGGTGCGTAATCGATGCGCGCCTGATCAGATGATTCATTCTGGGTGTTGTGTTCCTTTTGTACCCTGCACCTTTTGGCAGCCGAAACAATGCCGTGAGGCTGAAATCGCTTTACCATTCGACGGAAAACTTGCTTCTAAACCATATGCAGCTTCCTGATCACTTAAAAGTGTTTTTGATCGATCAATTACAGATCGATCATCAGTCTTGTAATATCATAGAAAAATTGAACTCCAAGGGTATTTTTGATACTTTTCAACAGATTTTCAGCCTATAACATAATCTGCACGAATGGGGACTCTATTTCAGCATGGTAACACTCATTTAATTGAGTTTTCAACGCGCTTTGCGAATCGTGCTTTACTTTTGAGCGACCTTTTCTTGCTTATTTTTTTAAAATAGGCCTGGATCCATGACATGTAATTATATGCAACAAAAAAGGTCTTTTCTAGTGCAATTTTTAATGCACGCATTTGAATACCATATCAGTATTCAAAGGCGCCCAAAACTTTCAATGCTTCGGCGAGATCTTCACCCAGATTCTCACCATGGAAAACACCCTTTTGGACCAACGGCATTGTCGAGAGAGCTAACAAGAAGAAAAAGTGCTAACGTCTGAAGATGCCCTCAAAATCTCAGATTGCCCTAGAAATGTCACTGCCCTAAAACCTGGCCTGACAGCTTACAATTGCCCCAGATTTCGGGCAATTGCCCTGCACCTGGCAACACTGCAGCCAGTGTTGCCAGGTGCGTGTACATGCTGCTAGCGTGTGGGAAAGGCTCGTGTGTCCATTGCTAAAGGTTGCGCGGCACCAGCTGCTTGGTGCGACATGGAACCGAAACCGGTGCACCGAACCAAAATTCCAGTTCCACATCTTTTGGTTCGGTTCTCGGCTCCAGGGACCGAACCGATCCGCCCGTGAATTCCGATGAGAAAATGCTTTTTGATTCTGTAGCACTCGTGTCAAGCGTACAGTAAAGTTGCGATACGCAAGTGCAAATTTTTCAAAAGTTTTTTCCGAATTACCGATAAGTGCAAGTTTTAATTACAAGCTGACAAGGGCAATTTTTTTATTCCAAGGCCCTCAGCGGAGTCAACTGTATCATACTTTGAATGACGAGTGATAAGGGACAGAATAATTTTATTGTTATTTTTTAATTTTCGTGGATTTGCCCCGCCCCAGTTCCCCACGGGACTTCCAGCTCGTTGGCCGGCTATAGGCATAACGTGGCAAGGTGCGGGCTCCTAGTGGAGACACGCAGAGGAACGCTGCCTCCTCTGCGTGTCTTCACTAGGAGTACCTCCGCTCGAGGACATCCTGGACAGGACACCGACTTCCTTGGACGATGGCGGGCGGGCTTAATCCTGTCGGTGTTCGACAGCCGAGACTGTCTACACGTTCGGCTTCCGTCTCTCCACTCGGAGCACCTCGACGGTGCCGGGTGAGTCACCCACGGCCTGGCGTGCAAGGTCAGCGAGGGTTTATGGTTCGCAAACCATCACCGGGGATTGAACCCGGGACGAGTCCAGCCACTCGCTCTCAAGCAATACGGAGAGACGAATGCCGAACCACTGCACCACCGCGGCCGCCAGAATGTTTTTATTGCATTCGCCTCTGTTCTGACACGCAGTGCCATTGACCAAGAATCCCTGATGTCCTCTTCCCCTCATCGACCATACGGAAATAGAATTTTCCTTGTCCATCAGTCGCGTAAAACATTGACACAGGGTCAGCACAATCACACGAGCAGTCTCACTTGGGAGAAGTCGCTCGGATTCAGGGAAAATTTCATGGAAAAAATGCATACCAATCCAAAAAGTGCAATGAATGCTTGAAGGAATCAAGGCAAGAATAAATATGAAATGCTGCATAATATAATTGCAAAACAGTACACTGTGCGCCACTCAGCAACTGTGCTGCATGCACCAGAGTCCTGACTAGCACGACCTGTAAAAAAATCCAAGCCATCAGAAATCCGAGTGTAAAAAGTCAAAAGCGAGATGATTTCAGGGGTTTTTTGTCAATAGGTGAAGAAACAGGATTTTTAGCTCGTTTACGCCATGAGGGAATTTTCATTTCTTTCTAACTTTTTCTGGATTTTGGGATAAAGCTGTTTCAAAATCGGGCAGAGCTGAGAGCATGAACCCGTAACTTTTTGCCTTTGTATGGTCAGACAGGCGTCACAGGCTCTGAATGGCATTAAAAGTGTCATTATCTGCAAATACTGTAAAATCCTCGTTTGTAATCCCCTCTCCTGTCAGTTCCCAGTTTATGAGCATCGAGTCACCACCCGATTGGATTGGGTGCAAATGATAACTGAATGCACTGCACAGCATTTTCTAGGATATTTCCCCAGGGAGACAAAATTTCGATTCGGAAGGAAATACGATTGGGAAGGTGCAAAAATGTAATTTAAACTGCTCCTCATTCTTAAATCAAGTTTTCACGTCTTGTGAGAGAAAATCTGCCCTCAAGGCATCAGTAAATGAGGCGGAAAGCAAATACATACATTAACTTTAAAATCAAGACGCAGGGAAACTGGCCCGTTCAATGAGAGCGGAGGGCAACTCGATCTTGACTAGGACAAAGGCGGGACCCGAATAAATCTTAATATACGAAGCTATTTCTATGCGCTGTGGTTAAACTAGGATGTAAGTTTTCGGGAATCAAAATCTAAGAAATCAAAAATATCATATGAGTATTGAAGCTCGATGCAGTGGCACACAGACGGCACACTATGAAACCCTGTTTGCTCTGATTTCACTTCATGTTCAAGTTAATGAGGACATTATCTATAATCGAAATCTTCACGAAACAGTAAAGTTTTCAACAGATTTATTATAAAAGACAATTTTTTTGTACAAAGTATCACACTAATTGCTCTTTTCGCCGTGAGCTCATTAGCTTCTCGCTACTCATACGTCTGGGATTGGTGATGACAGTTTCATGAAATTTCATATTATTTTTTCTGGACGCACTTTTCAAATCTGTAAGACTCCCAGTTCTTGCTTCATTTGCAAATCGACATAAATGAGTTGAAGTAGGCGACAGTTGACACGAGGATGGTGCCCCGCTCGAAGTGACAGGATTGGCGTTCTTATATACGATGGTATGATGCGATATCGGATCCGTATATTTTCTATTGGCTGGTGTCAAATTTTTGCAAATAATAGTTGAGCTTCCACTGGAATTTGAAGAAAATTTCTTTTTATTGAACCAAGTATCAGCTTTATAGACGGCCATTGTGGTGGCTGCATAGGCTGCTGTTGTTGAGAATTCATGTTCAGTGTAAGTGGCGTCGTAAACACTGTCCTCGTCGGTGCCACTCGAACAATCTTTGCGTCGTCGTCGTCTTCGCATGTCCAAAATAGCTCGTAAGGGATTAGCAGCGTATAAGAAACCAAGCAAAACGCTTTCATCCATGCTTCCTTGCCTTCGTCGACGGCGTCGTGGACGACCTGTCAACCAGAAAAATAATAGTGGATTCCAAATTACTGTCGTCATAGCTGCACTGTGTACAATCAGTGCCCATAGGAATGGTTGATAACTAACGAAGACGGGAAGTAGATTGTAGTCGCGCAATATATTAAATAAGGTCAATGGAAACCATGCACCTGAAACATGAAAACATTGATTGGCAGGTACTTCACTGTAGGCCCTTCAAACAGGACGATTCTTTGCGCCTTGCCTCGCAGTAACTGCTTCAGTGCGCAGTAACAAGGGATGCACCGACAAGAAGCCTCGGCTGCTTGCTGATGTATGTATCCCTCACTGAAACCCCCTGTGGGATTTGGGTTGCAGTGAGGAATACACCCATCCTGTAACCCTGGATCTGACTGATCCGATCTTGAAATCCTGCAGTCCCACAAATCCCAATCACGATCTCCTGACTGCTGTTGACATACCTACAGCATTTTGACGTGTTATACAGGGGACCATTTCACAGGTAAAATTTGAATTTCTCGCTCCAGCTACCTATGACAGCCCTACTTAGATGAAAAATCCCTATTCCCAAACCCGCGCGCGCCTGAATTTTTTACTGGTGTTCTTCCTACAGTTTATGGCTTCAATTCATCATTTACTTTCATAAAGTAGCCAAGTTGCTGCTGCTTTTCCGAATTAAAATGCTTTAATTAATGGCACAATCTGGAGAATTATGCAAAATCGCATTCATTGACTGCACAGTGCCTAGGGCCAGGTTTCGCAAGAGCCAAAACCATTGCATGAAATGGCTGACTGATGCAAGGCTTTTAAATGCTGGCTTCTATTTAGAACCGTCATAAGCGTCTAAAAGCGGGAAATTCAAATTTTCCCTCCGTACAAGGCCTTTGAAATGATCAATATCTTCTAAATCTGCACGGCTGACCGAAACTTAGTCACAAAACTGCGGTTTAGCAGTTCAGCTATGCTATGTGTAGCATATTTTCGACAGATGCCCCGAACCCAGACTTACCGACAAACGCAACTACCATCATAATTAGAATATAATTGACTCTACGCTTTTTCTTAATGGCACCCAGTCGTTGAATCGCACTCAAACTACTTGAAAATTGTTTATTATCGATCATCATATCAGCTCGAACTTTTCGCATGATTCGCGAGTAGCAGAACATGATGACCAACATTGGTGCCACGAATTGAATGCACATTACAGAAGTGCCATATACTTTTTTATATTCTAACGACGACCAATGGATTTCGTCACAAAATTCACCACAAAATGCCACCTGAAACAGAAGAAATACTTTTTTGCTATTTTGCGGTATATCTAAGATAAGTTTGAACTTTAGAAAAGAAGCATTTGTGCTTTTGCGCAAAGTTTATTTTGACAAGTCAAAAATCCATAGGAGATCTGGCCCCCAATATGTTATGTTCTGGGCTCCTATGCTGTGAAAGCTGCGTACGTGCTGGATTTCTGCAGTAAATGTATGAAAGCTAGTGCTGTTCTAACACCGACCTTTTTTGAGAGGATTCGCAGTCCATGCTTTTCGGTCGTGTATAGACAACACCCACTCTGCAATCACGAAAGACCTTTCTCATGTCAGGCCTGTTCTATCCGGCATCTTTGTCAATCATGCCATTTCTCATTCAACGTTTTCTTCGAATACAAAAATTGAGATTTATACGTGACAAAGAGGAAGGAAGGATGTCAGGGTCTTCTGTAGTGTACTCTCTTCTTGTCGTGTCTTTCAAAATATAATCCTCCTCGCACATGGGAGGGAAAAGTGAACTTTTGATACTGTATATTATCAGTGAAGAACTGGACAAAAATTCCTATGGGCCTTCCTTCAGTGATTTCTAATGTATTATATATTATAGTCCTTTTATATGTGCTCGTTCGAAACTGGTGCACTGCTCAAAGACCTGGCATTTTTCATCACGTGCGTCATTTAGCTAAGGTCAACTTAAAAACAGGCCTTGTGAAAGGTATCTGGTGCATGGACCTTTGAACTCTGCTTTTTTGCTACAGGAAGTCTCACTCGGCGAAGTTTGACGCACGCCTGGGACGGAAAAAATTGAAACTTACCCCATACTCTTCGTGATACATAGCCCCATCGAAGACGTCGTAACTAAGCACAAGAGGTAGGTTCACAGCACAGGCCACAATCCAGATAACGGCCACTACACCGGACGCTTGACCGATGGTCACTGGCGGCTTAGTCACATCCATTATGTGAATATACTTGTCCACGGCGATGGCAGTCAAACTCAAACTGGTGATTATAACACTCATACTTTGACATAATGGAATAAGTCGGCATATAATACCACCAAAAATCCATCTTTTCATAATTACACTAATCGGAGTGAAAGGCACTGCCGTTAGACAGAGCAGAAAATCAGATGCCATCAAACTCAACAGAAATATATTTCTTGCTGACTGTAATTTCTTGTTCCTAGCCACCTTGACCATAACCCCAGCATTGCCGAATACTCCGATGACGAATATCAATGCGTACACAATGGCCACCAAAATTCTTATCCCAATCAGACTCGTCCAATCGAAGGCTTGCTGAGCCAAGTGATCATTTATATTTATACAAGTATTTGTACTCATCTCATTGCTGTTTTGTTGCGTAGTCGAGATTAAAATTGTCGTATCCATCATTGAGTCAAATCCATTTTCCTCAATTCAAATAATCATCAATTCCAGTTACTCGATTTTTCCGTCGCAGACCGCTTTAAGCTGAAAAAGACCAAATTTGAATAAGACGTCTCGAGAAATAAACTAGTTCCGAAAGCCCGCGCTTCTTTGCTGGGCCTCAATAAATGCCCTCCGAGATAAACCGTCGACCATGATCTATCGACCCGAGTCCGCCTGTACTCTAGTCCCCGCCTTATGTGTTTCCAGGCTGCGAAAAAGACTAAAAAACTTTATAAGGTTGATAGAAGTTTATTAAGGCATCGATCCTAGCAGTCCCTCGGCGTCGGGCGAAGGATACTAAAAGTGTTTACGAGTCAATTGCAATAGTTGACCAGGGATGAGACGAAGATAAGCGCTCAGAAATGGAGACAGATTTTCATGGCACATGTTTCCAGTAGATTAGTGCCATTAATAACAATTTTCTAGAATTTGTGTAAGACGCAACTCAGGCAGCGCAGGGAAGGAGAAAAGAGGAAAGTTATTAAATCAATGTGATACTTCTGGCATAGACACACAGGCTGGAGAAGGGGGGGGGGGGGGACAATGCACACGCAATCAACTTCCTTTGCTTCCCAACGTGACAATGCATTTATTATCCATGAGTAACCCGCCATTCGTTCAGTATCCTATTCCGAAATGCGGTGCGAAATTGGTCTCGAATTCCCAAACCTAGACAAACGTGAGGTTTGTTCGATAGCTCGCCCCAGAAGGCTTGTCAAAAAGTCGTTTCTCCCTTTTCATAGTCTATTGGAAAACGTATAACGATTTTTAATGCGGTGGGAAGGTAATAAGGTTTTCCAATATAACAGATGGTCCAATCAAGGTCTATGGATCCTCAATTAATTCTCTCTGTTTGAGTTAGTTTGTTCCAGCAACGCCCACAAGCCCAACAGGACAATGGCAACACTTATTTGACCCACGCTTGTTCTCATAAACCATAAAAGATAAAACCAGTCTCAAGAACATTACTATGTAATGACAATAAATCTCCAATTTGCGTCATTCATTGAAATGTAGTTGATGAGTGCCACAGCTGCCTTAGACTGGTGTAAGCAGCTTTCCTCCCACTTCCTCGTCAAAGCACGCCTCAAACATCGAGTCTAAGTATCTTGTCTCTTGTTCAAGGATAACGTAAGACCCATGGCTCATGAATGAAAATTCTGACAGCAGAAGCCCAGTAAACCATGATTGAATTAGAATTAATAAGCATCCTAGAGTCAATAATAAAAACAGGATGCCTCCTATGATACATTTGTTACCTCTGGGTGATAAGCCGCCAGCCACACGATCGAAAAGTTCAAGGTTCAAAACCCCAGCTGTGCATCCTTTTTGAGGTTTTATATGCTTAAAACAGCAAATGGGGATCACTCTTGGAGACGGTTTCAGGCCTTCGGAAAGAGCAAAAGCAGCTTTACCTCATGAATATCAGAGCAGGATTAGTTAAAAGTATTCTAAATAAGAGAATTTTAAAGGAGATACAGAGAAGACCCACAAAAAGGGGCCCCTTCTTTATGTTAAATTAATTTTTATATTAGCTGCGCTTTTCGCGTCAAAATTTTCGCCAGTTTCAGTTTCTTATTAGAATTCTAACGTGTTCCCATGGTCGATCATCGTCTGATAACGTCAGTTATACTGTAACTCTGACCTCAGCACTGTCCTGGGTGAGAAACTCGTTAAATGCAGGAAGCTTACAGGCTGCTTAACGTCAAATACTTGGAATCGTAACAAAATATTTCAAAAATAAGGAGTTTTAACTTGAAGTCAGAGGAAGAAATTTGAAAACTTACGATCAGTGGCTTCGCAGTCCATTTGACCTTTAGATGGTAGATCCTGCGTATGGACTCGTGCATCACGAGATAGGCCTCTACATATAGAAGCCGGATAAGCAGATTTAGATGAAACCCTCACTCAAGCTTTCCCGAGATAGAATGAAGCAAGGAAATTAGGTTTTATTACTTTTTTCAAAAAGGCCGTCATGTCATAGAGGCACGTAGCGACCCGTTCATCTCACGACATCGTCCCCCTTCCATCGAGCTTCTCGCCATATGCTCGTCGAAGGTGAGCAGGTGAAAAGTTTGGATCGCAAGAATGTTTTTGGATTTGATCCTACTCCTAGAATAGTGAGAAAAAGGCGCACTTTTTGTGTCTATACCTAACTAGGCACACAGAGCAGCACGAATAATAAGCCCTAATGACCAGTCCAACAAAAATATTTTTTTCAGATCCGGAATATTTCTGAGCGCAAACAAGTCACCTTTGAAACACGAGCTGATCACAACCTGTCTATGTATAGAATACTAGGCAGCAGATCAGTGCACTGGACTTGGAAAGAAACTGGACCTCGACGACAATGATTCCTCCTACGAACTACTATTCGCGTTCTTCTCCCCTTTTTGACCATAAAAGGGAAGAGAAAAACAACGGAACTGAAAGGGAGGAAGGGCTTCAGTAATTATCAACTGGCCTGACATGACAAAGGCGACGACAACCACGCGCTTCTCGATTATCTTTGTGAACACACGCCTCCACAGCAGCCATTGTGCCATGACAATCGCCCTCAGCCCTCCAAGGCCATCGCAAGCGCAAAGCGAGGAGAACTTCATTTGAATAGCTTTAATTAAAAGATTTTCAGAAATGCCAAAGGACTAAATGATTTGACGGATTCCACTGGCAGTAGGCGAGGATAGAACGAAATGTTTCAATGCTAGGACAGGATTTGAGAGACTAAGCACCTGTGCGAGATAAGGAGCTCGAGAAAGGACAAACTTTGCAATAGTTTATCGCTGCCTCGATAAAAAAGCCCTAATTTTCAGAAATACGCCATCTGAAATCACCGCAAAAGTATTCCAAGGCAGTGCGTTTGAAAATACAAGCTCGTGAGAACTGAACAGCCTCGAGCAGGCACTCGGCAAAACCTAAGATCTAGGGATACCTAAAACGATATTTCAGCTCGGTTTTGCTTTAACTTCAAATGTCTTAGTCAAGTTTCGAAAAAAAATGCAAAGCTGCTAAGATATGAATTCTTGAGAAAACCAATTTTTTTAAAGAATAGCCGCGATTTCGATGAAATAAAAGCCTCAAGCTGACCTATTTGAAGAGTTTCTTGAAATTATTCTTTGAATGTTTGAGTGAGTCGGGATAATTATTTCTTGGCTAACATATACGAGGCAAAAATGTGAAAATGATCCAATGTCGCCTCCAAACACCCCCTTTCGCCTTCAGACATGACACGGTGTCAATTGCACTAGTTTCCGGGTCTCATTTAAACTAAAAGAAAAAGAAAACGAATCCCTTCACGGGGGGGGGGGGGGATAAAAACTAATATTTGTAGTTGATCATTGTTTCAGAAGGTTTAATAAATTTTATTGCAGCCTTTTTGTTCTGAATGCAGATAATGCTCCATTCCATTCTAAATAATTGCCAGCAATGCATTAATTTCGCGCATCCTCACGGCGCAGACAAAATTTGTGGAGTTTTTGTGAAAGATCTCAGAGATTTTTGGCCCAATATATTGGAAAGAGCTGTAAATTCTGTGATAAAACCAACTGAAATAAAAAGTAATCTCTGAACCGTTCAGAGCAGAAAAGTCAAACATTAAATTTTCAAGCGCGTGAAGCTAAAAGAGAAGCGTAATGCAAGGAAAACTGGAAGAAGCTTTATGTGTCCTACTTTGTCTAAAATGCTTGAAAAGTAAACCGCTCTATAATTATCAAGAGTCGCAAGCTGTCTTTATTCAGGGTCAATCACAACACCGAGACATCGTAGGAGTCTCCAGGACATGTTATCTTTTGTCTCTGAGATATCGTACACATCCGCCAGCAGAGTTATTGTTCCTTATAGCCTTCCCAGCCATGCCAGACATGTAACTAGTAACAAGAGGACATTAAAAATGGTACGTTTTCGACCTAAAATCGAGGAGTAATTAGTGCACTCCGACCACGTGAGTACGAAACAGCATGGCGTAAAATGCGCTGGCTGAACATAGAAAACTGCACACCTGTTTTAAAGATCACGAGGATAGGTACAGTAGCCCTGGTCGGAAAATTAGTGTCGTCTCATCACTCAGTCGATCAAAGAAAAAAATACGAATCAGGTCAATGCCAAAAATCTCATCAGCATCTGAGGTCGTAGTCAACGCAAAATCAATAGAGTGCGCCAGAAAAATGTAAATAGTTTTCAGCCAGAAGCAAATAAAATCATGGAAGTAAAAAAGGCCTAGTGAAACCTTATGGACCAAGCATATAGCCTCGGAGGGTTCATCAAAAACTCAAAATAGAAGTTTAAAGATTAGACAGCAAAGTACGTATTAACCTGCGAGCTGGTGGCATTTTCTTGTGCAACCAGATTAGGAGATGAGAAGTGAAAAACACCAGCTTTGCAAGTCCTCTAAGCCGAGGTAAAGGTAGTTTCAAAATGTTCGAGAAACACGTAGCGATCTTGAAGCAATTACTGTTGCTGGCAAAAAGACAAAAGTACAAGAACACGGTAATAATTGTCGATGCACGAATATTCTCCAAAAGAATAATCGAAATCTATTCTCAGCTTTTCTGCCAAGCAAAGCTCCGAGTGTAAAGGAAGTCAAGGGCATATGAAAGAAAAGACGTGGGCAAACGGGATTTCGCCCATATCACCAGTCGCAGGAGGCAACAGTCCGCCCTCCATTTGCTTTTCTTTCGAAATAACCCTCCATAAACGAGTGTGGCCCGTGCTCCGTGTATATAACCAGCAGTCAGTTGGCGCAAGACGGCTTTTGAAATGACATAAATGACACATATAGGTGGTGGAAGGAAGGGAAAAATAACACCTGACGCTAAACTAGACTATTCACTAAAGGGACTTCGATTGGAAAACATTCTATATTGAGGACCAGGGGAAGAAGGAAGTGTAAAAACTTGAAAAATGACCCATCTGACCAACGATAGGTGATGTTTTCGAGGACGGGTCGAGGAAGATCCAGAAATCTTCTCACGAAAGTGGTAGCTTTTCAGATCCTCCCAGCTGCTGTGCTGGTAGCAGCAAGAAATCAGGTGTGCCGGGGATTTAAGCCTAGACTGTTGCTGCTGAGCGGCCTATTTGGCAAAAGATTATTGACTCTAGCCGACGGAATAATACTTTCCGCCTCGACGTATCATGCATTTTATGGCTCAAATACACCCTAGACTGTCTACAGTACTATTTTGAAACACCGAGAGTACGGGTGCTCGAAATCACCCATGCTGCATATGCACGCACAGCGGCCGCTCTCAGCAAACTACATTGATTCTTGAAAGCATCAGACTGCATCCACGAATAGTATAAAAAATGATAGTTAAGATGCCCAAGTCAAGTCAAAAAAGTGCTAATAACTGAAGCGAGTTACTCGTAGGTATAAGATGAGGGCCCAGATAAATGCCGCCTATGCGGACTAACGATCTACAAGCAGGTCGCTTATCGATCACGCGAAGTCTCTACTATGCTTGCTTGCCATGCCAACTAATAATGATTAGCGAAGCTCGGTCAAAATACCCCTATAAATGTTTCCAGGTGGCTTAGTAACTAGAAAAATGGGAAGAGTGGCTGTAAGGCCCAAACTTACAGTAGCAATGAGAGAATTCAAAACTGCACTCCCCATTTGGGTGTATTACATTGAAGGAGCAGAGTCATATTTGGAGAGACATTTTTCATATTGCTCTCAGAAGCAAAAAATCTCAACACGGAACTAAAGATCTTCGTGAAGTAGCCTCCTCGAGCAAGGTCAACTGGAAAACCTCTGGCCTGTAGCAAAATTCATTAAATTGCCGCCGTTTAAGCTCCATTTTCAGCATCTATCAAACTTGGCTGGCTGGCTTGTTCGGAGACTGTTTATACAGGGCCAGCGGGAGATGGCATGATTGAAGAAAACATGCGCATGAAACGCCTTGATTTAAATAGCTCAGCACGGACTCGTTCGAGCTCGTGCCTGCCTGCCGAGTTTCCGCCATTTGACAAACGACCAGAACGCGATTCTATTTCGATTCAAATAAATTGAATTACATTCTCCCGCCCTCCGGCTTGTCCAACTTCGACGCGACATCACATTCGCGCTCAGCGTCAACAAGCCAGGCGATTCGTGCAAAGGGCATTCTAATATGGCTAGTTTTATTCGATCGATCTGAAAACATGTTTATCATATCTTGCTGTTTTTTTCGATTCGAATTTCTCTCTTTCGAAATGAGTGATTTTTATGAAAAAGCAAAACTACATGATATTTCGAAAGATCGCGATGGCTAGTGGGTCAGGTGCATCATTAGAAGTGATGGCCGCAGCCAGAATCAAATTGCACCATGAATAAGGTTTGTATGGTCGGATCCATGCTGCTGGTGTCCCTGAGTCAAAATATGCACTGGCCAAGTGAGGGATGTCGGATGTGGGAGATGTTATTCGGCCAAGTCACACGACTTGGGAACACCTTCACAGTACTAGAGATCCGAAGAAAGTGTTTTGCGAAAGTGGGGGTTAGCGAAATAATAGTCATTCTTGGTTTCATGATTGTGCACATGCAAAGTTGCCTGAAAATCTAATCTCTCTGAGATGATTAGACCCGGCTCAGATCAGGTCCGATTGAACCCGACTTGAAAGTCCCTGACCCGAAATTTCAGTCAAGTTGACCCGAATTTGTTAGCGGCAGCTGAAGAAAGAGAATTCGCACAATTACGTCCAACATATGGTGACTTTGGTGTAAAGGTGAATGTGTGAAAATATTTCGATGAAGACACCTCAGTTTACGCATCCGAGTTTTCATGAATTGTTATTCCCTAGCAATCCGTGGCAAATAAAACAGCATTTCTTTGTATTTTTTCGCACAACTCGTCCCTGAGTCATTCGATATTACATTTATGTCGTCATGATACAATTAAGGGAGGGTTTTTGAGAGACCCGACCGAGGGCTAGCCAGTCGAATGTTTTTAATCAGCTGATGATCAAAATTTCGGTCCCGTGATCAGCCGTGATGAGCCACATAATCGATAGTGGGGTAGTCTTAAAGGATGGCAGGAAACTTGCAGATGATTGCTGTCTTATTGTTAGAAAAGATGAAAAGTTTTAAAAGACCGGGAAAATTGCAAAAACCTTGAAAGACTGCAGTCTCAAGGAAGCTTGGAAATAGCGACGCTAGACATTGCCGAATTTGACAGATTGCAGCATTGCTGATATTTTGGCAGAATTTAAAGGCTGAGTTATTCCTTCTAACATTTCCAACAATGAACAGAATGAGAAAAAAAATTTGAAGGCTGTGATATCTAAGAAGACAGAGATATCTGATCAGATTTTTTCTTAGAAACAGTAGCCTGGGGTCAGTACATCCTTCTAAAAAACCCCGAATTTCGCACTAAAAACCACAGTTATTATGCACATGGCCAATTACTGCGCCCCATTCAGGCAATTTTAGCTAATCGTGATCGATAATTTTAGCTGTTGATCATTTGCACTGATCAGTAACCGCCTTTCTTGTAGCGGCCCTTGAAAAGAGCTCTCAAATACTTCTTCCGCGTCGAAATTCGCCATTTTCGAAATAATTAGGCTCTCAATAAGAATATTCTAAGAGAGACAGCCTACTGATTCGAAACAAAAATGGGCATTGGCAAAATCTCCCACATAGCCCGCTTTGATACTCGACACAAATGCTCAGGGGCGAGTTGTGTGAGGGCGAGATGTGGCGGGGGCTACTTGCATGGAGGGGGGGGGGGCGCCCAAAATTGTGAGGGGCGAGTTGTGGGGGGGGGGGGGCGACTTTTACTCATACCGTACATATTTTCCACAATAGTGGCAAAATCATTGAAAACCTCAGTGAGTCTAAAAGAGACCAGGCTTTGCGCCAGTCTTTAGCAAGACTTGACCAATCCAAATAATAGACACTACTTGCATAACTTTTGAAGTCAGAGACAGGCTCTACCGATTAACCCACGCTAGAGTATCCTAGTCTTTTACAAAAGACATTGCTTAAAAAATTCATATTGTGCTGGAGATTAGCTTCTATCAGGGCCTTTGCTACTGGTCGAGAAATGTAAGGGCACCTGTGTCTTTCCATCACTAAACTGTTTTGAATGTAACATGATGGGGGGGGGGGGGTCAAGGGTGTTATTGGTGCACAGTATACGTGCCTGTTATACCCAAGAACTTACGTCGTCATATTCCGGGATCAAATGTGATCGTATCCCTAATAAGATTTGCAACAAATAATGAAGTCCTACACAGACTATGGCTAGTCTAACCCATTTATCACACATAGTTTCTAAGAATGTCAATGAGGACTTACTTTCAGCAGATGAACGCTTCCGCAGAAATGACTCAGCACATTTGCAATATGCATGCATGAACCAAAGTCTGCATATTGGACAGAGGGAAATAAAGAGTCAGACAGATACGAAAAGTTTTTTGTAACTTTTTAATAGCAGAAACTTGCAAAACTGCAGTATTTTTGGCCCGAGTGACCCGATCTTTTTAAATAGTGACCCGACCCGACCTAACCCGAAATTTAGCTGACCCGACCCGAAAGTACCTGACCCGATGTGGGTCTAGATATGATGCACCGCGTCGAAAAATGTTGTCAGCTGCCTGAATTGGTCGTACGCATTATTTCTGCACCTGCTGTGACAACTACGATTTGCACCAGCTCACCAGGTTGACTGCTTAGGGAGGGACGGGGGCGAGGCAAATTATTTTTCTTAATGTCGCGATTGCATATTTGGGAGTGGGCTCTCCAGCCGCGCAGCCATCCAAAGGGAGGGGAGCTGCGCTTCCTCCTCAACCAGTAGCGAAATTTTATAAAAGCAATTACAGTACGGAAGACGTTTTGAAGGCCTCGGTGTAGTTGTGTCAATAAGCAAAGCGTGCTTGCATGCCATGTACATACAACTAAATCAGACTGAAACACGCATCTGGAAAACAGTAGGCACTGTTACGACTTGTTTCACGAACAAAGACCACATGACCTAAATTATAGTGTCTACCGAAGAAGCGATCTGGGTTTCATAAAGAGTTGATTCACGATTTCGATCTCTCGATTAATGTGGAGCAGTGCTAAGCGAGCTCACGTCGGAAAGAGTGCCCATTTCCGATGCTGCGTGGAGCGCAGTGGATGTTGGGCGCAACCGCTCGATGTTACAGTTTTACTGGGCACTAACGGGAAAAGGTTCAGACAGATGATAGGTGGTTGTGGGAAAGGGGTTGGTCAGAGGTAGATGGGAAGGCTACAATGCTTTCGAGACGCAGCAGCTCCTGCAAGCAGTTCTAAATAAATAGGCATATTAGCAAAAAATTCATGAAATGAAACTAGGAAAGGTAGTACATGTGGTTTGATGCGCCTTCGGAGCAGGCCGGTCCAGGCTGACAAAAGGTGATCAAGAAAGATCCTGCATGGCTACTGGCTGGTCACATGTACTCGCGGGTTTTTAGGGTTGACAAGTAGACCATAACAACTAGTTTTTTTTGTCACCGGGTGCGGCTGGTGACACTAATTAGACCTTGAATGACATTGCATGCAGATTGTTCATGGAATGGAGGATCTTGCATGCCTTGTATTTGATGGCTAATGATAATCGATCACAAGAAGTAAATGCGGCACCTTATTTTGCGTGGAATAAGCCCATCTAGACGTCGGAGAATGCGCATTTCATAGTTTACTGAGCCATAGTTTCTTCTTTGCTATCACCAACAATTTGGTCAAATGTTCACTCGCTCTCTGAGAATGCCAAGGATGCGAATTTCACGCTACAACATTTGGCACCAGGGGAGTAATATCTTCATTCATTGACGATAGACCCCAAAAGGTGCACACCCGTCCAACACTCCAAAAATGTTGGTCTCAAAAATGTTTAGATTCTGAGGGAGACAAAACGCACATGTAACCATATGTACGCGCACAGCTAGTTACCTCGCACATATTTCTTAAGCCGTGAACCGGTAGATAGCTAGACCGGTAGATACCTAGACAGACCCACAGTCACATAGCGCAAAGGGGAGCCATGCAGGGGCGTAGCATATACTGTAGGCTGGCTTAAATTGTAACACGACTGGGCCCGTCCTACTGACCCAGGACAGTCAACCAAGTCTTCCGACCTAGTATACGGCGGAAACGTCACTTTGACGGGTGAAGCTCCCAGCTGCCGGCTCCGTGCAGAGTATCAATTGCCAGTTGAGCCTCTACAAAATTATAACTGCATAGCACATTACCCTTTTGTAGTTTTGTCATCACTCACGATCAACGCTGCATAGTTTTTTAACCTTATTAAATTTTTCCCTCTGTTTAGACTTTCTGCCTCGCCACCCCCTCAAACCAAGTCTAGGGGAACCTTTTTTATAAAAGATAAAATCGGTCCAGGATCCCGTGTAGACTGCCTCCTGGCAGAGACGCACAGACGGACGACTGTGAGCTGGTTCACTGCTGCCTTGTTTAGAAGGTTTGACAGCTGGCCAGCTGGCCAGAACGGGCTCTGTCCCCCCCCCCCAAATGGGAATTGCTTAGTTCGTAATTGGCCAGGAGGTTTGATTGGTACTGTGTCCAATGCCAAAGAGTACAAGGACGAGTGAATTCAGCAGGCCACAGGCCTTTTAAACTTCCGAATTGAGAAGGTAACATTTTGAACGCTTTACACCAGCATCACGGTTCTGCGCTATTAATTCATTGGCCCACATTGTTTGTACATGCGAGCTGTGTTGTCCGTTCGTACTCTGCACGGATTGAAAGAATACAGGGGAATCGACTCATGATTTTAATCGAATTTCTGGGTTATCAGGACGTTCTTGGCACTTAATCGTTGAATAAGCTTGGGAAAATGACCATATATGCAGTTTTCCAAAATGTTTGATTGGCACGGCAACAAAACATTTTTCTAATCATTTCCCATCACCTCTCAACCCACCAAGTATCTCCAACTGTTCACCATGGAAACCGGCAATTGGTTTTCGGTTTGATAGTTTCAAGCACATAAACGTCTCCTTCTGTTCCATTCTCAGCATCAATCGACCCCCTCCTTCACTCCAGCCTACTGTTCACTTCTGCACATTCGTGTAATGTGGACGGCAGTTCTGAATAGCTCTGCAGGAACAGACCAATTATCTCAATTTCACCCGAAATAATGGCCGAGCCAATGCCAATAAGCTCGGCACTTGGTGCGGATAAGCACCATTCGGCATCCGGGCCAAGCACTCTCGTCGCCCCTCCATCACACGGGCATCACGGCGACCATCATTCGGCACACCATCGGCACGATTTGGCCAACAAATCTTTAGGCTTATCATCGCATGAAAAGATGGCAACGACGACAAACCATCATACAGCGCCGGAAAAGAAAACTGATCATGAAGTAGAGGCACCAACGAACGACGGCCCGAGTGGATCCTCGGGAGAACAACAGCAAAAAGTGGAACAAGAAATACAAATGTTAAAACCAAATGGATGGAAAATGGTGAAAACCAATTTGAGACGAATTATCGAGTATGGACATCGAGAAGGGATTTTAAATGGAGATATTGGACCATTGGTGAGCTGACACAAAATTCTTTCAAATTTTGGGCTGGAAGAATTGAAAAGCGTTAACGTTTTAGCGCCAATAAAACCTACAAATATTCAAAATTTTAATTTCGTTCTCGTTTTCTAGGCAACTCAAACTGGTTCAAACCAGAATGCAGGTGGACAAAACGATGAAGCAGAGAATTTGGACAAAGCGGACAGGCACGACGACGATGTGGTGAAAATAGCAACTCGTGATTTGTCACTGATTCACGCAGCCATACCATTTCTGCCAGTCCCAGTGGCCGCATTTTGCTTTTTCCTAAATGTAGCCCTACCTGGAATAGGTAAGAAGTTCGAATCCCTCTAGTAGCTCTTCATTATCACAATGTTTTCTTTATCTAAAAAACTGCTTTACTCTTACCAAAACCGTAGACTGTGTGGACCACCAGCTTTATATCGGAGCGTGGAAGTATCCTTGGCTAGATCCCTGTTTTCCCAGAGTGGCGCACGGATTTTGATGTGAGCCCAATAACCTGTGGCAGTCGAATCTGCCTCTCCACTGTATGCATCCTGCGGGTTCTGGAAGAGTCATCCAATGAATAGCAAGGCTAGTGGGGCTTGCTTCTAAGCTTTAAGCTACCTTTGAACTTTTCCCTGGCAGTCAGGGCATTGTAGCTGGGTCAAGGCAGCCGAAGCTGTCTAAGCTGCCCGCCGAAGTGATCCCTATATTCATCATTCACTTGCTTTTCCAAGCTTTCGTGCTGCTATGTTGACAGTCTAGTGTGCAGGACTCACAATCAGTTTCTGAACTCAGGGGACTCGTGTGTCTTGGGGTCGGGCCTGGGACCTCGCGACTGGCAAGCTGAACTTTACTACTGATTTGAGCCGCTCGCCGCTACTGCTCAATAACCCTGACCAGTGGGACTCCATACTGTGCTACAGTTGGCTGCGCAGTTCAGTAAATCCTGGCAACAGGTCCTCCTGGCTGGTCGTAAGTCGGTTCTTTGGACACGTGGATTAGCGGGTCATGAGGCATCGTCATATTTGCAGTAGATATTTTGCCCGTGGAGGAGGTACTGTATCTGGCTGCCTTGACTGGCCGCCGCCTGGAGTGTTTTTGAGACCATCCGCCCCCCCCGCGTTATCTTCTCCAACGTAGGGCTAATCCGTCTTTTACTGTACATATTTCCACCGTCATTCCTGGACGCTGATGTGGGTACAGTTCCCGAGACAGAAGCTTCTACTTCAGACGTCAGTCGAATCTGCAGTGGTGCCAACTCCACACAGTCGTGGCGCTATCTACTTTGGATTGGCTCGTAGCTAATGGGTGCCTTTGGTGTATTTGCTGGCGAGTGTTCGACTCGCGGTCGCGCACTGCACAATATAACCTCTCGCCCTCGCGTGTGCGATGGATGATACATCGTGGGGTGTAAAATAAAAACTGACCGAGAAAAATAGAAAGACAAACCAAAATCAGCATGAAGTTGAAAATCAGACATCTTATTGTCATCCCAGGCTGTAAATTTCCAGATTATTGACGCCCATAGGGATTGTCCAGTCCAACGCCTCGGCCGACCCTTTTGCTGACCTAGACAAGGTTCAGTGAATCAGGGGTTGACGGTTTTCCGACCTTGACCTTTCAATGTTTCAGGTACAATCCTAAGTGGTTTTTGTGCTATTTGCATGGGTCAGCCACGAATTAATTTCAAAGAAGGTCGTCGATTTATGACCCTCGTTGTGAATACCCTGGTTGGAATCGCGCAGTTGGGCACCATCACATTCCTTCTGGTCGGCTGGTTTTGGAGTGTGGCCTGGGGTGGACTACTCCTGACTCATTCTTGTAAGTTGCTGCAAACACAACTTTTTCTCAACATTAAGAAATACCACGACTTGGTTTAGTGCAATACAGAGAAGCATTAATGCAGCATCGCCAGGAAGCCGTTGCCACTGCGGCCATCGAAGCATTGACCCGAGATGCCATCTTACGTCGGCGCGATGTGCGCACATTGGTCCAAGAAAGGAAGCAAGAGCAAGGCGCAGCCAATGCAGCTGAGTTCGGTCGACGTCGTTCCATGTTTTCAAGTTTACGTTTGGGTCCGACGACTAAAACCGATGGCGTACGAGAATCGAACGGAAACACGGTGGCTGCCTGAACGACAGAAAGGAAATGTGAAATTGATTTTTTCTCTTCTGTTTTTTATGCTTTCAATTTCTGGTTTGAACATACTGTAAGAGCGTAATGGGAAGTCGCACTGTCGGCCATTTTACTGGTCCAAATTGACTGAACACAGACTTGTTGAGGCCCTTTCAAAAAAGCCATTCCAACAAACCGTTTCATAAAAGTTCGTACAAAATGTCCTGCTCGCGCATCAACATTTTGGCATGGTCCAAACCACATCATGCATGACTGTAATTCTCGCCCCATAATAAGGCAAGAGCTCCCGCAGAAGGAAGAATGACCCCGCACCACGGTGTTCAGAGTCGATTTATTATAAGCTGTTAAAAGTAGCAAAAGCGCGCGAACTTTAAATTTTTTAACTTTGCAAAACGGTGAAAATGGTCAAGGGATGTATTGCACTGTAGATCAGCTATTTTCCACGAATAACAACACAATGTCCACAGGTGTCACTGCAATAAAGTTTCATAACATAGTTGAAATTTTCTTGGAAGCAGTACCGTTTGAACATGTGGCAGTCAGCAAATTTATCAATACAGTCTGAAAAGGTAGGCCCAATCGCGAAAGATTTCAAAAGTTTTTTAAATTTTTACCTGGTTTTGCTGGTCTACCAGTAGTTGGTTGTGGTGGAATATGAGGTGTGGGCACACCTGACGAAATTCCATCGTGACACTCGTACAATCGATTGATCTAATAAAAATCGAAGCACTGAGCCTGATTGTGAGTCTCATCTGCTCTGAACAGAGTAAGCACTAAAATACTCTAAACCCCATTTTATTTGGTTATTTCTGTGTCAGCCGTTCCTTACACTCCACAGTTCGCTCAGGTCGACGGCATAAGAGGAAAGAATTAGGATATCACAAAGATGTCAAATTATTGCAGCATGTTTTGCTGCCGTCATTTAATTTGCACCTAACAGAGATTACATCAGATTGAGGATGTCACGACTAACACAAAAACATAATGCAAACAGATTGACTGCATCTTACTTTTCTTAGATCCCCATCGGACAAATCTAATCCAAGTCCAAGTAAGTCAGTCATGTTAGATCGCAGTGCCTCGATTGTATTTTCTCCATTTTTAGTGAATGCTTTTCGGTCATAATGCAGCACCGAATAATAATCATACGTTTCTCCCAAAAAATCAGCAAAGGCTTGACCAACCGTGCTAAACTGGCTCTCCATACCTGACTTTTAGAACACGGATAATTAGACCGCTTGCGCAGTGGTGTCAGAAAATAAAGTCATGCCAATCGAGGTCGTGGTGCTTGTTGCTCAAAATTTCAATTTCTTACAAACGGGAATATAATACTTGCTTGACATGCAGTGTGGTAGCATTCTGTACAAGAGTCCTTCTAGTCAGAGCATTCAACAACTGTCACTCACAGGTGCACGCAGCGTATACTGTAGGCCGCTCTTTTTGGAATCACAGCCAATCAGGAGCGCGGTTGTCAGATCTCTCCTTCATGACAAGCTTGTGCATGGAGGCACAAGGAAGCGACAGTCTGATTGTGCTTGAGCGATGACACTGCACTTTCAGCTTCGGCTATGACTTGCATAATTCTTGCAATAGTAATAAGTGACATGCCTCTTTTCCGTATTGTACAGTAATTATGCATGGTGACTGCACGACATAATGCTTCAAGATCAGGGTTCCTTTACACTTTCAAGATCTAGCCTCGTCGCCTATGCAACCTACTGTAGTTCGATAGTACGCGGAGAGAATGCGGCCGACTGAAACATCAACCAGAGTGGCTGACGTCTCCCAGCCAGGAGAGATCACTCCCACTCTTCATACAGCCATCGGTTGCACCTACCTTGAGCAACGTTCTCCCACCTGACACGTATAAAATTGTCTCTGTCAGCCCTTGAATGTTCGTGCCAAAATCCCAGAGCATGCATTAATTCGTGTACAATAATTTCATGATACAGGCAACCAGAGCCCAGTGACAAGTCTTGCTTGCCCCCAGCACGACCAACCATCGAATAACACCTGCCATCGAATAACACCTGTACTTCATTAGCAGATGAAGCCTATGTCAATCACGACAGTATGGTGTAATAGAGGGAAGTTATATGGAGCGTCAACGGGCAAGACCACAATCGCCATTACCCTGAATCCTTGTAGATGTACAAATAATCAGCTTCAGTTTTCCTCTCGACGAATCGCAAACACGTTTTCATGTGGTAGGTATTGAAGGCTTTCATAATAGTGTTTCTTTCATCCGCAGCTGCAACACAACGATATTCAAACTTTGAAGTTTTTTGAAGTTTCAGGAACAGAAATAAAAATTGAAATACTCTATGGATTGGTCACCATCGTTCACTGCTCAAGGTCTCTCTGACATTGTAGTGCCTAGCAAGCAGGCTGCACTCACTGTAGCTGTGATCAATCACATACGGAACAATGCCATTGGCCCATCGCAAGTTTCGTTCCTTGACTGCATTTCGACTGACAGCCACCTGAGCACCAGAAATCAACTATGCTGAGATAAGATCACCAACTCTTCTCACCATATGAGCAAATTTTGGATTGACACCAGCAATGTCACCTTCAAACTTGCCTGAAATAAATGGTGGAATGAAAAAAACCTTATCGCCATCAACGACCAATCCTCCCCGAGGTCTGAATCCTGATGCGATCCGATGAGCTTATGAAATCAATGGTAGTTATACTGTTACCTGAATAAATCCATGCGCTTTGGTGGTGGGATCCTCCAGCAAATCGTTTGTCCCGAGCCTTGAAGGTGTGGTCGGGCTGATAAGCAGGCGAGGCGACCTGGTAAAAACCTACGTTCCCTCATATCTTGTCATGTGATAAGACAGCCTGATAACCAAGTGCACTAAGGATAGTACTGTATCTTGCCAGAGTCCGTGCACAAAGAAGCTCGTCTGGCAATCGATCCATTGCGCTGATCGTGAGCCCGCACCTGGGAGAGTCACCCGTCATGTTCCAGCCATGGACTAGGCCGGAAGACTTGGCTGGCTGCACTGGGTTCTTAGCATGGTGCAATAGCTGTACCAGTTATCACCTCCAGCAACACGGATTCAAACGTATTACAAGTGGACACAAAATTTTGATCGCCCACCCAGGAGAACGTGCCAGTGAGTTTTGATAATACGCTACAACCCACCAAAAAAACGGGTGTCACAGAGTGATGATCAGGTGGCACAATCAGCAGAAATCACGAGACAGGCAAATTTTCGGACTACCGCGCAGGAAAGCGATTGATTGTTCTATTTTTGTTGCACTGTATCCATGCTCTTGCCACAACAAAACTAGACTTACTATTGGCCAGAATAACCAATACACCACTGCTGAACAGGATTTCCATGCTGAAGCAACAGAGTCTCCCACCATCACCACGTTTGGTTCCAGCCCATCCGTATCACTGTCCCTGTCGCTGTCGCATCCTCGTCACTCACTCGGTGAAGACCTCCTTCGAGCGACAAGTGGACAATTACATATCGAAAACACTCTAGATCAAGTGTTTGCCCAGCGGACACCTGCTCTCCAGATCGGGGTACCTACTGAAAATACATCTGGCCCGTGGTGGTCAGCTGGTTCGGCCTTTTGTTTTTCCAGCTATGATATTTTTAGTACTGGCAGGAGATGCTTCGCTGAGTGCACACCGTAGCAATGACACTGGAAAGAGCAAGTTCTTCAGATTTGATCCCGCCTTATGCTGTGTTTACAGCAGAAGATAACAGGTCCCACCTCAGCAGGCGGAGGCACCCTGTAACCAGCATGTGACGTTATTCATCATGAATAAGCGGCACTCTACGCAAGAGGGCCAAGCTAACTTTACGCAGAAAACTTCCTCTGGTAAAATGTGGATGCAGAGGCTGACAAGCAAAGACCCAATAGAAGTCGGACTTCTAAATTATACGCAAGTGCGACGTGGACTTTCAAGACGCATATTCAGCAACTGATATCTGAAATAACATTTTATACACTCGTGCATGAAAGTTCAATTCTTATATTAACTACCCACAGTATGGCAAAGCGTATGTCATTGTCACATGCCGAGTCCAGCCCCAATTGCCACATGCTTGAAGCAGAGTAAAAAAGGCTTCAGATTGAAAATTTCCAGGGCTTCTATAGAAAAAAAAACAGCGATTCCATCACCAGAAATATGCAGTATGTTCATCTTTATTGACCTAATCATGTCGAAGAGGTCATCCCACAGCAGTTTTAGTATTTTTTGCTTCTTCAACGGGTGACAAATACTTACTGCCACTGTGGCACAGGGCGTGGCTTCAAGGCACGACAGCCAATGAGAAAGTAGATAAAACAGACAAGTCTTCCAAAAACTGAACTGTGCACAAGCGTGACACCACAATAAAGCTCAATAATGTGCTCCCATGGTGGGCATATAAAAACAGATTCTATCCTTAAAACCGTACAAAAATGCACCAACAAAATTGCTACCCACTCAAAGCTATCGTTGTCACTAACTCCAGTTTTCTTAAGTCCGCCTCCTTCCACCTCTCTTCTGTTCTCCACCACCAAACCTCTTATTCAAATATTGGCCACTAAGCAACGCTGCGAACACTATGCACAAACCCAAAACGCCCAATCCACTAACCCGATGCCCATAATACAAGCAAGATAGCAAAATAGCAAAAGCTTGTCTAATAGTCATGATGACAGCCAATGATACTGGGCCAAACTCGGATATAGTAAAAAATATAAATAGCTGTCCAGTGGCTGAAAAAAACGAAGTTGTGAAACAATCCAGGGCGAAATCGGGATGTCTAGTCATAAAGTGAATAGATTTGATGAAATTGCCTTGTTCCAACAATGGCACCAATGTGAACAGACTACTGAACAAATTCACTCCGCACATCATCTGCATCTCGCCCACTCCATATTCCTGGAACAGACTCGACTGCCAATTACTCGTGAAACTATCGCATATCAAATATCCACAGATCAATATCAGACCCGATATGGAAGTAGTGTCCGCCGAGTGTGCCTTCCTCGCGCCACTGGACACATCAGCTCGAGCCAGCAGGAACACACTGACCCCTGCCGATATCATGGCACTGACCAAGTACTGGTGCCACGCGTACGACCTCTTATGCAATAAGCGACCGACCAGCATGGTTGGGATGATTTTCGACGCTTTGCCCAGAACTTGTGTCGGGAACGTGATATACTTAAGTGCCTCGTACTGACACCAACTGCTGAGAATATTGGACAGACTAGCGTAGGAATATTTGTAGAATGGCGCCGCGTGTTCAAAAGCTGCTTTTTCTCGTCTCTTGAAAAAGTGTAAAATTGTAATATAACAAATCGATAGACCTAAGGCAGCCATTCGATTTAAGAAGACGATAAACTGAGAATCTCGAAATCGTTCTTTTATGGGGGTCGTCGCAGTCGATACTGGCGCCTGGTTTTGATCGCCATATGGGACTACTGTTCGATAAGAAAAATAATCGCGAGTCATCATTTTTTCTTGATAAAATCCCCAAATCAGATGTGAAAAAAGAAGACCGAAGAAGCAAAAAGCGAAAAGGCATCGCGGACCATGTTTCATTGCCCGAATTCGATCTACAATGCGAGTTGGGCGCTGGATCCCCTCGGAAGGCGCCTTTGAGCCCAAATCGGGATTTCTCCAACCGAAAACAAATAAAATCACGAATTTCTTGTATAGATTCGATGATTGAGACAATTCCAGCCCTAAAAATTTGAACAGTTTTTTACACGAATCACACTGACATTCACATCCACACTTTGGTGTTTAAATTTCAGGTTTTGGCGGGAAAATCTGCCTAAGAGTCTATTTTGCAGCTAGGATTTCTCAGCTTCTTGGCACATGGCCTTAGTATTCACTTAAGCATCCAGTCACACTTTCTGCGAACTTACACTCTCGCTTTCGTTGGTAATACCGAATGAGCAAATAGCCAGGCACCAATATCGTGCCATATCCAACACAATTTCTGGCCAAGTCCAACATCCATGCATCTCTCAAATTTCGTTTCCAGTCACCCGTCGTCACAGTGTCGTTAAAACTTTGCATCTAAAAATTTCCAAAACTACACTATTACGCTGCAGTGCATTCAACAATTAGACACGATGGGGCGCAGGCCACATAAGCAACTCAGCCATAACTCGTCACTTTTACACCCTTTACTAAAACGTGTTACACAGACACACATTAGACTGCACTCCATGCCATCACTTGGAACTCTCGTCCTCGCCAGACTCTCCACTATCTTCATCCGACTCGATATCCGTGTCCGAATCGCCCTCTCTTACCCGCTCTCCCTTCGGCGACTCATCCTCCACCTTGATCTCCTTCTCCTCTTCCCCTTGCTTCTGCTGTTCCTCTCCTTCCTTCTCTTCTCCGCCAGTCGCCTTCTGCATTTTCCACTTTTTCGCCATCGCCAATAATTTCAAATTCGCCTGGTTCGCCTCATCCGCAGGGAATATGTAATCGTAGTACTCTTCCCAACCAGCCTCCGCCTAAGTAGATAACGTTATAAGCAACACTCAGAACATGGATGGCCTTTATCTGAATGATATTACGTACCCCATCAGCAGTCTTTATTTGTCGTCGTTTCTTGACACGGCGTGGCATTTCGTCTTCTACCTCCTTCTTTGATTCTTCTGTTCCATATTCCGCCTAAAACAGACATTGTTTCATATGAGGTCCAGCCATATATATTGTCCTTTCGAAGATCTGCTCTTCGCAGCAAAATTTTCCCGCGGAGTGCATGACAGGGAAATCAACTAGTAACTCTTCCAGCACCCACCACTTGCAACTACCAACAACTAGCCAACCAAAGGTACTCTGCTAACAGTCTAAGTGCGCACTCCACCGGCTAATCAGCTGAAACCTGCAGCAGCCTTCAATTTTTCGCTTTTCTCAGTTTAAAGGCCAGCAAAATGATGCTTTTGGCCAACTCACACGTAGAAATCAAAGATTCTGCCTATTCACAGCTATCAGCGGTCTACATATAAAGCACTCTAGCCAACGGCTGGACGCTGCGGGAGGTCACATGCAGAGGGCACCCAGACACCTTTCCTGCCAGTCTCTCGCAAGGCTTTCGCAAGTACATGCTCTGCACCCTGGTTCAGCTCATAGAAGGGGTTGTGTTTGCTTCTACTCTGTCCTATCCACACCTCGCCTCGCCTCGCCACACTCAGCAGCATCCAACAACATCTTACCTCAAACTGCTTCCATGCCTCCAGTAAAACCATTCTTTCTTCCTTTTCTGCCGAATTTGATCGCAGTGCAGTGTTCGCCTTGCGGTAAACATTCCTGGTCCCGATGATCCTCTTGTCATTTTCCTCTTCTCCATACGTCAGCTCGAACTGAGAAAAACTTAACCAAACCTAAAATCAGGGACAAAATTACATCAACAGACAGCTAACAATCCTGTCGCTGGCTTACACTGATCGATTTCTCACACTGCACGTGCAGTAAAGCCACAATACTCAAGTCACAATCCCCTAGATCAGCGAATATACAAGTCTTTACCGCTGTTCTCCAGACAGTAGTCGAAGGCCCCAAACACCCCACCAGACCAGTCACTGCCTCCGTGCACAACTACGTAATCTTCCTTCCTATAACACACCCACAACTACAATCCATGTCCACCCAACAAGAGAAGAGCATCCAATAGAGTACGTAAGCTAAGCTGGCCATGAATTATGTAGTTCCAACTGAAAAGGAGACACGACGACTACAAACATAAAACACCCCGCACAAGCTGCGCCTTTCTCCTCTCACGTCTCGTCCTACATAAAAACCCCATTACTGCTTTTAGCACGAACGCGTCTCCCCAAACAGTTCTATACTAACCTTCACATGATGAGTCCTTTGCAATAAACGACGATACAGCTCCCTAGCCCGATCGTATTCCTCTTGGCCAGCCTCGAAATCGATATACGCCTTCCATAACACTTCCGGCATATCCAACACTGTCTGACCAACGGCCAACTCATATATTGCTCTGGCTCGTTCTTCATCACCCAACAGAGTTTCCAATTCGGCAAACTGAAAAGATGATCCATAATAACAATTAGCCTTGACTTATTCAATGAAAAAGCATCACCTTGATCCAAGAAGTACAATTCTCTGGACTGTATTCCAGAAACTTTTCATACAAAATTCGACACCGATCGAACTCTCGAAGCTGTAGCTCAAGATCGATGTAGCCACGGAAGAGTTTATCCTTTGGGCATGCACCAATAGCGTGGCCCTGAAACAGAAAAAACTTAAAACTATACAGCGTAGATAATAGGCTCGTTAACATTTACCCCCCCCCCCCCCCCCCCCCATGAAAGACTCGTTTCGTGCCGTCGTCGCACAACTGACGACACTGTGGGCTAAAAACGGTTTAATGGCACAGAACCACACATTACAAAACGCACAGCAGTCGCCCCAGTTTAGCGTCACACATTCTGAATCACCCCCAAGAACAAGATAAGGCTAACGAGACCTGGTTAACCACTGCCATTGTGCAAAACTTCTGCCAGACTTGCCAGTTACACACTACAGGACCAAGACAGCCAGGGGGTGTAGCCCCGGTGACCCCCTCTCGGCTTGAAAAATTGTCAATTTCGTAATGTTAACATTTTGAAAAAAGGGTCTGACCCCTGTGGGAAAGCCGTGGAAATCCTGAACCCCCCCCCCCCCCCCCAGATGAGATGAGCCCCAACGCTGCCCTGACCCTGCCACGACTTTTGGCGCGGCCCTGTGCAAGTCACATTCTCGCAGTAAAGAAAAACCAGCGAACAGAAAATGCTCTATAACTTTAGAAGAATCAATTCCATGATAGTAAAATATTTGAATTTGCCGCGAGTACTGATGCTCAGGTGCAACAGCCTTATGACAGTCGGGAGGGAAGCTTGGCTGAGCTCAGTGAGAGGCTTGCGCGAAAGTCCCCTCATTGAGTTCCGCAGCTCCAACGCGATGCGGCGCGGCATGCCGATATTCACCAAATCAAGGAGCTACAACGACAAACACGATACAATTATCACATGGGAGTGGACTCCAGTGCCAACCAGACTGCCAGAATAGAAGCTTGTGACACTGCTAGAAAAAGGGACGCCAGGATCTACATGAGGCCTCCTCTGTCAAAGAAATATTGCTGCCCCCCCCAAAGTGTGCACATGCGATTGCATGCAGCACGATCGCAAGGCTAAGGCTCGTTCAAGTTTGGAAAAGTCGACGAAAATGAGAATCTTTGGCCAAAATCAGGGAGAACTGTGGATCCATTTAACGACCGGTTGGTCTGATCGTCACTTCAGATATTTCCAAATGGTTTTTATGTGATGCGCAAATCTGCAGAAGGTCCAGACTCCTTTCACTGATATCACTGACGTGATTGTTTTTTGTGAACTAACGTACCGCACAGTTCTGAACTGGACTCAAAATTTCAACATTTGTCAGCAGGACATTCAAACCAGATTTTAATAGAAATCTGCTTACAAGCGTCGCGTTCACTCACAGAAGCTGGAAAACGTTTTTGATTCAACGGGATTCGCGTCTAGACACCAGGGCATTTACAAACCAGCGACTCGGAAGCACACAAAAAACAGACAGCGTGAATACTCCCTCATTGAAACACCTTAACTTGAAATCTCGCCATTACAATACAGATTTTCGTTCAATTTTGCGTCAATAGTGCGTTTTCGATTACTTCGGCTAAAAATTTGGGCAAACCTCAAAAGAAAGTTTTCGAACAGCGAATTTCAATCATTTATTAAAGCTGTAATATTACAACAAGGGTAACTACAGCCCCCTTCCATCTCAACCGTGTCGAAAATCCTTACGCTTATGATCAGCTCCAACTGCTCACGCGATGGCTTAACGTACCCTCACCACACCTACCTAATCAATAGCGCACAGCATCCAAATTTCCGGGTTTTCCAACTCGAATGAACCTTGACCCTGCTTAGCCTGAGCCTTGCGATCGTACTGCATGCAGTTGCGCGTGCATACGGTTTGGAGGCAGCTATTAGGTGCCTGCTCAGACCAGCCAACCAGGCACACAATATTGAAGGACGATTTTCGCTGGTTTAAAACTCGAGAACAGTTCGACAAAAACTTTAGATTTTTCGCATATACTGTACATCACACAGAGAAGGCCTCACATAGGTCACATCACCCCATTCTTTAGCAGGGGCACAGGAGGTCGGCCCGGAAGATAGAGTTCCATTTTTCGAGCCGAGTGTCTCGGACTTAGCTTGCCTCGTGATTCCGTGACTCTTGGACTCACGTCAGCTCGATCGATTCCTACGGGGGGGGGGGGGGTCTAGACTTTCTTAGTCTAGGGGGAGGGTCTGATAATAAACCAGCCAATTCTGTTTGGAATGAGCAGGTAGCAGCTACGGCCGCTTGGCTGCCAGGAGGGGGGTCGTGACCCCCTAGTTTCGAATGCTATAGCGTACTGTAGGGTTAAAATCGAACTCACCTAACAGGAACCCGGATTGCAGCAACTTCTGGATGACAGCAACTGTTTGCCTGGCACCAATTTTTTCAGCTATGTTTCGAACATAGTTGCGCTCTGCATAAGAAGAACTCTGATAACAGCAACCATGTTTGCCGCCCCAAGTAGCCTTTAAACCTGATAACAGCAACTTTTGTCAATATTGAATAGTCCGTGTCTGAATTTGACCCTAAAGGAGCGACTGGCGATGATCAGAAGATCCGATTTAGAAGCGTTTTTTGCAAAGCGCTTATTTACTTTACATTTCTTTTTCCTATTCTTAGCTTTACTTTTGGCCAGTTGGAAAAAGCAGAAAGCGAAGATGCTTTGACAAAGTGTACGCAGACAAAGATCCCAGACCTCTTTGAGGAATGAATACCACTGCACATATATGTGTATGTAGTCTTGGTATACTGCCGTTGATATAAATACTGGGTGGAAAGCCTGTTTTTCTGTTGTACCCATACAGGGGGAGTTTTCTAGGCAAACATCGGATAGCAGCAACCTCTGCTAACAACCACTCTCTTGGCAGCCCAGAGCGGTTGTTGTTAAGCAAGTTCGACTGTATTCCCTAATCCTGAACGCAGCCATGCAGACCCCTCGCTCGCGTGCTAATCGTTCCTTCTACCACCTATCCCAGCGGGCGAGGTAAGACGTATCTAACACACCTTCAAACACTTCCCACAACCCGACCTATCCAAACACCAAAATCATCCTTACCAAAATCTTTCTAGCAGCTTGCAAATCCTTTTGCCGAACCTCGAAATGAGCGTACATCAACCATACTTTCGCGAAGGTGAACTTTTTGTGGGGAATCAATTGTAAGCACGCTTTGTACACCTCCCGCGTTCGTTCCATATCCTTCGTTTGCAATTCTTCGAAAAGGGCGTAATTTATCCAAAGATAAATGTAACGACGCCAAAAGCGCTTTTCCTTAAAAAAACCGCGATTAGTTTTTGAATCGTAAAAAATAGATTTACCGCAAGAAACTTGCATGAGAGCATCGCTGCCTATATTGGAAACAGGGCAGGTAGGAATGGGTGGAACTTGGCATCTCACCTGTTCCAACGGTACATTGGCGATAGCGCGCTCGTAGATTTCTCGAACGGCTTCGACATCGTCGGCTCGTTCAGTTTCCATCAATCGCAAATAATCGAACCAAGTATCGTAATTGTACGAATTGTCGGCCACAGCATCCTCGTATTGTTGTCTTCTCTTACTCACAATCACGCTCTCGATTCCAACCCGTTCGCCGAATTTTTTTTCGTGAATCGTATAGGCTTTATAAATTTCTTGGGCTTTTTCTTTCGATAAATTATCCAAAGCGTATTTATAAACCGTTCTTGCTCGTTCATGTTCTTTTTGCCCTTCTTCAAATCGAGCAAAAGCTAGAAGCAATTTTTCATCCACATGATCAGCTCCGAAATAATCAACGGCACGTTCAAAAACTTGACGAGCATTATCGACGAAACCATGCCGTTCTTCGAATTTAGCATAACGAATCCAATTATTCGATTCACCGTGCACATGAAGAAAACGTTGCCAAATTTCCCGCGCTCGTTCGATTTCTTTATATCTTAATTCAAAGTTGATGTACGTCTGCCAAGCTTGCTCAGATGGCTCCCATTCCATCCATCGTTCGAATACTTGACGAGCGCCTGGAATATTGCCTAACATTTCTTCCATGTACGAGTATTTGAGCCAGAACTGAAAAAGATCAACCTCATTCAAGAAATTGGACAGAAAATATTGCAGATCATGCCTGAGTTGCACGTGGCAAAATCGATATGGCTCGATCCCAGATATTTCTTGCATGATTGATCTGACGATTCCTGAAAAGGGCAAAAATTAGATTTTATAACTAATATCGACCACATCAATGACCCTGATTAGCCTGATTGGATAAGAAAATTTTAACGCTAATATAAAGCACACGCATAAACGAACCTGATTTCCATGTCGGCATATTGTAGCCACATGCCAATATTTCGATGATCGACGTCCAACGCACGTTCGAAAATCGATCGAGCGCGCTGCAATTCGCCTTGCGATTCCTCCCATTTTGCGTATTTTATCCAATTCGGAACGCTATTACGATTTTTTCGTAGTGCATCTTCGTATTCTTTACGCCGTTTGAGTTGATACTCTTGTAATTCTTCTGGATCCGAGATCTTTTGTTTAGGAGGCTAAAAACCACGCGGTTCACAAACAGCCCAGCAGTCTTTCCTCGCTTGCATAAGTAAAATTTCGAACCAATTCGAGTCTAGCACTTACCGGAGGCAAAATTTCCAAATCACGTTCCTTGGCTTCCCGTAACAGTTGTTCCGCAGTTATTTGTACTTGCGCTGGAGCTTTATTTTTCACCTTAAATCAGAATTTTTGTTTAAAAGAAAGAGCCAATGTAAAAACACAAAAGCAAACACGAAAGCAAAAAATTGATAATCACTTTTATCGCTTTTTTTGGCATTCTAATCGGCTTATCACCGAAAGAAGTTCCTTCTTCCGCCATAGTTTTTAGTTTGTTCTTAATCGGAAAACCAAATTAAATGTTCTCCAGATAATATTCAAAATCGACCAAGAAATACAATTATTTTGGAGTTTTGAAACTTCGAAATCCGATCGTCATGCGATAACAGTAGGCGACCTTGCCCGCACAGTAAAAAATTTATGCTGCTTATGACAAAACAAAGAGACTGTGTGCCGGTAGTTAAAATTAGCATATTCCATCATTTTCCGATTTTCGGGTTCAAAGTTCAATTTCAAATTAATCACTTGTTTTAATCCAATAATAATCTATTGAGTTACCAGATTTCGACACATTTTTTGGTCCACCCGTCACTAATATTGCAATAATGACGGAAAAGCCGGTTTCTCGGAAATCAAAAATTTTGTCACGAATACCGCCGGTACGTAGGCCTACCTAAGTCTTTGTTTTTTTTTGGAAATTCAGAACTAACTTCTGTGCCCTTTTTGGCTGAAATCCGCACAAATGCACATGTGAAGCAGTCGAAAATGCTGTATTTCGTTATGTTCTCCGAGACAAGAAGGTTTGCGCAGCAGGCATGCGCAACAAACATTTAAAATAGCTGTGACCAGAAATTTTAGTCTGAAAAGAGGCTAAAATTAAAACGCACTTCTCGGTTTTCAGCCTCGGGTCAAGCGAATATTACAAACGGATGAAGAAATTGGAAAAATGGCGAATCCTGTACCTGCGGTAATTGGTGAGGAACTAAGATCGATCTCGTTATTGACCTCTTATTGAAGGTGTAATTTTAAAAATATTTAGCTCGGTCTTTGGAAGTATTTATCGAGAAACTATTAACGAAATCTGTGGACGTAACGCAACAACGGTTGGCCAAAACTTTATCGCCGCAGCACATGTGAGTTTTATGTTTATCTGTTTTTTTTGTTCGTACACGTGCACGAACAAAACAAAGTGCGTATTTTGTTCGAAACTGCGCCTGTTGGAAATTTACATATAAATAAATCATAACTTATTTTAGAAAAGAATGCGTCAAATTAGAACCGGCTTTTCAATTTCTAATCGGCGTAGTTGCAACTGTCCCTGATTTGGGTTCGGAAAGTAGTGGTGTCGGTCAAAGTACAATCACAAGTAGTCATCAGGGATCTATGGACGGTCATGTCGGGTCGAATACGGGTGCGTCGACTTCTCATCGTAATAGTGGACACAAACGGCGCGGGTCAAAAAACGTGTCTGGCGAATCGTCGAGATTGTCTCAGGATGGTCCTCCAACGAAAACTGCACGGTGAGTTTAAATAAGTTTCTAACTGGGTTGTGCTCAGATTTGTGAACTGTGGAAGGAAATATATGTTATTGCAGGCGTGGTCGTAATGCCAAGCGTTCACTCGAGTTGGATCCGGATTTTGGTGATCTGTCAGACGAGCCGAGTGGAGACGATTCAGGCGACAAAGTATTTCAAAGAAAACTTTCAAACAAATCTTCGGAACAGCAGCAGCATCAACAAAATGAACAAAGGTGGCGTGCTCAGGAAGATGTGTACGAACTTGGGCCGACTCTTGCTGACGATGTACCCGATGATCCATCAACTTCGTAGTCGCCGCGCGCTACTTTTTTTAATGTTTATCTTGTGTTTATCGATTATTGCGGGATTGATTTTTTAAATCCCGAAAAGTCGGTCTCTCACATAGCTCACGTAAATCGTGTCTACGACTGTATCCATATTAAAAGGGGTAAGATAATGTGTACTGTAGTGTTTTGGAAAGAGCAATCTTAATCCTATTCCTTGAGGACTACATGGGCCCTGTGTGTTTAATGCATTTAAATTCTGACTGGCTGCAATGCATCTAACACCATTTCCTAATGATTGGGGATGGGCTTATGACCTGGTGGGTTTGAATCTGCCCCTCGCGTCAAGTGCGCATTTACGGGCGAGTGTTCGGCTCGCAGCTGGGTGACGCGCCCTTTCGCGCCCTTCACCCTCAAATGCGCATAAGCGTTTGGTGAGAAATGAACATGTGTACTGTACCTAACGGAGTGATATGAGGTGCTGCCTCGTATAAATACACCTGCAATGAAACATCAGCCTGGTGGGCTCCAGGTACCAGAGCCGTGCAGAGGTGACAGGCGAGTCTTTGTGTCGCCCTCGAGGTTATTAAAATTGCATGGAATGGTCTTTGCTGAAAGATCCATGAGTTCCAAAAACATGTAGCCTGGGAGTGCAGACAACCTATGTACCGTATATATACAGTATATCCATGGGCGTCCCCCCCCATGTAGTACATGTGCCACACCAACAATAATAGCAAAAAGTTCATGAAATGAAACTGGGAAAGGTAGCACATGTGGTTTGATGGGCCTTCTGAGCAGGTCAGTCCAGGCTGACAAAAGGTGATTCAGAAAGATCCTGCCTGGCTCTGGCTGGTCACATGTACTCGCGGCTTTAGGGTTGACAAGTAGACCGTTACAACTAGCCTCATTTATGTCACCAGCCATGCCAGATGCTACTCAATAGACCGTGAGGAACATTGCGTGCACTGAGAAATGACTGTTTAGAAAATAGTCGATCTGGCACGCCATTATGTTTGATTTTTATGATATGATCACACATGAGGAACAAATGCTGCACCTTATTTATTTTGTCCAGACATCAATGGACTGATTAATTTATAGGTACTCAGCCTTCGTGCCACTCTGTTGTCAAATACATTTTGGTCGTATCTCCACTCAACCCATCCGTTTGTTCCATCATGCTACTGTACCTATGTGCTCAAAGACTGCATGATCTACATTGATATGAGAAATGTATGATGAGCGTGGTATGAATCTGTGCCACGACACTTGGTGATCCGCTCATACTGGGGATCTAAAAGCCTCCTGTTTCGATGCCTTGCATATGCCAACAAAATTTTTGAATTAAGAGAACATTGCAGAAATGTTGAAATTTAATCGACATACTGTATGTGTTCCCTAATCGGCGCTTCGAAAAACTGAGTCTTTCGAGACTTCAGTCTTTCGTGGAGGAAACTGTAGCGTGGCGGGCGCCTCAAATTCAGCTACAGCGGCTCCATAAATGACTGCATTTCAATTCAAGAAAGCAGCATTTTAGCAGCACCGAGTAGAGTCCATAAGGATCACTGCCCCAAAGTCAGCCTACTTGCTTCAGGATTATTAAAGATGCTCTGCGAGTAAATACTTGAAATTTTGGTCATTTTTTAGATTGGTTATCTAACAACAATTGGGAAGTATAAACAAACAGCTGCTAGATGCATTTTCTTTTCATAAAAATTGGCCGCTTTGAACCGAAGGAATGTACCCGAGCGCTAAATTGCACACAAAATATAAAACTTGGTACGCCCGTACCGGCCTATTTTCAGTGCCGTACCCGTACCGTACCCTACCACCCCCCTGGTAAGGTGGTATGGTCGACCCTGGCTGAAGAGATTATCGCCCTGGCGCCAGATGCTGTATTGCAAGATTTGCGTTTCCCCGGCATTCACCGATGCCGAGGGGAGATCCAGGGTCGACCATACCACCGTACCAGGTGGTGATATGTTACGGTAGGGGTACACTTTAATATAACAACACGAAAAATTTTACAGTAACAGCTAGGCAAATTTTAAAAAAGTTTTTGATTCCTCAATGTAGTGGTCATTTCTATATTTTAAGAATTGTTCTCGACCTACGTAAAACTAAGCAAGTTACGATTTTTTGACCAAAAGTGACCATGTTTGACCTTTGACATGCTTTTTTTCAATGTACATATATGCACAATTTAAAAAATTTCGGAAAGTGAGTACCACAAAGGAAAGTGAATAATGTCATTTGTATTCTACCTTGTCAATTTTATTTTAATGCTTACCTGACGATTAGTGAATAACTGCCACTGCTCCAAGCCAGTCGAGACTTCTGCGTCCCAATCAATATTTCTGCCTAACACTGGTACGTTCGTCAGACAAGACCTTACATGGCGGTCCATGGGTCGAGTGGTTGAACTGACATAATGCACAAATGATATTAAAACACCATTTTTTATACCTTTGAACTTGAACGAATGACAAACCAGTATTTAAGAATTTATACACCATCGATACGATCCTGTAAAGTCATATCCGATCTACTAGTTTATTATATGGCCCAACACGCACCAGCCATTGCTGCGTACTATGGATTCATAGTCGACATTATTCTGACCAATAAATGAGTTTGCACCCTCAACCTCAAATGTGGACCCCGACTCCAGTGCACAAAGAACCAAGCTGGAAAGAGGATGAATGCAAATATTTCTGAAGGGAACGAGACGATCATAATGCCCAATGAATTCAACACAATATTTACCATCGTGGGCATCACCAGTGTGGGCTTCACAGGAATGATAGGAAGTACATTCGTGGTCATCGTCATCTTCGCCACCAAAAGTATGCGATCACCATGTTTCGAATTGATCGGAGGGGCCGCGATTGGATCGATCCTAGTGGCCACATATTACTTTCTTAGAGGGGTGGACAAAATTTGTTTACTCTATGGTGCATCGAGTATGAAACGGTACAGTTGGAAATGCCTGTTTCTAACTGGCTTATTCGGTCTGTGGGGTATACCTTTCCACTCACTCACCACTTTGTGCGTCAGTTTCGATCGATTGATAAGTCTCCTTATTCCTGTACAATATCGGAAATTTGATAAGCGATACGTGCTCTTTGTCTTGCTTGGATGCGGAATTTTCGTCAGTGTGCAAGAAATGGTGGCTTTTGCAACAGCTCCTCTGAAAGAGATGGTTATTTGCAGGGAATTCCCGGACGCAGTCACGCTCTCGTTCATATCCACTTTTGGTATTTTAAATCTGTTCTACTTCACAGTAAACGTGGTTGCCTACGGTGCCATTATGATCTCGTTTTGGTACAAGCAGCACAAATCTTCCATCAGTGATATGGAAGCCGATTTGTTACATCAGCAGCAGGCGGCCATTTTGCCGACGGTCAAGTTGATGATGGTTTTGTATCTGATATCGGGTGTGGGTGGCGAGGCTTGTATCAATGTCACTTTGCACATGGATTTCAATCAAACTTCTTTTTTTCTCTTAGGCTTAGGAAGTATTCTAAAAGCGGCGAGTTCCCTTGTGGAGTTGATATCATTGGCTGTTCGCAGTAGCAAGTTTCGCTCTTGCGCTAAATCGCTGGTAGGAATGAAAGAGGAAGTGGTGCCGTTTGGTGCAAACTGAACATGAAAAATGCAAAACTTTTTGCCGTTTGTTATGCTTTTTTTAATTGAAAAGTGAGATGTATTTTTCTGCTCTGAGAGGCCGCCAGTGGAACGCAAGCCAATATTCTCGCATTTTTTTGTCTGCAGAAGCCGGTTTTCGAAGCGACTTCACAATCAGTTTAAAATTTAAAAACGTACATAAAAAAAGGAGCTAGAATTGATTACATCATTTTCAAGATTTCCACATTTGAAATGCTGCGTGCTGATCCCCGCACAGCCTTGATATAAGGTTTGACTGCTGGCCGGCTGAAGGCAAAACGAGCTTTGGCCCCAAAAATCTTAAAATATAGAAACCTTTTGCAAGGGGATCATAGACAGAACAGTAAATGTGTGCTACAAGTGCGGTACGGCATTAGAAAGCCCAAACAAAACTGAATCAAATGATATATTAAAGTTGACTTTGTTGAAAATGGCAGGAAGTTGCGACTCCAAGAATGAAAGGATTTTTGACTCTCATGCGCATTGTTTTTCTCCCAATGCGTGATGCCAATTTGTTGAGATCCCAGAATACAGCAGGGTCGAACGCAGCGCGGGCGCAGGGATCCAGGTCTACTGTACAGTTTGGTGCCGGTCGTTCTGATCCTGAGATGATGCCATTGTGAAGAGAGTAGTGTAGCGTGAGACGATATTCGTGGCTGCACTAGTATCAACAGGAGACTCTCCTGCCCCAGTCAGCACCCACCCGAGACGAGGGCCTGGTTCTGAGACGCAGGAGTCCGAGAAGATTTGATTCCAATATTCAGCGCCGATCAGAAGATCGATAGAGCGATTTTCGGGAGAGCTGGAGATCGAATCCGCGAGGTCGTGCTGCTCCAAAAGTTGTGTGCCTTCAGGGGAGAGACGAATAAATGGCCGACTCGTCGAGTTAGTGATAGTATATCGATCGTAATAGTGATAGTAGATCGTGGATCGCGTGTTTTTTTTGAAAAATTTGGATCGCCAATCAGCTTCATCAATCTGTGCGGTGGGTCTTGGACACTAGTCCCTTTATGGAAGCACCTTGCATGCACGCGAAGGGACCCAACAGCTCCTGAATGCCAGTGGCGTCGAATTTCGGTGGAATGAAGTTTGGCCAGGCATTTCCCCGGATCTCAACCCAGTGGAACACATTGGAGCAAGAGGATGACGTCGAAGCGGAGTTGCTGGCAACGATATGCATGGGGCCATACGTAAAGGTCGACCGCACAAAATCTCAATTTTTCGACCGCCCCTCCCCCCCGTCGCTCCATAACCCCCTCTTCCAAACGCTGTTTTGTGAAATGTTTCATTTTGTGCTTTCTTGAGCTCGACAAGGTGCATTCTCCATCGGAGACATCTTTTTTTCATCCATGGAGCGGATTTCTATTTTGTAAAAGCCTCCACAAACTTTTCCCACAACTTTTCCCCATATTTTTTAAAAAGTTTTGCGGATGTGGCCGCACGAGCCCAGTTCTCCATGGGACTCCCAATCATATTAGCTGGCTAGCAGTCATGATTTGATAAGCAAGGCTGCGGGGATATTAGGGATAGGTGGGGATCCCGATCTCGATCCCGATCCTGATCCTGATCCTGACATTGAGGCATCGGGCTTCTGCTAATAATTATGATATGCATCAGCATGGTACACTCTGATCCATCATATCTGCGATGAAGAGATAACAGCAACATCGGCTCAAATCGATAATGATAGCAACACTGTTTTTACTTCCTTGGCTGACCTGCTGGACGAGCATCGAAACTGCGAATGTACTCATCAATTTCAGCGTATTTATGATGAATGAAACTCGACTTGATAAAAAGCTCAAAAAACCTGGATGACTAAAGTGTGCTTTAGTGAGGAAAATTGACTCATCTCCTTCGTGTGTGCAAATAATATACGACCTCAAACAAAAAATCCCGATCCCGATCCCGATCGGGCTTGCCCTGATCCCGATCCCGGAAAAAGGTGATGCCGACCTGTCCCTAGAGGTGACCAGCCCTCACGGCAGGTTCACTGTATCAGCACAGGGAGCGCCTCAACACGAGGGCATACTGGGTGGGAAGGGGCTTACGCTTATTAGCTTAGGGACCTTCCCGACTGGTGTTTGAAGACAGTTTCCCAATTCTCTACTCCTTGGGTGGGCGTCCGCCATTAGACAGTAGCAGGGGTGTCGCCCAGAGCCAGGTGTCCAAAACCAGCGACAAACTACTAAACTGCCTGGAAAAAAGATTCAGTTTTAGTTTCAGTTACACTTAACTGGATCTCAAAAGATTCAGTTAACTGAATTTAACTGAATGATTCAGTTTTTCCTTAAAAAGCATTTCGCATCAAGATGTGAACACTTGACGAGAACAATCTCCACTTTTCTGTATTCAAATAGCTACTCTTCCGCATTTCAGACGTTAAACAGCTCACAAGGCGCAGTAAAGACCAAAGTCAACACCAGAGGGTCCTTTACGAGCACAGCGATGCACGACCATGTCTCAACAGTCCAGCCACCAACGAATCCGCAGACAGACCAGGTACCTGAACCCTGTAACCGTTCTAATTCTAGTGCTATAGCTCATGATTGTAATTTCTTTTGGTCCGAAAGAAATATCTGCGAAAAATATTTAGCTCGTTTGGGCAACTACTCAACAGAGCTCAGCGGCCCAGGTCCTGCAAATTTTTGGAAACATTCTCGCTTCGTCGGGTCTTTTGTGCAAAAAAATTCAGAACCAGAAGCCTGGAAGACGGAACCAAAGCGCATACCTGAACTCCGGGTTCACAAGAACCCTGCGAGCCTTTGTCAACTTTCGGTCCCCTCACAACACACGACTTTAAGAAGCCCGCAAGATTTTAGGAGCTGACCGCAGCTGACCAGCTAGCCATCAGGGCCAAATATTTTCAGTAGAGCTTTCTTCGAACCTTGGGAATAATCGAATAAGCATGTCAAGTTCAACTCACTGGTTGGCAAAGCTCTCTAAAATCAAGAAGATGTAACTTTAAAATGTTTGTAATAAAATGATTGAAATTGAAGAGACGCTTTTTCATACACTGTAGGTGCTTTTATCTTATTATAATTATACCGACTGCCTGTCAACTTGGACCTCGCCCAGCTTATAACTCTTTCCACTAGGCGCTAGCCTGCAGGAAATGATAAGCACTGCAAAATTCGTGAAGATTTTGCAACTTCTCTCTACAGAGAGTTTGGGCGAAATGAAGCGAGCATTGGTTCAGGAATGGAACGAAATGTCCAAAGATACAATTCGTGCCGCGATAGGTTCATGGAAAAAGAGATTGAGGCTGGTAGTTGATAATGGTGGTGACCGATTTGAATGATTTTTTTAAATCGGTAGCATATCAGTCGTAGTATCTGTGTGTAAGGTTTCATGCGGGTATGTCTCACATACGGCCTTTAAAGCGACCAAGAAGGTATAACGGAACTTTTGTGGCACCCTGTACATTTGGACCAAAACTCGAATGAATCGATTTCTTTTTCGATAACTAGCGTTTTAAGGATAACAAAATACGCCTCCAACTCGCGATTAAGATGATTCGAACTAGCAATTCGCCTAGCTGCGTTTCGTTTCTCTTGGAGATTTGAGATCGAACATCCGCAAACAGATTACTAATTTTCAAAAGCGTAGTAACTCGAAAACTGAATTAAAAACTGATTCTAAAAAGATTCAGTTACAGTTAAATTCAGTTTTGGCGAGGAGATTCAGTTTCAGTTTCAGTTACAGTTAACTGAATTAAAAAGATTCAGTCAACAGATGAATCATTCATCTGTTAACTGAATCTTCGCACAGTTAAGTGAAACATCAGTTTCAGTTAACTGTAACAACGCTATTGGTGCTAGGAAGTATAGAAATTCGCTCTGGTGTTAAGATTTCTTCTGCCTTGCCTTCTCGTTTGAAGGCTGTCCGAGACGCTCATGCGCGACATACGGACTGCTCAAATGATTCAATAAATCTGATTTTGGATGGACTTTCAAATGGTATACTGCTCACTAGGGTGGCTTTAACACAAGTCGCGCCGACGCACTCGCAAAAGGCACCTGTGCACATTGGCTGGGCAGGTGATCCTCTTTTCTTTCAGGAAGCTCACATAAAAAAAGCAAAATATTTCAAATGATCGATCGACTAGCACCGACAATCTTCTTTGAAAAATACGAGCTGTATATCACTTACAGAAACGTACTCGCAAGCATTCGTCGCCGAGGGAGCTCAGCCAACGCACTGCAGTCTCGCCTTGCATTTGGTTAGAGTACGGTGGCTGGGCTGAGCATTTGTTGTCAGATAACAGACTTTTTTTTGGAAATGGCAATGTAACGTGAAAATGGTGAAAGAATAATCATGCTGCTCATGGTCCTGTCGCAAATCTGTAAGCTCTCTGAGAAGTTCTGTTGTAAGATTTAAGATTCTACGTGGCTGATTTATAATCGATCACAGAAGTTTATTGAAACTTGGCGAAACAGCTTTTTAAGAGTGAGCTGATCGGAGCTTGGATTTTCAAACTTAGACTTTGCAAGCTTCAGTGTGTGATGTTGTTGAAAGGTGACAATAAGTGATAAGATGTACGTAAAGATGTAAAAAGTAAAAACATCTCGAGCTAACAATAAGTGGTCGCTCCTTGAATGCACTCGCAATGCTCGCAATAAAAGCACTTCAATGCCAAATTTCAAAAATGCTTGGTGCACTAACTCGAATTCATGAGGCCACTTACGGCTACGGCATTTTACTTTTACGAGATAAAATTGCCGCCCACATTTTCAATTTGCCAAAAGTATCTGCTGTTTGATTCCATGAGTGCATAGCAAATAACTTAGAAATAAGAGGATACGCTAAAAAAATTGTACAATTAGAATTTCAATTCAACAGTTTTTAATGCCGACGGGATCTGACTGATCGTGAGACACTGCAACCACGGCTGTCTTAAAAAGGAGCAAGCTCCACTCGGGTCAAACGCGAGTTTATTTCAACGATTTCATCATTTCCAGAGAGATTTCCGAGGACGAATCCTGCTGTGGCTCATCCACACATAGACATTCAACCCTATCTTCGTTTCAGGAACCCATCGATACAGTATGTTGGTCATGCTTCTAGTGTGCCTTGTTTCATTGGCCTCATTCGCCGTGATGAGTCCCCTTGCTGCAAAGGATGTAGCTGAGGCCAATCAAGCTTCTATCTTGTAAGTTGCCCGTCCATGTGCATCAATTTGGGGAAGATTATGTGAGCTCTGATTCCAGTGAGCGAGTCATGCGTTCAGAAGATCGTTGTGTGTGCGTCGAAGGTTGCGACGCGGCTTGCGTCCATACGCCAAGTCCTGATTATCCGAATTGCCAAGGTCCGATAGCTTGTCGTATGATATAAGAGCGAGGATTTTTATTGGACGCAATGCGTGAGATTGTTGTTAGGATACCACGGAAGTAAAGAACAAAAACTGTCAGCAGCTTGCTGACCCTCTCAGAATATATAGGGTGCGGCTTACATTAGTGAAACTCGCACAGACCGTTGAACTAAAAGAGACCACAAAAAGCAAAAATCAGGGGCATGATTTATTTTGCACTGTGCATGTTCGAAAGTGGCATGGGGAGTTAGGGTTCGGCCCTTCACGCCAGATGCGTGTTCGACTCGCGCCAAGGTGGAGCATTTTGTATATAACGAGTCCCTCCGTCCTCGAGTTTGGTGACGTGGCGTTTACGCGCACGCATGTCAATTCCATCACGAACCTGAGTGTGGAATGACCGTTCGGCACGAATCTAAATTTCGCTGCATTTCCATCTTCCTGCGAGCGAGGAAGGGGCTGGGTGCAAGAGCTAGGGTGGCCAAATAATTTGTCAGAGGGTATAGCTAGCCCCCAAACATAAAAAAGTCGACTTCAATGGCTCAAGGCGTGAATTTTAGATTGGACTAACAGTAAGTTCAACAGGTTTTTCAAATTCTTCCTAACAAACTCCACTCATACAAGGTGCTCAAAAGCTGACTACTGTGAGCCTTTTATCAAATTTTTTGCTACATGTACAGTAACTCTACAGTAGAGCTGCAAGGCGACAACGCATGAAATTCAGTGGGAACATAAGTGAATAGGGTGGGGAATGCTTAAGATCCTAAAAATTTTTACTGCTTCATTCATGGGGAAAGACGTTCGAGCGTCATGTACTCCTATGTATTGGCTGACCTGATAAACGTGAGTGCCGAACCTGAATATCATGCTGATTTTTTAATATTCCGAGTTTGAGGTTACAGAGCATCCTAGTGAAAACGCAAAAACGCACAGAGGGATGCTGCTGTGTGTGCTGTTGTTTCAAGGTGCTGCTTTTAAAAAAAGAATGGCATTATAGCCGGCAGAATAGTTTTATTTATTGGCTTTTGTACGGTAAGATCAGCTGGCTCATTACGTTTCTCTCAAGAAAAACAACACCTTACACAAAATATTTATAAGAAACTCCATGAACCAATTTCAAAAAGTGCCTCCTTTGCGTATTCGATGGTCCGGTACTTCTTGTCCCGTCTGACGTTCCTGCGCATTTTGTAGATGTTACATTTCAAGATGCGGTTTTGGTTCGAAAGCAATTGTAATAATACATTTCTAAATCGTTTTAGAAAAAAAAGGACTGATGCGAAAAATTGTATTATTATACTCACTTGCCACAAAGACTTCCTGAGTCCGTGCCGAGATCTAACTTAGAATTAACCTAGATCTCACTCAGTCAGAACAGGGGAGCCCTGCACAGAAATGGCGCCCCTCTTTCTAAGATCTTTACTTTTTGTTATATTCAAATCCTGGTCTTTCGATTCTACAAGTGAAAGCGGAATTCTTCACTGATGTTGCGTAAAAGCAGGTGCGGCTCAAAGTTTCATCAAATGTTTTCACAAAGGCTCGCCATAATCATTGTATTTGGTCATTAAATTAGCCGCTTTTGTTCGTTGTCGTTCATTCTTAGCTTTAACTACCATCCGTAGCCTTGCCCAGGGCCGATATTAAAAAATCTTCCACCAGTACGGTTTAGATGTTTATTGGGTGTTACATATCATGAATTTGGTTGTATATCTGTATATCTGTATCTGTATATGTATATATCATGAATGGTTGCGGGCGATCGCTGTATCGCGCTTTGTAATAGAATGAAACCGGATGTGCTGACTGAAGAGTTGATGACATATCAACATTATTAAAATAAAATAGACTTAAATAGCAAAATTGAAAAAACTGGAAACCGGAAAAATTGCAGATGCGCCAAATGTTGCGAACTTTTTGGAAAGCATCAGTCATGTCTAAAAAGTGAAGATCTTGCATAGATCTCGTTGAGAACTAGGGAAGAATTCTGAGACGTGCGTAGTTTTTCCCCAGTATATGGCGCCAAGATCTTTGTAAGAAATGTCACTATCGCAGATCTTGTCGCATACTGTAGCGATTTTCTAATTCCATCTTATATTTTTCTCTGGGAACCGTCCTTTTGCATCCTCTTCTCGCTTGCTACAAACCCAAGCAATAGGTCTTGCACCTTTCTCTCCCCACATTCCTTTCATATGTGCCTTCACCGCTGCTCTGTATGTGTTAGTGTTGAGATTAAAGCACTCATAGAACGGTGGTTCTGGTTCCTTTCTCGCATTATACCACAGATCTTTCTAAGGAAATAGCTAGATCTTTGTGAGATTGCACCCTGATGCTGAGATTTTGCCCAGAATCGTGAGAAATGAGTAAGATGGAAAATACGGGACTGTACATCCTTTTCTGGACTTTTGAGGAACAGAAAGCAGCGCTACGGCTGGATCGTGACCTTATGAGTTGGTATGTGCGTTGTAAAACTACCTTATTAGAGGAAACTTTGTAGAAAGCGAATAAAACAGAAAACAAGGATTTTGCGCGGATCCTGCAAATTTTAAAGAATCTTAAAGTGTCTTCAGCAGAATTGCATGAATTTGTTCAAATATTGTTAAGTCTTGACACTTTGCAAAATAAGACGTAAATCTTATTGACCTAAAAAGATTTGCCCCAGAATGTTGCGAATCTTGCTGGCAGGTTTTGAAGCAGGAGTATGTTTGCAAAATGATTCTAAAGTTACTTTAGAATAGTTTTTTAGCGGAAGCGTGGGCTGTGATATTATTGCAAGATTATAATTTTTAAGCGACACGTATACTAGTAAAAACAGGTCGAGGTAATAAGTGGTCGCCTATCCAATGCATTTGCAGTGTTCGCAATGAAAGCGCACGAAGTTCATCGTCCAAATGCTACATAGGCGATTCAAATCCATAACGCAACTTTTTGGTGTAAAAATCTTTACTTTTATGCAATAAAAGTGCTATTTTCTGTTTGCTATTTCAATTCAATTATTTCAGTTCAATTTGCTAGAATAATCCGCTGTTTGATTCCATTTTTAGTTGAAAAAGCTAAAAATAAGAGCTAAAATAATTGCACTGTACCATGAGAATGTAACTTTAACATTTTTCAATGATCACATAATCTGACCAAGACACCATTACCAGGAGCTTTTAAAAAGAACTCACAGAGAGAAAAGAGCAAGGTTGACTCTGGTAAACGCGCGTTGGTTACTTCAATCTTGCCAGTTCCAAAGAGATTAGTGCTTGCTGTGGCTGGTTCGAATATAGACATTCAAGTCCGTTGTTTGTCTCAGCAACCCATCTTATCGATATGCTAACCATACTTCAGTTGTGTCTTGTGGCATTGGCTCCATTGGCCGCTGCTAGTCCGCTTGCTCTGTAGGATGTACCGACGGTAACCAAGCTCCCAACATGTAAGTTTGCCCGTCGACGTGCATAAATTCAGGCAAGATTATGTGGGCTCTGATTTCAGTGAGCGAGTGATGCGTTCGGAAGAGGAAATGACAACGTGATTATTCTTGCGGTCCAATGGCTTGCTGTGAACGTATGATATGAGAAGTAAGAGTTTCATTAGACGCCATGCGTAAATGGCCGTTAAAAAACTCAGCCGCTCTCGTCACTGTCCTTCCTTTTCATTTCATTGCTAATAACTGGAAATGTTGACAAAATCGGAAAAAAACTGTTTCCCTGTGGGACGGGCATTTGCCAAAGATGATCTATTTTTACCGTAGACAACTGCGCACATAGGGCTTTTTATGTACGAGCGTACATAAAAAGCGCTTTACGACCGCGCAACTAGTTTCGTTGTGGTCGCAAACAGTCGTGAGCTGGGGCAAAGCGACTGATGGGCTTTTCCCATCAGCTTACCGAAATACGCCCAAAGCCCATACGTGGGCGCCAGAAGCTGATCAGAAAAGCGCAGATCAGCAATCTAAAGAAGACTCAGAATTATCAACCAAGGCCAATCAAATTGTGCCTAAAGTCGGCTTTGCGATCAGGAAATAGTCAGGAAAAAAACAGGGAGGAGAAGGAAGTGAGTAGCAGCGGATCGCTGAGCGATGCGCGGAGCGCAAGACTTGAGAAAACTAATACAAATGAGTCATTGGAGGCCTCAATACAAGGTCGGCCTCATTGGCGCAAGGTATTCTGGCTGTATTAGCCACTTACTGCCTGGCAAGGCGTCTTCTCGCAAGCCAGCATCGCGACTGGTGGGAAAAGAAATCGAATATGGGACAGTCGCAGGCAGTTGGGGCAGGAATTGATGTTACAACTAATAAGATCTTTTTTTGATTTTCAATGGGTGCCAGCTTCTCTAGTTTTGCCAAAGCCATTAAACAGCTTTGCATATCTTTTTGAGCTTGATAAAATTTCAGTTTCTTGGACTGCCCGTGAAATTTCACGTAATGTCGGTTGTAGTAAAATTTCTTGGTAAAATTGCAAACACAAAGAAGCTTTGTTGCTGGTTTTGAATTATAAGCAAAATTTTTGTTCGTTCAATGTCAAAGTCAGAGCCAGAAAATTTACAATTCCTAGCTGGTCATTGGTCAGGTCAGAAAGTTTTTTGAGGGGTCGGTCAAGGTCAGGGTCAGGTCAGACAGTGAAAAACTTAGGTCATTGGAACACTAAATCGCTCGCACACATATACTGCATGTATGCATTGAGAGATGAGCATCAAAGCCACATAGCTTGTGTTTTGTGTACTGCTGCTGCTGGAACCGACAGTTTTGATGCTCATATCATTACGCAATTTTTCAAATACTGACAGTAACCAACGTGCGTGAAGAGGTTTCAAGACAGTCAAACTAATATCGACTTTCTTCAAAAGTGCATCACCTGGATTTAAAAATACGTGCGTGTTTTAAATTTTGTGTGTACAACTTCGCGGAGGAAAATTTTCGCGGAAAGTTAAAAACCGCGAAAACCGCGAACTTTTTCCGCCGCGAATAATTTTCCGGTTTACAGTATCCTGAGAGCTTTCCATCAGAAGCTGAAACAGAACTCAGGATCCGCAAGTTTTATCAGGTTATTACTAGCTTTAGTTTTCCTCAACAACATTACCTCAACATCAAATAAAACATGTCCTGTTCATGGAAACTCTTTCCACATCATTTATATTCGTTCACATATTCTCAATTTATTGTCGGCAAGTTAATTGGTGTACACCATACCCTTATTCGTGAGAGCCCGCTGAGCCTAGGCAATCAATGGTGTCTACTTTGCATTATTCGATGGTCCGGCGCTTCTTGTCCTGTTTGCAGCTCCTGGCCCAAGTGTAGATATCCCATTTGAAGCCGCGGTTTTGCCTCGAAAACATTCAATAATTACGTTTCTAAACTTTTTTGAAATTAGGCCTAATACAAAAAATTGTACAATTCCAGCCAGTTGCAATATCAGGTCGTCTACGGGTGCCATAATTTTGCTGTGGCAACTAGAAAAATATGGATCGCTGTAGATAAGAATAGCGTAAATGTTGTAGAGAGTAATGTGAATCGACACCACGATCGATTGATAGATGGTGAAAAAAAGTAACGTTTTCTGGGTAGATTTTCGCTCAGTGACCATTTGAGTATTCTGAGTTGATGCGAATATTTTCATGGCATTAATTTGATAATATATGACCATAATGGCATTTGTAGTAACAAGTGAGAGATTTCCGAAAATGCGAAACAATGCGATAAGTATAGAAAAAGCGGATGCTAGTTTGCTCGACACATAATCTTCATCTAAACCAATTTCATATTTGCCATTTTTATAGACCACATTATGACGAGGTATGTCGAACGCGCTGGTTGATAATCCGAGCAAAACGCAAGCGATCGAGGCGAGAATTAGGTATCGGGTATGCTTCATATTTCTGTAATAAAGTGGTGCAGCAAGGGCCAGGGCCCGATCGACAGCCATGCTTAGGGACATGAACAGAGTGATAGTGATGAATGCCTGTGATAGAGGACTACTTATGTGAGCTGCGTACCACATCAGAGCATAATTATTTTGATACCAATCAGCACCTTTCAATCGATAACCAGATAAATTATTTTTGGTAATCATAGTAATACTAAATGTGACCACTTGAATCGTCTCACTTAGTGAAGCCAGTGCTTGGTAGACAAACGCCTTTTCCTTCTTGTATTGTTTCAGAAATGCAATGGTCGAAATGAGAGCAGTCGGAGTCCCAATGAAGAAATAAATTGGTGCTATGATTCGGTAAGTGACCAGATAGAGACTATTCCTCAGGTTGATGGCAGTGGCGTCGAAGTTACATGCTATGCTGGTGCCCATGATGACTGTATGTACGAGGCCACAAATGAAGAGACTAAACGTTAAACTTTTCAGGTGGGGCAGAATGTTTTAAAAATTTCCCCCTCGTCAAATAGATGTCCTAGTGCTGAGAGAACCGAACAGCGGCCCCTCTGAGCATAATTTCGTGCCTAGTTAACTGTTGCCCATGACTACTTTAAGTTATTTCGGACAAGGAGCTCGAAACTGCTGGCACATTGCGCCCTAGTCAAGCAAGAGTCAGTGTGTGAAGGCGATCCTAATAAGCTAACGTCCTCATGCGCGTAATTTGGCTAATTAGAAGTAGGCTCGATGTACTCTCGGTCCTCTTTTTCCGCAGGGAAATCAAGTTCAAGCCACACGGGACCAGGCTGTGTATATCTCAAAACACTTAACTGATATGGGTAGTTTTGTCGAGGTCCTCTCCTCCCCTGGAGTGCTTGAATTGGCGATATTACCTTTCCATGACAGGCGCGTGCTCAGGTCGTGATTTGGGCTTGACAACACTGTGTGCGTGATACACCCACGGCTGCGCCAGGGCATCTTGCGATTAGACTAGGACGCACGCAATATGTCTGTCATTATGGTATATATTGTATACGCATATGAGTCCATGACACATTCGAAGATCTAAGAGAAGTAACTGGGTTGACTGCGTTTGTAGCAGCAGTCTCTTACCGTGTGCACTTATCGGGCTGCAGATGCCCATATAACTGCTGGGCTCGCACACTATCTAGATATAAATCTAGTCATGGGCTACATCAAATCACTGATGGCTGATCATGTGTCTGTGTACTGCTTATGATTAAAAGAGTCCCCCCCTCCCCGAAATAGCCATTCCCCCAGGGTCACATGCATGTGAGGCAGGGACAGGGATTTATCACGTATGCTCTCGCGTATTTGCGATGTGGAAACCAGCCAGGTACGAAAAATATGAACCATAAATTATGTCGCTTCATATCAGCCAGCCTGTGCTTCTTTATACCATTGGCCACATCCATCCCATTGGCGTGGTTTTACGAAATTGTAGAGACAGGAGACTTAATTAACATAATCTAACCAGACGAAAGTTGTTTTGCCATGTTGGGCCCAGCCATACATATATTACTTAATACACAGAATCGCTAAACCCACTTCACGGCCCCGAACACGCCTGTCATGGGAACGTGACTTGCGCGCACGGTTTAAATCTCTGATGTAATTTTATTTCACTGCACTTCATTATACTGTACGTACTTGCGACTAAATTTAACACGAATCTATAGTAGTTTTCAGTCTTGAGAAAAGCCTAAAAAAGTAGATTTTAAACGTAGACGCACTTGGGATACACTCGTACAAACGAATATCACGAATGGCTGTGAAATCTTGAATCGGTCAAGTCCGGGCAACCCGTCCCGCGTGAGTGTTTTGCATACTCCACCAATATCAGAATTTTTCATCAAAATCCGCAAAGACTAGGCAGCAAAATATGGGTTTGGAAAAAACTTAGCTAAACTTGTGTCCTCATGACCTGGTATCTATCGAATGATCCGACCCTAGACCTATTCTGATCCTGATCCGATGCAGCCGTACTCTTCCAAAAAGTAAATTGATGGGAATGACGTCTTTGGCACCGGCGTCCTCACCAACCTGCCTTGTTTCCTCGCTGTCACTCTGTCAGACCACTCCATGAAAGGACATAGGAGAGCTAAGCAGCGCCTGAAGCGGGATTAAATGCTGATTTGAGAAAAAACCGGGATTTTCTCATATAGTATGCCCCACTTTTTAATTTTCCAATAGATAAAGCGTGAAAAATTTTAGCTGCGGACTCGGCTGAGGATCAGGTCGGTGGATCGCCATATATGCTGGGTCTCTATGGTGGGAGAAAGTAAGTGATCGATCTCCCCTGGCTGGGAATCACCAACCCATTAGACCGATGTTTCAGCTATTCGGCAGATGACATTTCTCTTCTACGCCTGCCAGGCGCTTGGTTCACTTATACTTGGCGCCGTTTTGCAGTGAAAAATGTGCGGCGCGCTCAAAGTAATTCGAAATGACAAGGAGATATACAATAGGCTGACCGTTTCACCTTAGATTAGACGTGGGACCAGCGGGAATTCCACTCCGCGAAAGACAATCTGGCAAGACCAGGCTGTTAGTGAGCATCTCTCGAGCCTATTGTTCCCTGAGGTGTTCTTTCTTGCTTCTTCTTGTCCCATAGCTGATTGCGCTGTGTCCTGTGCACTGTATGTCAACAGGCGCGGTAGCTGCCTGTCAAGCCCAGCCACACAGACGCTCAATGTCAAGCGGTCAACTTTGATCGCTCATAACTCGACAACAAATCAACAAAAATGCACAAAATTTTGGAAATGAGCTATGTTTGCGATGGCCAATGATCGTGCAAAATTTCGTTTGAAATGATTCAGCCGTTCTCGAGATCCAAAATGCACGTTTTGCTGTATTAGAGATGACGACGGAAGACGACGACGAAGTACTAGTCCTGTCTACAGCAATAACTACTAAAGCTACGGACTAAAGAGTTGGTTTTTCTGAAAGCTCTCATGGCGCGAAGTATTCTTTTGAGGATGTGATTTTAAGATTCAAGCCAATTAATTTTTTGTGCTCGAAAAACTGGATTTTAACGCATACCACCAGCAGGCGGAATATTTTTGTTAGCCGTGCGGCGCAAAGTGCTGGTTTAGCCGTAGTTAGACAGCCAAGAAGCAGCGTTGCCAAATGTGGCTATTTCCCGCCACATTGGCGGTTTATCGACCTTCATGGCGGGCGTCTTGGCGGGATGAGGTTTTGGCGATTTTTGAGACGGATTATGCAATTTTGTGACGGAATGTGGCGATTTTAGAAAAATTCGCAAAAAACAGTAAAAAAATGCAATTAAGTTAAAATTATCTTGTAAAAAGTATGCAAAAGATTGTAGAATTACGATTTAAATTTACCACTAACACTTTTCTGCGTATAGCATAACAATTCCAGTTGTTCGCTACAAAAAATCGTCTAGTTTTGGAGCTAGCAAAGTTTTTTTGAGCTTGTTCAACTGTGATATTTATAAAAATGTTGAGATCAGTGACGCGGAAAATTTAGTTTTTGATGATGTTTTTGATGCTCTTGATGCGTTGGAGGCATTGGAATAAATTGCGTTGATTTTTTGTGCATATTTTTCGTTAAATTACATTTGAAAAAAATTTTTTTGATGTGGCGGATTCATTGGCGGTTTAAAAATTTTGAAATGGCGGGTTTTGGCGCATTTTGATCCTCGTTCGGCGGGTTTACATGTGTGGCATCTGGCAACACTGCCAAGAAGACAAGACAAGAAGCGTGTTCTGTGTGATGTTATGCGAAAAGAAAAATTCGTTGCTGATCTTGAGTGTTGAGGTTTTCAAAGGAGGAGCACGCATTCGGGTTGGGTCTGGTCGGATTGAATCGGGAGTGATGTACCGGGGTCGGCCAATTTTTTGGATGTGAACCTAGAAACCGCTACGGGACTGATAGTGAGTAGCTAACGCGTCTGTTGATAACGCGGGAACCTTTTTTGCGAGTGACTTGCGTCAGCGAAGGAGGGACTAGACTGCTAATTTCTTGCATGTATCCTGAATTCCTAACCGAAATACACGTGCGAAAAAGTATTGGTATTTCTAAAAAAATCTGTTATCAGACAGGGACAAAGTTAGCCCAGCCACTGTACTCTTACTAGATTCAGGGCGAGGCTGGGTCATATTTTTAAGCCGCATAAGATAAATGAACTGCTTCCATTTCCCCATAACATTTTCTAGGCCAGTCGTCCTCCAGTGAGAAGCGCCTCATCTCATCTACTCGCCCGCCCCTGTGTCTTACTTCGCAGCCAGCAGCGCAGCTTCACAGCTGCAGCGCCAGGGCTGCAGCTGCAGCTGCAGCGCATCGGTCGCCGAAATATAATACTTACCTGCAAACACGTAGGGAGCGATGGGAAAACTGTGGCAGAACTCTTTCAACACCTTCGAATTAATAATCAAACCAATTTTAGTGAGGTGGCTTCATTTATTGAAGTTTTGAATATTTTTGTAGCTGGAGGAAATGTTTTATTTGATAAAATCACATTTTCTGCTTTGCATCGACTCAAGCAACTGAGGATCGATTATTGGCCAACCGCTAGTTCTCCACGCAGTCTTTTGAAAATATCATCGTTGGCTTTTCAAAGAACACCAAGTCTCGAACTGTTAAAAATCGAACACTTTATTTTGGATGAAAATACTCTGCAAGCTGTGCTCTCTCTAAAGAATCAATTAAATGTATTGAGGGTGAAAGACAACAAGCCCGGAATGCACTTATTGGCTGGAATTTCAGCATTCAAAAATCTAACTAATCTTCATATTTATAAAATGTGCGAAAATGAAACATTTCCATCGACGACTTTCAAAAACTCTGCCCCTAAATTGGAATACATAATTGTGTCGCAGTGCAATTTACCAATAATTAGCAAGCGGATGTTTCAAGGACTGACAAATTTATTAGGTCTTCAAATCACAAACAGTAACGTCACAATGATCGAAAGTGGGGCATTTGACGATTTAGTAAATCTAACCGACCTAAAGTTGGATAATAACAGAATAAAGAATCTGCCGAATGGATTATTTAATAACATGACAAAAGTGAGGCATATTCATATCGGAAATAAGGGATCGCTTAATTTATCTCGAGATAATTTTACACATGTCCGTGATCGTGATAATTTTCTTTTGTTCGTAGCTAATTTAGTCGATAATAGCGATTAGTCATTCGAGTGTTTCTGTACGTGACGTGAGCAGCTTTGTAGAAATCTCAAAGGATTTTTTGGTCTCAGATTTTAAAAACGTGTTTATATGTATAGCTGGCCGAATCTTGGATTTATCGAAGCTTTCCTGTGTTGTTGCTATGAGCTCCCAAAAGTTCTACCCTGGTCAGAAAGTCTCTCCGCAAATTCTCATCTTGCTCCACTTCTAGTTCAAATTGCGCACAGCCAGAAGGATGGAGTAAGCAGAAGTAAACGAAAAATTGTCTGCTAGAAGAGGGTTAGCTGGCTTAGACGACACGTTTTGAGAATTTAGACAATTATTTTGCTGTCAAATTTGTAGCTATCTAGTCTGGGAATAGAAATGTATCGATGGGCTAAATGGATCATGCATTCGACAAAGAGACTTCGTGACTCGTCTTTGTCGCATAACACGTGGCCTTTTACGACAACAGTGCGAGATTTCCATACGACCAGACCTTCGACAAGGTTTGCTCCCTCTGGTCTTGTTAGTTACCCCATCTGACTTGTGATTCTGATTTTCACATTTAGCAAAAAGACACACTACGAGGTTCTAGGTGTGAAGCCGAGCGCGACAACGAGCGAGATTCGAGACGCGTTTGTGAGATTGTCGAAACTGGTAAGAAATTTATTCACTCGGGTTAAACAAGCATGCAGGAAGTTGCTGCGTGCATGAAAAATAGACACGCTCGCAACGGAAGTGAGCCACTTTACAGTATATTATACTCAATAATAGCAATAATAGTCAAAAAGCGAACTTTATCGGGGGGCTTTCATAAAGGCTTGGCGGAACGGACAAGCACAGACTCGATTCTGAAATTCTCTGGCCTATGCCTAATGTCTGAGCTGATTGTGAAAGCAGCCCCAGCAGGACAGGGCTGTTTTTTAGCGGACAGCACTTTAGAAATTGACGAAGCGTATTCCAACTTTGAAACCACTGTCCATGGGATTATGCAAAACCGAAATTTAAAATTCGCGCTCTCATTTTTCAGGAACTATGGGAAAGTAAAAGCAGTTGCACCATCACACCCTATTATTTTTAGGCTGCATTTTCATAATGATATGGCTTTGAAAAAGCATTGAAATACTCATTTGCATTGCGTATTTTCCAAAGAATAGCATGTACAGTATGGTTAGAATATATGTAAAATTCAAATAGGAAGTTACAGTGCGCGCTATCTTTTCCAAACTTTGCGCGTGTCCGATCGATATATCAGTTGACTGATATTATCGGCTATCGGCCGATACTGATTATTTGTCCTGCCGATAATGCCGATAATTTATATTCGCCTGTTCAGAGTTTTGGGCGAGCATATTGCCTGTTGATAATGATTATGACGAGGAGCATTTCCGGATTTTGGATCGAAGAATTTAGTGCCCAAGTCTTGGGCTAACTCACGACCATCATGATCATGACTTGTCTTGTTGGGATGCCCGCGATGGCATCGGCAGGTTACACTTTAAAAAAATTGACTGTGTGTGTGTGTGGCGTAGACTAAGAATATGGAAGGAGGCAGAACTTGGACCTGTATGCATCGATTATGTTTAATGCGTCTTTTCGTTGATCTGGACGTAACTAGGAATATTTTTTAAGGGCGAGAACGAGGACTTGGGGGATGAGGCCCCGGTCGAGCGTTATAGTTAGTCCTCAAAAAGTTGTGAAAGAATCTGGCTTGGCATAGTTTACTGATTATCCTACCTCGATTCTAACGAAATAAATTTTCGAGGGTCTGGCTCTCATGCAAGCTTCGAAGGCGAGCATGCGCGTAGACTCTGCCTTACTATACATATTATATATATATATTATATACAGGCGAGCAAAATTTAACTGCAATCTAATTTAATTACAGTATTTGCAATTTTATTTAGGATTATAAATTTGTGCTTCCAGAATGGTTCAAATTGCTCATTAAAGGAAGCTTGCACTAAAGCACTGAAGACATTAAAAAATTGCATGTTTATGGGAAGACAAAAATTCAAATTTCCCGCCACAAAATTTAGCTTTTTTGAACGTTCAAAAATTATCGGTTTTATCGGCTGATAATTGCACTATCGGTTATCGGCTAGTACCGATAATTGCCTTATCGGTCGGACCTGGTGTTATCAACAGCAGTAAGGAATCTATCCAAAAAGGCGAAACTTTGTTCTATCCAAGTTGTAGTCCATGTCATAATCCTTGTCTTCTGGGATATTTTCGACATATATTAAAAATGTATGTGATTTTGTGGCTTTTTTCAGCATCACCCAGACGTAAACAAAAACAATAAACAGTCGCATGATCGTTTCGTTGAAATCAATGAAGCGTATAGCGTTCTGTCGAAAAATGAATCGCGTCGTGAGTACGATCATAAACTCCGACATGGATGGGGATCAAAATTTCAACAGTCTTCGCAACAAAACTACTACCACGATCCAGTGCGAGAACGGTATAGACAATATTATGAAGAACTAAATCGACAACGACGCTCTGGATTCTCTGGGTATGAAAAAAATTTTGGGTCTGCGTGATCGTTTGGCTTGAAAATGCAAAAAATTTTAGAGAAGTGTGCATGGACAAATAATTTTGCCGCTGTTTTCGATCCTTGAGCCTAAACTTCTACGGTTTCTGATTATCGTTAGGTGCATAGAAATGATGCGATCCAAGGTTTTATATTTCATTCGCACTGATTTTAGTCCTCCACCTGACGATGATCCATTTCGCGAGTTTTGGCGCGATTATAACCAACAGTTTGGGCAGCAGCAGCAAACTCAGTGGACACGGCCTGGTGCAAAAATAGACGAGAAGGCGAACAAGGCGTTTTATTTATTTATTCTTACCATGTTTGTCCTGTCAATTATTGTACATTTTCTGCGATATGCGTAAGAGCATTTTGTCTATTTTTGGATATTGTTACAGAAACTCTTTTTTTTAGATTGATTCGACCGAGGCCACAAGCGCCATTTTATGGAGATATTGATGGAAGCTTAGACAAATGGAACAATGTGTAAGAAGAGCTTGAGTGATTTTGGCTTTAGCGACATGTCAAGGAGGGATGTAGGAAGTATAAAAATGCAGCCTGTAGTTCTACCACCCCTCCTGGTCAGGGTACTCTTGATCCAGTAGGTATCGTGTTAAGTCCAGAGACAAAACTGCCAATCACCAGTGATAAGATAACTGCTGGGTTTTTGTGCTCTAAAATCTGTTTCCCTTTTTCTAGGGTGATTGTTGATCGACCAGAAGCAGAGAAGAAACCAAAATCGAGTCAGATGTCATCTGTACCAGCCGAAGATAGCCGATTTGTCAGAGGCTAGGCACTTCTTTATAACATTAGCGCGTCAGTATCTTTTTTTACAAACGCAGGTTTGGCTGTTTGAACGGGTAAGTCGATTGTTGTCAGTGTTTTTCATTAGGTATGGCTTAAATACATTTAATTTTTCCTTGAACTAGGCTTCTGATGCTCTGCGGATATTTGTTGCAAATAATGTGAAAAATTCCCATAAAAAAGAATAAAGTTAGCTTCCGGAATCAGGGCTAACACGAACACAGCAAGAATTTTTACTTGTACGAATCATTTTCAAAACCATACAAGCATAAGTTAATGGGCAGGGCTGCGGTTTTTGGGTAATTAGCTGCAACAATAAAACGAATTGAAGAGATAATAGTTTCATTTATGCACTAGAATGATACTTATATCTGCGGCAGCTAATGAGCAGGGCTGAGCATGGCTTCAGTCTAGTTTCTTCTTGCCAACGACCACAAACCTAGAAAAACAAAGTTTTGCATAACTTCGATCCTGGACCTTATTTGCTGAAGAAATTCCCGTATATGGCTGATAAAAACACTTGGATTCTAAGATTTTGGAGCAGTTAGATCTGCGCTGGTGATATGTCTTATTCGACCAGGCGTCTGTGGAAGTGATGAAATCGAAGGAAAAATAGTTTTTGGACTTGAAATTGGGTGATAACGATTTTGACTGTATTTCGATAAGATTTTGGAGAGAAAAGAAAGGTATGCTGAGTTTGCTTTAACTCAATAGCATAATTTTACATACACCCAATGCGATTGTGTGCATCCATCCGCTCAGCAAGGGGGCTTGAGTCATTTTCGTCAAACCATTGTGAATATGATTGGCATTGCAGCAGGAATTCCTAGCCGAAAGTTTGTATTGCAAAGAATGCTTTTTTCATGTCTTTTGCATCCCAAGGTTATGCATCAGAATTCGCTCCCGCCTGTTCCAGAATTTTCTTCGTTGAATGACAAATTGTCCTGTCTTTTTCCAGTGCCATTAGTTGGCAGATTTCCTGATAGCGCACGTTTCCTCAACGTCTGTAATGTTTAGTGTGCAGTAAACACCCCGGAAAATTGACGTAGGTGGGGTAAGAATCCGAATGTTTTTTGCTAGGTGAACGATTTAAGTCATCACTTTAAGGTATTCAGTTTGCACTACACTCCTATTTTTACCCCTAGGCTGTGTTGGATTTTTGGTCTTCCCAGTCAGCTGACGGCACCATAAAAAAAGGAAGAACAGCATGGCCTGGAGGTAATAAGCTTTGGATAGCTGCCCAGCAGCACCTGGATTTTGTGCACAAAAGTTTGAAATTTCATGCAAAACAGAAACTTTATCAGGGGCTAATAACTTTCTTTGTTCTGCCTATCCCTGACTTACATATCATCGTGGTTGTAATAGCGCAATGTCTCGGCATCATCGATGTCGATACCAGCTTCTCGCAATGCCGAAAACATCTCCTGCTCGGTCAGTGTGAAGCAAGTGTATCTGACGGCCCCGAATGAGCACCAGGTGCTGTTCATGACGCCGCCCATCACCAAATAACCACCAGGTTTCAACAATCCGACCACATTTCGTATAGCTGTGTGATACTCGTTCGAATCCACTGTGGCGTATTCGATGCAGAAAAATGTAGTGACCACATCGAAATCAGGTCGGATAGTTTGTGGGATAACGTGATCTTGAAATATATCGCACGGAAGCACGGACGCTACCTTGGATCTGGCTACGTTTTCCATTCGATATTTCTCGTCGGCTTGTCCTTCCATAATGGCCAGGAAGCTAGTAATATTGGTCCAATCGAATCGACCCTCGCCTCGAACCCAAAGACTCAGTTCGTCACGATTTTGAGCCAAATAATCGGATAAGTAAATTTCATTCATTTTATGCCTGAACGCGCAGGCCACGTGGATGGTTGGCCCGCTACCAACGTCCAACAATCGACCGCATCCTGGTCTAAGGTCTCTGCACACACGTTCAACCACTGTGGGCAATTGACTAAGAACCAATTTCATGGCTGGCTCGTTGTCAGATTTTGAATAGAATGCACTCAAATATGCATTGCTATCGAATGTCTCGGGATAGTCGTCACGGGTCAATAAGGGTTTGCCATCTTGAGGTGGCGGCCAGTCGGTCATGTTCGGAGTCGCTTGACAGAAGATCAGTGGTTTTTAAAAGTAGTTTTGCCGCGCAGGCTCGAAAGGTCTCCAAACAAAGCCTGTTCCTTGTTCAAGTCGATCGCTCACAATCAGTCAAGTCACGTTTTGGAAGCAAGTAGAAAGCGATACTTATATACCAGCTGGTCACAAGACTACTCCAGTCAGGACACAATACAAATAATCCAAGTGGATGTGGTGAGTCAGTGCACGCTCACACAACCCAGCCAGTCACCAGACCAATGTCGAGTGAGCAACCCTGTAATTATTTGAAATGCATCATACGCGAGGGCACTCGGGACAAGTCACAAGGACTGCCTTGTCATTCGATCAGCTACTCGACCACCTGCAAGACTAAGCAAACGGAAAGAAGTCACTGCGAGACAGAGTACAGAAAGTACGGTTGAACTGGTTCGCCTACTGAACTTACTTGGCTTTGGGTCAGGGGAACGTTCGAGAAGTACAGCTTGTATTTTTGAAAACTTTAAAGCCTATCAAAACTTTAAAACTAGCCCGGACTAGTGCCAGTGCAATGGGTAAACTCTACGAAACGACTCGAATGCGTCAGCTGCACGTTTTCTGGCTGCATATGTGCCTCGTGGTGTTTACGAAAAGACAGAGTTCGTAAAAATGTTCTTTTGAGTTGACTGAAATGACGTCAATGAAAATGGGACAGGCTAATTGTGTGAGGCAATACGAGAAACGCAGAGCTAGTTTAAGTTTAAGAATGTTTTATGCCAGGAGCTATTTAAAGAAGTGGGAGACGTTCGCTAAACAGATGAGTTTTGGAAATGAAGCATACTTTGGATAAAAGTTGGCTTTCATGAACATCAGCCGAAATGGTTGCGTAGATGGGGTCAGGGCAGGGCAGTGTAATTAGCGCAACAAGGCGGTGCGGGGCGAGAGACTGGAATTTCTGAGACAAAAAACTAAGACTTAGGTCTTTTCCTGCACTGGGTCCCGAACTCACGTCAGACCTAAATTTCAAACCCAGGGGGTTTTGGGTTGGGTTGGGTGTGGGTTTGGATTGGATGAACTGGATTGGTCAAAATATCTGGTTGGACTGGTCGAATAGCCAAACCCACGTAAGCCCTGAAGGTAAATTCCACAACGCCCGCTGCCAGTGCAGCTAGTGAATCTGTTCTTAGTAGCGCTGGTAGGAAGGTCACGGCTGTATCCTGAACCTGTTCAAAAGATATTGATGATTTATTAATGGCAAGCAAAATAAAAAATGTTTCTTTGGCTCATGTTAGGTTTCCATAATTAAAAAAATGGTTTTTTGAGCTTTGACTTCATATTTTTTAAAAACGAGTTAACTGGATAATAACAAGATGTAAACATGATTGCGTATTCAAAAACTTCCCCGCTGTGTCCAGTTTGATCGATTGGTCAGTGCGCACACTACTTTGATATCCCTACCTCGTTTTGCAGAACGAAAACTGGCCAGAATTGGCGAAAAATCCTTTTAAAGTCTTCAAGTTGACGGAACGATGGATTCTAGGCCTACTTGTTTCCCCAGGTGCCTACGTTGGAAAAGTTTTTCCAAGATGCTCGACATTACGCGGACATTGCGAGAGCTCGCTGCGCAAGAAATCTAATCGATACCAAATGTGCGTTTTATTAAGGTGCATACCGTTAATGTTCGATTTTCCCTCGAATAAGCTCCCTCCTAGACCTTCCATTGAAAAAATCCCCGTAGTTGGAAAAGTATCTAATATTCATTCTAGCTGCACAGTACATGTGTCCGTGTTTTCATATAATACGTATAAACATTGCTCGAAAAAATTCAAAGTGGCTTCCGAACTCTATTGCTTTGTGATAATTCTGTTAGGGCATGAAATGCAGAAATCGTCACCAACATGCCATACGTAAGCGAATACGGCGATTTTGATCCACTTTCTTGAAAGGTTTGCCGCATGAAGGCTCGGAACTTAAAAAAACTTGGCGATGTCTGTACATGCGGGTGCAATGTCTGGGGAAATATACTTTTGTGTTTTGTGTTTCTTATTCTTATTTTTGGATTTTTGCGTTTTTGTTAACAGATGCTTTTGAAATTTTGGACAAAGAAGACCCGCAAGGCAGTTAAACTAATCGCAACTAATTGTCAGCTTGGCCTTTTCTGTCCTCTTACGCTATTGCTCGGAGGACGGCAAAGCTCACAAACCATCCAATTAAGCAAGGCCCACTCGTGTTCCCTCAGACTTACATGCGTCAACGACAGAAAAAGCCTTGTCTAGAGGACCTGCTCATTGTTTCCAGCACGATGCTCACCTCATTAGCGATACATGGTCCTAGGGAGTAGGCGGGAGATCAATCTGCCAGCTTGCGGTAGAAGCTGGAGCCTGAAGAGGGATCAGGCCCTTTAAATCACTCTTTACCAAGGTCTAACTTCACTCCTAGTTTCTGGACGGAGCACAATGGAAGGCCGCTGCCAATGGTACGCCAGTGCTTCAGAGACTGCCCGAATACCCATTTATTTTGCCCTTGGTCCCATCTGTTTCCTTCTTGGTCTCATCGGACACATATTATGCTTGGTAGCATTTTATAAGAGATCAAAAACGGAGCAGCCGTATCTGTACCAGGTATTTGTCACAGTGTGTGAGACTTTAGAAATTGTGGCCACATTTCTGTACATGCTGACCTATCGAGTCCTGTCTGGGGCCGACGGTCACTCGGGATCTGCGTGGTACATGTCCTGTCTGGTGTGCATGTGGTCCGTGGCGCACATTTCTTTGCCCTTGGTCGACAGCTTGCACACGTGCTCCGAATTGCTGTCCATCGCAGTCTTGGCTGACCGCGTTTTCGCCCTGGCGCGCCCAATGGTCTACAAGAATATGAACCACAGGAGACACCGATTGTGCGCCTTGTTAATTTGCATTGCGCTCAGTGCAGGCACCAGTTTGCAAGCAACGTTGGTACTGGAGGTAGAAAATTCGAATTCGAATTCGACCACGTATAGTATCGGGTTAAATTTTGAATTCATCCTAAGCCAGGCAGCATACGTTTGCGCACAAGTGCGCAGCGCTCTGAGAATCGGTGGTTTAGTCTTGCTTCTTGTGTTTAATTTTGCTTTGATAAAGCTTTACAGAACGCGTATGCGAAAAGTTGCAACATTGACAGGGTCGGAGTCAATGACAGAGAAAAAGAAGGAGCAAGAAAAAATGTTGACTTTGCTAGCTGTTTGTCAGGCCACGTTCAAGACTGCCATAATTCTTGTGGTTAGTACTTACCTCAGCATCATTTATGTGAAGCCGAGTTTTCAGTCTTGCGAAGGAGTTTTTATGTCAGCACTCGTGGACGGCATCGAAGCACTTTGTACAACTGCAGAATTTTATGTTTTATTTGCTATAAATAAGCAATTTCGTGGAATCGTGCTCTCGTCATTGAAATGTTCTAAACAGGCTGTGAATATGAATGGTGTTGGAAAATCCGCTAGCGGAATTCAGTTGTCTCATGTGAATGTGAATGCTAACGATAAGAAGTCTGTTCCTGAGGTTGCTTAAATTAACGTTTAAAGTTGGCTGGAACGAAAAAACACTGTGTCATCCAAGCAGGACTGTGGTTGTTGTGGCGCCAGACAGTGTTTGCACAACTGCCATATCAATACAGTATCATGCGAATGCGGTTATAATATCACACAGTTGGTCAACGCAGTTGTGAGCTCTGCACAAAATTGTTGCCGCTGTGCTGCGGGCGCCTCTATTGTAACATCGAACTAACTATTCCGCCAAGTCAGCGTAGTGGCGTAGCGGATGGTCTCATTTACAGAACGCCAGGATATGAATGATAGCTTCCAGTCTCCAGCAGGCCCCTTATCCTGGGGATTCTTCTGCTTCCTGCTAGCTTCGATTTTTGCCTGTGGTAAAGCGCCCACTGCGGGTATTTTCCGTGTTTACCGATGTAAGTGTTGACCACAGACCACAGCTACTGTACTTTCAAGAATAAGGACGCACAAATTTGGCGATATGACAAAACATCTTGTGGTTGTCTGGCGATCTGATACCTCTATCTCACTGTCGGAGCGACAAAACCAACAACATGAGAGAACTATTAATTACTAACTGATCAAATAATTACAACATCACGCAGAAACAGCGAAAACCAATGGCGAAGAATCGTCACGCCTAAAAAGTCTTCTCATGCCTGCAGTAGTTGGTTCACAGTAAGAAACGAGGTAGCTGACTTACTGCTGGTCTGGAATATCCAAATGCATGCGTACACTTTATACCAATGTGCTTTATTTGTGCTCTTATGGCGATATGACAATAAGGGAGTATTGTTTTTAAAAAATATATGCTCTATCGAGTGCGTACAGTGATTTATGGCGTCTCGTCTAATTATTTTCACTGAATCGAGGCATGCTCAGATGAATATGCCTGACAGACAGGGAGGAATTTTTATCCCGTCGATTCATTGAGAAAATCCTGAAAATCAAGCCACGCTCCAAATTATTTCCGGATCTTTCTTGCACTCGGGATCCCAAAGGCAAGATACGGGCATTCTAGTTGGACAGTCAAAAAGCAAATTTGTGAAAGAGCTTGTTTGAAAAGAAATCGTTCGAGACAGCGAAAAAGAACCGGGCAGCAGCTAAGCTGGCCATCGCTAACTTGTAATCATCTTCATCGCACCTGACTGGAGTGGTTGTCCTTCGAATACACTGGCTTGTCATCTTACCTTGGTCAGTAACCCACCTAAACATTCATCATCAACAATGTCCAACAATTCGACGATTGCCTTGGCCCACAGCAGTGACCTGACCATTTTCACGGCTGCGGCCTTCATCGGTTTCAGCTCGATCGGCTTGATCAGCAGCGCTGTCACAGTGCTGGTAATTGGTCTGAGCAAGCAGTTGCACACACCCTGCTTCATCATGATCGCTGGCGCAGGGGGTCGACTCGTTTACAGTGGCAGTACATCTCATGGCTCGGGGTATCAACAAGGTGCGTCTGGATTTGGGTGTCCTTGGATACAGACCCACTGGACTGGAGTTCCTGTTCCTGGACGGCATATTCGACGTGTGGGTCATAGCATTCCATTCCGTCATGGATTGCGTGGTCGCTATCGATCGATTGATCAGTATGGCCGTTCCCATTCGATGTCGTACCTTGGGAACAAATACGCCTTTGGTGTTTTAGTAGGTTGTGCCTTCGTGCCCTCAATGGTAGAAATTTTTGGCTTTGTGACTGCTGCAACAGGCTGAACGGCCGTACATGGGAGAGGATGGAGCGGATATGTTAGACAGGTGGGAATCGATTCTAAGCGCTTCAGCGAAATAGCACATCTTACTAGCAATTTCAGAAACGAAAAGATTTCTCCCCAGGAATACTTTTTTGTCAGGTATGCTTACGTTTACGAGTACTTTTTCCGCGGGCTGTTGGTTGTTTAGAGTAAAAGGAAACTATGCGAAATGTTGAAGCAAAACTCAAATTCATAGCAAGTTAAAAGGCAAAACTAGCTAAGCTCAGCGATCGATACTAAACTGAATACCGTAATCTGTAAGCTTCGCTCTCATGACTAGGTCCTGTCAATGGAAAAGCAAATAAGCCCTCCTGTCTGTTATTTGACAGGATTTCCCTGTTCGAGCACTAAAGTAAACCAACTCAATCACATTTTTCACGTTCCCTCTTTCTGTCAGCCGCATCACCATCGCAATCGTCATGAGTGAAATATTTATCAAAATCATACCAAGATGGAATTCTAGAAATTCAGTAGTTTTATATGGTTGCAAAAGAAAGGATGAAACTACATCACCCACAAGACTAGCGCAAAGACACAGATCCATCGAAAACAGGCTCTACATTGTAAATCGCATTTGTGAATTAAATGATACACGCTGGGTGAATCTTCTAAACGTGCGTCGTCCTAACCGCATTGTTTCTACTCGTTTTCTGTCTTTCCACTGGCAAAGTAGACACTCGTACTGAACTCGAATCTTTCCGCGAAGCCTTTATTTCCTTGTTGAGTAAGAATGCGCATGTATTCATGAACACATCAATCGTGAGCACAAGACCCCCGTAAGAGATCAGCCGACTAGCCCAGAAGGGATCTTTGATCATTCTAGTTAATAATAACATGGTTTTCGACAAAATTTGACCACCCTAGTGAAGTAAAACTTGATTCATCAAAACTGGCATGAGCGCCATGTGTCGAGCAATGGACGATTTTTCAGCTTCTGTGTTTGGCGTCCTCCTCGATTTCCAACCAACGTAAAGCATCAGAGCAAGCTGAAGAGCAAACAGCACTCCCAGCAAGGAATTATCAATGATTTGCAGTGCCGTGCCATTGGCACCATCGCCCAAGCTGTACACGCTGACACCCGCAATAAGCTCGTCCTTACGGGATCGAATGATGGCGTGCAGCGTGCGAATGCAGAAACATATTAGGGAGATGAAACAAGAGACGAGGGAAGCCTGGCGAGTGCCCAAAGACCAATATTTGATGGGGAATGAAAGGTCTATGATTCGATCAATGGTCATGAAAATTAAAAGTGACAATTCCCAAACAAGATCCGTAAATTTGAAAAACGGAAAAAAACTCAGCTATTCGTAAACAATGAAATACGCCCATTATATTGCATTGAATACTTAGCAATGCACGACAGGCGCAAAAAACCTACTGTTTCGCATTTCTTCGCTTCTCATAGTACCGAATATAACCAACCATTTCCCCGTCAAGGACAAGAAAGATAAGATGACGTGAAATCAAATGAGCCTAATCCAAGTTTCCGCACTGTTTTCTGGTATGATCAGAGGAGTGGTGGAAGTATTTGTGCTGTTGTTCATGGCGGCCTGACCTTTGGTATCAGGCTATCCTAGCTGAGAAATCTCACCTGGATCAGATGGCTGCTGGGCCTGTTTCACCACGACTCCAGGCTCCGATCCGGAGACTCCAACTCCGGACTGGAGTGCTAAAAGTGTTTCACCATTCTGGAGTCAGACAGAACTCTGGACTCCGGCGCCCGGAGTCCTTTAGGAGCCAATGGAGCTTAGTTGCGTTTCACCAAAAATTACAGTAAGACAATCCATGGTGTGCGGGCTCCAGAAAATGGCTCCGATTTGGAGCAAAAACCTTGGAGTCTCGCGTGACTCTAAAACCCCTTTTCTGCATAAGCCTAAGCGATGGAAATGAAGTTCATTGATTATTAATTTATTATCTGACGATTAGGCGAACTATGAGCTTTGGATTTTACGATAACTTGAATTTAAAAGAGGATGACAAGGAGCCTGATAGAATGCTGCAACTACGACCAGTATCTACGTATCTACCTGCAGTGTGCGTCAAGGATCGGTTTCGACGTGAACTGAGGGCGATTTTGAAAAGAATTTTGAGAAACGGGATGAGGTTTTACGAGGAAGAACCAGATTATATTTTTCTGATTGTGAAGGTGATATAGTGATGGTAATCAGTTTTTACCTGCTGTCTTAAAGATCAAACTGCCAATGCCACAATCTATGAAGACACGTGCTTGAGTACGTTTCTCATGTGTTCATTCTTATTTTGTTTGGGGCACCCTAGCCTTTGTTCTACTAGTCTTATCGTTAGTTTCCATTTAGCAGGGCACGCACTATCATAAAACTACAGCATGTTCAACCACGAAGTATGAATCATAGTCGTTCTCTTATATCTTCCTTGTCATCAACCATCCCGCCGCGCTGCAACTGCAGTCGGGGCCTACGTCCACATTTAGCAGGGTCATGCAATAGTATTGTAATGTTATCACACTATTTTAAAATCATTTTTAGAAATTAAAAAATTTGTAATAATTTTATTATGTGTGCACTGCTAAATTACTGTCATTTCATTGAAATCAAAATTAGTGAGCAAGATCAAAAACAAAATTACCGAAGACATCAATGGCATTTTTCACCGTTTGCCTCTCTCCAGCATACAAAGGCGAGTAGAGTGCGACTAAACCTGCACATCTTGCTCCTTGGTGTCAATTTTCCGCTCCAGCAATTAGACTCCTTTTCGGAGCACGTGGTGAAACGCTCTTTTTCCGGACTCCGGTCCTTGGACTCCGGACTCCACAGGTTTCGCGTCCGGAGACAGGGAGTTGAAAACCGGAAACAGGCCCCAGTTGAGAGGAAGGAGAAAAGCGAATGAGAACTGCACTATCGTAACGCCTGTCGTCAACTAATATTATAAATGGGAGAGGAACCCGCGATAAACTTTTTTAATCATATGAAAGCATCCGATATGTCCTATTGATCTTGTTGCTGGCTCCAGATTGCTATTTTGCTGCCAAGTGCTGACATACGATTTAGAAAGCTTACATACTTTGAATCTTTCAGATAGGATGTTTGGATTACAAATACCTGCTGGTGAAGAAATCATTAAAACGATGAGGTCTGATCAATAGGGCTTTTCATACCCCTGTTCGCTTGTAAAGTTAGAGCGCATTTCCCGCTTTTACGTCTTGGGAGAGATAATTCCCCCCCCCCCAACGTGAGCTATCAGAGCCTTGCATGTTACTTCCTGCAATCCCAACAGATTGCACACAGCATAAGGCGCAAAGTCTTATAGATAGTAGATTTACTACTGTAACTCAGCGCGCATCACGCACAAGCGGCGCTATGACTTTTCACCGAAGGACAGTCAAAACGCAGTTGACATCTTTGGAATCAAAGACACACGAAAATCTCGAGTCATGGTAAGATAGTAGCTATCTAATGCCCTGGCACCGCCAGCCCCAGCTGTTTGGACTATGACATCTTGACCGACCTTTCGTACTAATAATCTCAAAAAATACCTTGTACAGTTTATTTTCTGCAAATCTGGTGCAGCTAGACTCATAGCGCTTCTTCGATCTGACTCCACGGGAGACCTCCAATAGACACCTGACGTTATAACGAATCTGTGAATCATACAATGGAAACTTTTAAAACAATGATTCCAACGTGCGTGTGCGCTTGATACCCCGGGGTACCGCGTGCCACGTCACCCCGGACCTCAGTGAAGGTGTCAGTGTTGTGGTGTCTGGCATCCCAACTACTGTATGTCCCATCATGCTTTGCAGTTTTTTCTTATCCAGTTCTAGCCAGAGATTCGCCAAAGGGTTTCGACATTGTTCAAGAACACGTATCGCGGCGTAATCTTAAAGGAATACGAAACAAGCACCGACTTTGAATAGAAAGTAGCACAAAAGTGTGCGTTAGATTTTCATGCAGTAAGGGGTTGGGTGCTAATTTTGAAATTTTCTAAGAAACCAGTTTTATTTCTGCATACGTTCACATCGAAGCTTTCTGTACATAGCTTGTCGTTACAAAAGCATAAATACGAGGTATGTATGTACTTTTTTATGTTCCAGCTCGAATAGAATCTGCTTATTCTTAATCGAACCAAAGAAAGTAACAGCGCATAATTTTAGTCGCTAAAAAAATAAACTGTTTAAAAATGCCCAATCAGTCCCAACCATTGCCACTGTGGAAAGATTATTTTGTGGCACTCATGGAAACAAAACGATAAAATTGATTGCGAAATTCCAGTGTCGCCTGCCAGTTTTTCAAGTACGGGTAATATTTTTGCAAAAATGATAATGTCATAGTGGTGAGAAGATAGGATCCAACAGGTGCAGCAAACGAGGGCACAGCACTGCTGGATGCACTCTGGTGCCTCGAGGCTTTATCCGGGAAATAACTGGATTTAAAGGGGTGTTGCAAGAAGATGTTGCAGAAGATTTAGAGTAAAGATATTGCAAGAACTGCCATTTCATTGTTCCCCGTGAATCTGTTTTCTGCTGGGCAGAAAAATTTAAAAGCGAGGGTGGGTGAAAAACTAGGCCGTAAACAGTAGGACGCAGTTCCTGGCAGTCTCTAATTGCACCTATCCAACAGTCCATGGCTCGACTTATCTTCCATCTGGCTGTGCAGTGCTGATGCTATGCCGTTCTCTATTTTTCTGGTTTACTGATTACGTGATCTCTGCCATTTTTCCTTTGCTCATCAGTGCTTTGAAAAAGCCGCCTTTGCTTCTTGCGACAAGCTCCCTGTCACAGCGACTATAATGCTTCTTGCAGCTTCCAACATATACGAACAGCAGTACGGCGACAGCAACCTACAAATGCATAGAATCCAATAAGATAGTCTCGACACATGTCATGACAGAAAAAAATACCATACACGAAGCAGCCAACTCGAGTCGTCAAAATCGCTTACTGTATGCACGGACACGTTTGTAAAGTCTCGGAAAGGAGAAGGCAAGTTGGTGAACGCTGGGTAGTCTACGTGGAAAATCGAGAAAATGTCGATGAATAAGTAGTTGGCGTTCTGATCAAAAGATTCAAAGGAAGGAATGCCAAATAAAACCAACGGAATTGGAGCCGAGGTAATTTCGGTGCACGCCTTTGCTTAATCCAGAAAAATCGAGGTGAGTGTACCTTTATAGAACATAATGCCATACTGCCGAGCTGATCGTGAGATGTGTTCACACTGCACATCTCAGTTGGCGGCTCGCTCGGCAGCCAAGGTGCAATGTGGACGACCCTTTACTCAAGGAGAACGCATGGGCAGGTGAATGAGAGACTGCAGGCGTTGATTACCGATTATGATAATCGTCAGCGCATTGAATTTCTAAGGGGATTTTCATACAATTTTGAAATGTGCTCGTATTTGTAGCCTTTTGAACATCGATTTGTCTCATATACTCATGATGAATCACTTGAGCCTTTTTATTGACAGTACATGAACGTATTAGAGTCTTGGAACATGCTTGAGAGAGAGACAAAACGGTGGAAGAGAAACCTCTGACAAAATTTCATTGCGCCCTACTGTCCTACAGCCATGTCCTAATGTCTGCGGCCTGGCGTCATAGCGCCGCGAGGTTTCTATTGGCATGCAGCAGAGCCAGAGCTGTAGCTCATGCAAGAAAATATAGTGTAAAGCCCCAGCTGTGCCGAAGAAGACGCTGCCACCCTTTAGTCAGATAGCCAAGAGAATCACCAAAATGGTTTTATTGCATACTTGAAGCACTTGAAAGTGCGCTCGAGCAGGCACAGACCCGAAGACCAGAGGTTCATACAAGGGGCCCACCACATTTGCTACCCGAGTATTTTCAGGACAAGTACTGCCCTCACCGGTGTACTAGCATTTCAAGTCTTTGGATCAGCTGTAACTACAGCAGCCTCGATCCTGCCTTTCTGGGAAGCGGTAATAATCGGATATGAAAAACTTAAACGCTGGCGGTTTTACAATTGTGCCGTACATCAGAATCTGAGAAACGCCTTTTCTCCATACACAGCTTGCAAAGTTTCACGAAATCAACTAATTTTATTTGAAATACTTTCATTTTCTGTCCATTTTTTGTTACGTCGGTTAAGTTTCCTGCAAATGTTGAAAATTTTTAAATTTTTTATGGGGATCCGAAAATCACTTTGCACCTTCTGGCTTTTCAGTATTGATACCATTTTCCACAGCCCCTTGTGGTGCAACACCACAAGGGGCTGTGGAAAACCAACCCTTGTGGTGCAACACCACAAGGGTTGGGCTGCGCTCTAAACTGTATCAAACTTAATAGGAACGTCAGAGTGTTTAAGTGTCTGAGCCTGGGAAATCTACGAGTATGTTTTGTCCTGGACCAGCAGAACTAGTGAGTTCGCGCGAACTAGCGAAGAGAAACAAGAATCAGAAAGCGCAAGGCAAGCATATCGACTTCAGTCTTCTCTTGTTCGACGATCCAAGCAAGAAGTTGGCGTGACAGGTTTGCAAATGATAAATAATTCCTTCTTTTATCTTCTCTTTTTAATCTATCTTTTCCGCGGCAGATTAATTCTTATCCTGCTGAAGGGTGAGTTAGAATTTCTTGAGAGCATGAAAGCAAGTGATTCGGTTGAAAAATAATCTCTGCGTTGTCTAATTATTCAGCATTATTCAGCTCGCAAAAGCACCGAAGTTAAAAAAATTTCTAATGCTGGGAGCGCTGAGCACAGCCATGTTGAGTCAAATCTCCGATAAATAATGGACAGCCTGGACTGTGACCGAGTGGTTTTAGCGATTGCCATCCACAGTCGGCACGCTCTAAAAGCGTGTGTTCGACTCGCTGATCGGATATCATTTCGTGAGTTTTGATATGCCCTCACTTAAATTAGGTGATGTGGCACAGCACGAACAGTAGCAGGCCATAGAAGAATTTGATGATCAAAGAGCATTATCATCATCACCATCATAATTTAATCTTGTGCAAACGCATATGCGCACTAGGAGCACACGAAACATAAAGAACAACACACATGATACAAAAATGTGAAAGTGCGAAAAAACAACATCAAGTCTCCAAATCATCATATTTTGCTCAAAATACATAAAACACAAAACGTGATACCAAAACGAAAAAATGTCTTAAATGAACTAAGCAAATTTAGTCAACAAAATCCTGGTACGATATTGTGCAAAATCAGAAAGTACTATTATCTGTTTTCTTTGGGAATGTACACGCGGACTATTCTTTAACGCGGCAGGCGTGTATATTCCCTAAGAAAACAGGTTATATAATTAGGCAAATCATTCCAAAGCGTAATTCCAGAAAACACAAGCTCTGCCAATAGGATTCAAAAAAAGGCCTTGGCACAATAAGATGATGAGCCTCACATGTCTGCACTGGCATGGATTACAGACTTACGAACAAATCGACTCGCCGGAAAATCATGCAATCCATGATTATACTGGGAGTCTAACAAGCCATTTCTTGAAAGTAAATTGCTGGTGAATAGCTAGTCAGGACCATCGAAAAATACAGTATGAAACTTTCTCAATTATATTACACTGAAACTATGGGTTTTTGAAGACTTTAACCTAGGAATTAAGAACTGCTACAGGGAATAAAAGTATGCCAGACAAGCCTGGCGTATTATATTCCTGTAGTTACAATAGGAAGCAATAAGCGCTTGTTTTTGCGAGTACAAAAGAGAGGATAAGAAAAGACAAAATTATGAAGATAAAACGAAGAAAAGTTGAATGTTGTTGCATGTTGAATGACGTAGCTTTCAATATTACGCCTAAACAATTAACCCTGGATATGTGGGGCTGTAGGAAGCTACGAGTATTATTGCACGAATTCTATCGGGGCACATTAAAGGATCAAGGCAGTCCAGACTACTCCCACGAAAGCGATCTGTTTTTTCCACCTACTTGTTGGGTTGTGGATGGAGGCTAGCTTGCGCGATTTCGAGAAGGCAAGTGCCATCGGGGTCGGAACGTGGGATCTCCTACTTTGAGAGCTGACGCCTTACCGTCTCTGGGCTACGAGTACTTTGTGGGTCTGATCCATTAATAAAATTGAAGTGAATACAAATGAGATTCGAGTGTAACTTTTTATCATGAATGTTTGCGTTACAAAGATATCCGTATTATCCGCGAAACAGTTGAGTGTCGGTTGAAGTCGGTTCGGACTATACACTGTACTGCACGAAGCACTGTTTCATGCTCTAGAGTCTTAAAAATGTCTCTGATAGCTCGAAGCCGCCGCCGCACTCGCCGCCGTCGATATTGAGATTTGTGGGAGTCCTCTCACATCACAAGAAGCAAAGGCGGGAAACGCGTTCTAACATAACAGGAGATGACGGGTATGGAAAGCCGTATTGCTAGCTCCCGTCGTCTTTAATTAATTCTCCGCCACCAAGTCTTTGTAATACGAACATCCTTTCTGAAAGGTTGAAAGTACATAAGTTTTACGAATCTTCAAGTCAGCACTTGGCAGCAAGATGTCAATCTGGAGCCAGCAGTGAGATCAGTGGGGCATTATACGTCCTTTAAATGGACAAACCGAACATTGGCCAACCTCCGTCAAAGTGCGTGCGGCTTACTATTAGAAAAGTTAATCATGGGTTTTCTGCTCATTTATAATGTAGTTGACGACAGCCTCTTTAAGCGTGACGACATTAAAGCTCTCATACTTGTTTCTCCCAACAGCGTCGACCTGATCAGTGGACGCGGTTCAGACTAGTATGAGAATCTGATACCAAAAGTCAAGATGAACAACAGCACAGATGCTACTACCACTCCTGTAGTCGTCTCAGAAAACAATGCGGAAACTTGGATTCGACTCGTGGGATTCTACATCATTTTATCTCTGACCTCCTTAATAGGAAATGGCTTTGTTATATTCGGGACCACGAAAAGTGAAGAAATGCGAAACAGTAGGTTTTTTGTGATTATTCGTTACACGTGCACCTGTCGTGCTCTGATAAGTTTACAATTTGTTATTATGGGTGTGTTCAATTGCTTACGACTATCCGACATTGTTTCTGTTCATCAAATTTATGGATCGAGCTTAGCAGTATTCCTCTTTCTGATTTCTGGCACGTTGATTGAATTGTCACTTTTAATTTTCATGACCATTGATCGAATCATAGACCTTTCATTCCCCATCAAATATTGGTCTTTGCGCACTCGCCAGGCCTCCCTCGTAGTTGTTCCATCTATCTAATATGTTTCTGCATTCGCACGCTGCACGCCATCATCCGATCCCGTAAGGGCGAGCTTATTGCGTGTGTCAGCTCGTACAGCTTGGGCGATGGTGCCAATGGCACCGCACTACAAATCATGGATAACTCCTTGCTGGGAGTGGTGATTACTGTCCAGCTATCTCTGATGCTCTATGCTCGCTGGAAATCGAAAAGGGCGCCAAATACGGAAGCGGGAAAATCATCAATTGCTCGGCACATGGCACTTTTGCCAGTTTTGAGGAATCAAGTTTTTCTCCACTGCGGTGGCCAAATTTTATCGAAAACCATGTTATTATTGACAAGAATAATCAAAGATGCCTTTTGGGCTGGTCGACTTATCTCTTACGGGGGTCTTGTGCTCACGATCGATGTGTTTATGAATACGTGCGCACTATTACCCAACAAGGAGATCAGGGGCTCGTGGAAAAATTCGAGTTCAGTTCGGGTTTCTAATTTGTCAGTCGAGGAACAAAAGACGAGCAGAAAGAATGATGTGGTTGGGACGACACACTTTTAGATTCACCAAGAGCATGCATAGCACGATTTATGCTGGATCATTCATAAAACTAATGTACAGTAACGATAGGGCCTGTTTTCGATGTGCTGAGTCGTTGTCTTATCGTTAGTCGTGCTGATCATATTGATCCTTATTTTTAACCATAAAAAGACAGGCAACCAGTGGAATAATATCTTATATTAATATGATATCAATAGCTATGGCGTCCATGTCGATAGAGATCTGATGCGGCTGACTGAAACAGAAAACCTTAAGAGCGCAACTTAGTTTGCTCAGTTTCGTGCTTGATCAGATGACCCCTGACAAATAGCAGATAGGAGAGCGCTTTTTTCCTATTGCGCTAAACCTATTCATGAGAGCGAAGCTTACAGATTACAGTGTATTTACGTTCAGATCAGTATCGTGCGACGAACTTTCCCTTGATGAAGCAAAGCAATTAATAAAAGATCCATAAAGTCTCCAAATAAAAGCAAAAACATGCAGTGAAAAATCTTTCCCTGCTGAGCAGTACAGCAGACTTTAAGATTGCCACCTGCGTTTTCTTGTATCCGATGGGTCCTTGTAGCCAAAAAACTGGCTCGGAAGCCCAAAGTTTCGGGCTAGATTATTGTTCGGAGATCATGTTCTGACTGTCTAACTGGAATGGCCTTTTTTGCCTAAGGGATCTCAAGAGTGCAAGAAAGATTCGGAAATAATTCGGAGCGCGCTTTTTTTGAGGCTCAGGATTTTCTCACTAAATAGAGTGGATAAAATTTGATTCACCACTGCGAGGCATTTTTTGACCATGCATTGATTCGGCGAAAATAATGAAATAGGACATAAAAACTTGCTTAGTCGATAAAATATACGTTCTAATATCATTGAGCAAAACTTTTAAAAAAAACGTATTCACTACATAGGGACGGCTATAACGTTTTCCCTGAATAAACTCGATGGTCCGACAAGCCCAATTCAAGCTCAGTGCTCTAATGAACCCTAGACGTATGAATATTAGGTTTCAAGACAGTACCTAAAAGTTTAATTTGGAGACGTCGCATTCAGAAGAGAGGAAATATTATTCAGTCGCATTGGCATGGTTTCAAAATTGAGTAGACACATTATGGCCAGGCCATGAGCTTCCCATCAAGCCAAGTTCCACATAACGCCTATCTTCATCAATCTTTTCAAACCGAGTAAGCTCTTTTCCTGTTCACTGTGCCAGCAGAGGATATTGATGTACTATTAATAATCAAACACCGACGTATGAGCTCGTAGGATATTAATGCATACTGAAACTTGAGCTCTATGAGGGATTTGTACCCGCGCCTCTTCCCTGGGCTATCAAAACTTTGAGAACTACTTTTTGCCGAGGGGCACAAAAGGACAATAAAAGTGCCCCCAGTCCAGTCTGCAATTTTCACAACGATTCCAGTCTTCCGCTAGCGCCCAAATTTTGGGTTGGGTAGGCGTCATCCATCAAAACTAGCTGATGGGAGTCCATTGCCACACACTGTGGGGCATCTACCACGCGTACATACCTGTACATCCTTTCGATTTGCCACCCCTTTCAGCAGATCGCAGGGCCAAACCAAAATGGATTGTGCGCGCAAAGGCTGATTATCATAAAGTGTCACTGTTTCTAACATCAAGCCAGTCCACGGCTGTTCAAGAAAGCCTTGAAGGTTTTAGGTGCCAGGCCAGGGTATGGCTGGCTCATCTGGATAACTTTTGATGAGGCAACATTTTTAGATCCCCAGATTTAAGTTCTTCGTTTTCGATTTCAGTTCTTTTAGATTTTAGTTTTTCTCTCCAGGTCGTTGCTTTATCACAAAAAGAAATATTTATTTCACGAGAATCCTGATGAATAACAAATCACGAAAGCAAATGCAGGCGAGGCGCTTGGCGTACAAGTAGTCGACGGGAAAAAGGTTCATACAGTAAACTTTCGCCTGTGTCGTACAGTACACCTTTTGGCAGGGGTTTTCAAAGATTGTACTGGTTGGTGGAAAAAAGCGTATATCGTCATGCGGCCAAAATTAACACAAAAAAGTCAAATGCCGTCGCTTACAGGCGGCCTGAAGCTCATACCCGGCTATATCGGCTAAAATAACCTGGATTTGTGGCCTTCGCACGGACACTGGATGCTAGCATCAGTTGTTAGATTATTCCTTCTTCAAAAACGAATTAAGCAAGCTAATACATTGCACCGATTAGGTATTGCTCGCCAGCAGATGTACCTTTTATTACGAACATCCAGCTGAGAGGTTCGAAGTACATTGCTTACGTAAATTCCCGAGTGAGCCCATGGCATGCAAGTTTGCTGCCGGCAGGGCATTGAACATTACTTTGATTAACTGGACAAACCGATTCCTGGCCAAGTTTTGCGAGCCTACTGGACAGACTAGAACTGGAATATGGCTTCCTGAATACTCTCAATATATAGACAGAGCTCTTAAGCAATCGCAGCAGTTGGGATGAGTCTCTTGTCCCGACAGTACCCAATCTGGTCGTCTGATCATACTGCTCGCGAGGGTGTTCTAAAATACATGTGTGTATATTTGATATCTGATTAAAAATTTATATTCTGAAAATCACAATGAACAACAGCACAAATCCTGTAGCGATTCTTGTTGTTTTGCCGGCAAACACTGCCGAAACTTGGATCAGATATGTTGGATTTTTCATCACCTTGTCTCTCGTGTCCTTGGTAGGAAATGGGTTAGTTTTGTTTGGGACTATGAAAAGTGAAGAAATGCGAAAGAGCAGATTTTTTGTAATTATTCGTTACACATGCTTTTGTCGCGCTTTGATAAGCATTCAATTTATTGCAATGGGTGTATTCAATTGTTTACGAGTAGCTGATATTGTTTCTATTTTTCAACTTTATGGATCTTGCTTGGCAATTTATTTTTTCCTTCTTGTTGGTACAATGATTGAATTGCTGCTTCTGATTTTCATGACCACTGACCGAATAATAGCTCTTTCATTCCCCATAAGATATTGGTCCTTGGGCACTAGTCAGGCCTCCCTCGTCTGTTGTTTAATTTATCTGCTATGTTTTTGCGCCTGTGCGCTGGGCCCCATCATCCGAGCTCGTGCAGGTCAGCTTATTGTATGTGCCAGCGTGTACAGCATGGCGGACGCTACGAATAGCGGTGCCAGAGGACAAATTACTGATAACGTCTTGCTGGGGGTCCTGATCATTTTTCAGGTAGCTCTGATGCTATACGTCCGTCGGAAATCGAAAAGGACGCCGAAGACAGAAGCTGAAAAGGCGTCGATAGCTCGACACATGGCACTCATGCCAGTTCTGAGAAATCAAGTTTTTCTTCATTGCGGTGTTCAAATTTTGTCAAAAACCATATTATTATTCACTAGAATACTTGACGATCCCATCTGGGTTGGTAGATTGATCGCATATGGTGGTTTATTGGTAACAGTGGATGTGTTCGTGAACACGTGCGCACTATCAATTAACAAGGAGATCAGAGGCACATGGAAAAATTCGAATTCAGTGCGTTCCTTGCGAATTCCTACCCTTTCGACCGAAGAACAGAGAATGAGCAAAAGAAATAATTATGTTGGGACGACCGGCTTCTAGATACGGTTTCGTCAAATTTTAGTCGCGCTACTTTTTTTTCTGAAGCTGCGAGCACAGGTTGTTTTTTTAGACGCACCTGCATAAATTAGAGCAGTAGTATTGTGCTTTTTATCGCAGATTTCTGCATTTTCAAAAGAAAATCCCAGACCCGTCGTAAATTTGGCAAAAAAACTCATGCTTGTCAGCGATTAATATTACTGCTTCCAAGTTATGAATCGCGGACACTGGACATCGAAGTTTTACCAGTATAAAAACAGGTGGACTAGGTATGGAGGGCTTCCATACAGTATACTTGGATCGCAAAGCTTAGGACCTAAGAGCTTCTTCGTATAAGACTGTAAGTACGATGAACTGACCGATGTCAGCTCGCCAGGATGACATTTCTTATCGAGAATGTCACCCCTGAAAGTTCAGAGCACATCATTAATGTAAATCTCCAAATATTAATTTGGGGATGTTAATTTTGTAGCCAGCAGTAGGTGTCCGCTGTAATCCTTGATCGCCTTGATGTCCATTACCTTGATTAATATAAAGGACGATCGTTGCCTGAGTTTGTTGCGTATCCACAAGGCCGTTGTCGAGTTCGATTTTTTGTTCAGGGGATGAAGACGGGGAGGAACAGGTCCATCCTAGAGCAACAACCAGACGTCGTAGAGTTGCATATGGTAGTTTTCCTGAAAGCTTGTGTCTCCGGAATCGGCCTTTTGACATTCATTTTTTAAAAGCATCAGTTTCTAAAAAGGCATCGCTGAAAATAGCCACTTTTTATGCATTTCAATCCGTCGCTCGGCACTCAACGGATTTCGATACAAATTGACATGGTGGGGACCTGACCTATCTTGCTGAGCACGCAAAGTATCAAAATATTTTCGGGTAAAGACTTTTTGAGTCATTCTCTAAAACTATGGATATATTGCACATGGATTCTTTCGATAGAGTATGTGAACAATATAAATAGATGCGGAGGATGCGTTGTACTTGCGCCGTATGGCTCACACCAGCTTTTAGGTCATTCCCACAAAAAATTAACGAGGCACTGCACCAAGAATTGACTATTTTTTGTCAGTAGATCAAAGCTTCAATCACTAGCGCCCAAGCTGAAAGGATGACCCAACCAAGACGGGTGTGGGGTTGCGTCGTGTTGAGTCGTCACTGGGTTGCGATTGTCCCCTAATTATAAGTATGCACTGACGCCATAAGTCCATTATATCCTGAAAAACCCAACTACAGTAAATAAATTCATTCAACACCTTTATTTTACCCTGGGTAAACGTGTGAATTTTTCTAAACTGGAGGACACAACACAGGTATATCAAGCAAAGTGAGTCCGTTTGCCTTCGCTGGGCAGCGGAACCAGGATTTTTCACTATTTACTCGTGCGCCTATGTTGCTATTGTGCCAATACTGTGGTGTCACAAATAATCACTGTTTCAAAACGAGGTCTCCTCCCTATTCATCATATCCGCTGTCGTAATTATGGGTCGACTGCATTCGCACACTGCACGCTTGCAGTGCGTGCATTAACAGAATTCGTCATGTTGACATTAGAATGTTTGGGGTGGACTTGTTCCACAAGCTTCGATTTCGTGAAAAGCTGCGCCCAGCTGCGCACGATGTTCCTGGTTTTTTTGTTCAACCACGCTGCCGCGCATGTGTTGGCTGTGTCGCACACTATCGTCACGATATCCACGATGGGCGATACGACGTGGCCGCAAGTGCCAAACGTTGGAACTGTGTAGAGTAGCGTGAAGAAGGTGGCTGAGCTGAACATATTGATCCCAGTGAAGATTGACTGGTTCAAGGTGAGCATGATGAGTGTCTTCTCTGTCGACCTCCTCCGAGCTTCCCGTCTGGCTTCTGAGCTCGCCCCATTCGTTATTGGAGTCACCTTCGAGAGGCGTTGCTTGTAGAGATATACTAGTGACAGATTGCACCCGATCAACGCGAACAAGCCAGCTATCCTCGTGGCGTTGCATGTGTAGGCCAGACCCGTCGCAAGTTTGGTCATGAGGTAAGGCGCATTGATCGCCAAGATATAAGTCCCGTCTACAGAGGTCACGTCGAACAAGAAAACGTTGTAGAAAGTGACTGAGATGCCGATAACCAGACTGGCCACCAGGGCCGTCAGTTGGTGTCTTCTGTGGTTTATGTTTTTGTACACAAACGGTTTGACGAAAGCGAATACTCTGTCGACCGCCATGCTCATTGACAGCAGCAAAGACGCCACACTTGCTCCATTGCACAGCGGTATGGCTACATGGGCGGCGAAGGCCATGAGGATGTAACTGCTTTGGTACCATTTCAGGCCGTCGAAGCTGCCTCTCTCGATCGAGTTCATCCCACTCCACTGATAGACCAGCATAGCCGCCGCATAAGTGAAAAGTGACGCGGCCTCGAGCACTGTCTGATAGAGTTGATACATGTATGCGTTCTCGGATTTAGCTTGTTGAATGAATGCTCTATAGCAGACCACGTGGCTGGCACCAGCAATAACGATGAAGAGGGGTAGTACAATGTTTATGCTGACCCATTTCAGAACATCGCCCAAATGCCAGAACTGACTAGAGGCTTCGCAAATGGAGGGGTCTTCACTTTGATTCATCGTTAAACCGACGTTGCTGCTCTCTAACGAACACGAACGATGGGTTTTATCTGAGCAAAAAGATAAACTGAAAGAGCTGTACTCATTAAATCGATAGAGTACAATATCTAGTTATTTTTAATTTCGCTGTGACTTACCTGAGTAACGAAAAGTCATAAGGAAACGACTTTCCAGGGGCTGTATGAGATGTACCTATGAAAACCACCTATCGAATTAAATCCTGACAAAGAATTCTGTCCTGGTCAAACAGCTGAAGTCCGCGTTTCTCAGGTACGATTCGGGGGCAAGCTTTTCTTGTACAGAAAACTAGCTTCTTCGAATTACGCCTAGTCATCTTCCGATCATGGTTGAGGGCAGAAAATACGAGCCATAAGATAAAATGATGTCCTGGAACTCCCCTCCTTTTAGATTCTTTTCAATTTTTCTTTTCAGTGAAGAAGCTGACGCTCTGAAAGAATTCATGTCAGATGGAAGTCAACACGGTGCAAAATGAGTGAAAACGGTAAAGCCAACATGTACTGCACTCCATACGCTACACAACCCTTTTCAACCAGAAGATTAGCAGGTAAAGATGAAGCTGGTAAAGATAGAGCTGTCCTTGATAAGTTCCTTTGTATATTAGATGAGAAGTTTCTTCAGTTATCCCTGCGGCTCAGCTTTCGATTTTTGGATGGTTTGATTTCGAATTCGCGAAAATTAAAAATGAGGAAATCAGGTGTGGCTTTTTCAATTACTGGAATACCATCTACGTAGAAAAAACCGCTTTAAAAGTACATTCAACATTCTTTTTTTTACTGCCAGCTTCATTAATTACACCTTTTTAATGCCCCGATGTGTTGCTTGATCTCGCTTTTTACCGTACTATTTGTAACACTTTTGCCCTCACTCACTCCTTTGCAGATTTCCTTCGAAAAGAGCGACACTTACAAATGAATTTAAGACCCAGCGTTCTTATGCCCTAGATTTGCGAGCACTAAAACAGTTCTGTGTTGCTAGTTTTCCAAAAGGCGGGTATTCATTTCGGGAAAGGCGTGTTGACTTTTGATACATACCGGATTGCGGAAATGACCACTACATCTACTTTGCAGATTGCAGACACTCACGAATACCTGGTTTGTCTTGATGCTGAGAAAGGTACATAGAATTATGTTTTTCCACTTGTAGGTAATCAAAATTTCAGTTTCAGCTATCGTCGCTCTTGCAAGATGTGCCACTAACTGATTTGCCTCCTGGATTTCTGACAACCGTACTTCCTCGAAATTCTCCACGGGGGAGAAATTTTTTCAAATGGGTCCCAGGCGGTGGGAGAATAACCAGAGGGGGTAGGATTTCCAGAGGGGGAGAATAAAAGTCAAACATTTTCCGGATGCAAGAAAGAAACTATTGCTTCCTAACAAGTACTGCTAACTTCGTTCATTTCAATACTTCTCTTCCAGTATTCATGCTACTCATAACCGAATTTAATCAATATGCACGATATCTTCGTCTTCAACCTTATTTTCATCATCTTACTCTTGAATGAAAACATTTTCTATCACGGCAGCACTCACTCATGATCCTGTGCGGTAATTCAAATTCGTCCCCGGGGGAGGATTTCCAGAGGGGGGAGAATAAAGTTCAATCGGGGTCTAGACGGGGGAGAATAACCAGAGGGGAGGGATTTCGAGAGGGGGGGGGGGGAGAATTTCGAGGAAATACGGTATTTATAGATTTGACAGCATCGATAGCAGCTTCGCAAGGCCTATCATAATGATCAGTAGTCGACTTTCATCTTTCCCCTAAATTTAAGATGCTGAACTAGCTCAAAGTGTTTTGGATAGATCAGAGAGTGCCTATAACATTTATGTGTTTGCTATCATTCTTCATGGCGCCAGCAAGTGTTTGAGTACCAATACCCGCATTTGGTTATTTTTATCTGCTGATTCAAGCAGAGTGCGAATACACACAGCGCTCACAGGCAGACATAAAACCAAAGCCCATAAACTCGCGGAAACTCAAACCCAGAGAAGATTGGAAGGAGGATTTTTTAAATGACCATAAGAGCTGCTTCTGAGCGAAAACTTCAAACGCCGCAAAAAACTGGTGGAAGACACATTTAACATACTGTACTATGTGAACACTAGCACGGACGCGGTTTTTTATCCATCTCTGAAAAAAGACAAAGTACGGTGTACCACAAGTGACAAAATCAAGGTTTTTCTTCATCTTCATTGTTTCAGTTTGAAACACATCGATAAGCTTGAAAAAAATTTTGAGTCACCAAAATTTCTAGCTTGATTTTTATCGGCAGATTTTAACAGGCGAGATTTACTGTTTTTATACCTACTCTAGGCGTGTATGGTTGCGAAGAACGGCCTGAAAAAACGTTGCCTGAAAAACGCATTGAGCGCTAAAGGTATTGGATTCTCTCGGACCTAGTTCCTTTGTAGTCCTAGTTGCCTATGGGTCCTACTGTCGAAAAAATGTGAGCTAGTCATTCCACTTCAGTGCTTTAGATCTGTATTGTTAGGAGAGCACTTTCTAGCTGTCTTAATGAATGTCCATATTTTCCCTGAGGGATCTCCAGATTGAAAGGAAGATCTGGAGATAACGTTAATTTTGACAGTGTCGCGCTGATTCGAGGTTTTCTCAGTAACAGAGTGAATAAAATTTTCGCAATGACTGCCAGACATTTTCATTCGTGCACCCTTGATATGGTGTTGATAATCTGAGGGGACTTGACTAATTACGTACTCGATAGAACATACATTTTAATATCATTTAACAAAACTTAAAAGTAACCCATTCGCTACATTGTAGCGAGCGCTACAGGTACGGATATGACTGTTCCCTGAATGAGCTCGACGTTCTGACGCCTTTTTAAAGCCCGCTGCTGCGAACTTTTTAATCTCGTATATTAGGTTACAAGGCACTTGAAAAAAATTAATTTTAAGACGTCGCACTTAAAGGACAGGATATGTTGTCCAGTCGCATTGGCATGGTTTCAAAAATGAGCCAGAAAATTATCGCCTCGCCACGTTACGCGCTTGCCGCCATGCCAAGTTCTATAAAATATCAATCTTCATTCTTAACTCATTTCACACGCTCGCCCAACGAGTTCCTAGGCGACACGCGCCTCTGCGACTCCCTGACGGCCCTATGGGTCTGCACAAAAGAACACTCAACATGACGTCTCCCCAGCTCACAACTACACGATCACAGAAATCACACGTTCTTCAGTAATTGGAGGACAAGCTGAAAAGAAAGAGGGATACACCACCACAAAATAGTCTGGTGGTGACAAACCTCCTGACCCCTGCAAGAGCTGAAGCCCATGTCAAGTCCTGTGCACTGGCACAACCATAAATCGCCTAGTATGTGCGATAACTCGGACACGACAATCCGAGGGTGTGTACATCGAGTATACGAGCTTCGAGGCCATGATGGTTGGGCTAATTGTATGTTTTAGCTCAATGAGCATGAGTGAGGCAAAAAACGGGTCTGTGCCAACACCGCTTGTCCTTTGTTGGACTCACGAGGTCAGATTTTGAAAAAATTCGCTGTCAATTGCGTGCTAAAGCGCCAAGGTTCCCCACTTCAGGATAAGACAAACAAAATGGCCTAGCGAGAAAATGAAAAACGAAAAAAACTGATTCGATAGCAACTGATCAGAAGTCTTCCAGCGATAGAAATGTGGCCACAAGTGGCCATTCTTGCCATTTCTATGGACGGGCGGTGTTGACGTTGAATCCAAAAAACAGGTGGAGGACAATTTATTGATAACGTCCTGCTCGGGTGCCGATCGTTTTTAGCTAGCCCCGATGCTCTACGTCCGTTGGAAATCGAAAACTATGCCAGGAGCTGGCATGATTTCAAAAATAAGCAGGTGCATTATCGTCATGCTTGTTTCGTTTATACATCCGTCGTCTAACTCACAAGTAATTGAGATATCGATTTTTATGGGCACAATTATCTACATCATGGCCGAGGTCGTATGCGAATACTCTTCGCTCACCGCTCTCATTGGCACATTAGCACAAATTGTTACATACTGTATATTCTGTTTACTGTACATTTCCATTTTCCAGTTTGTACACTTGCATAAACGTTGACGTTAATGGTACCCTCGTATCGTCATCATGTCATGGCATATTTTATCCATAGCCAAGCGCTATACAGCGCACTCGAGGGTTAGAAACATATATTTGGCTGGGAAAATAATATATAATGAGATTTAATAAGAATTCATGGGAATTGTCAGATTTCGGAGTTTTTCAGAAGATTCAGAAGTTTTTATGAGCGCTGGGAACCCTGTTTTTTCAAGAAACAGAGTAGGTTTGGCCTTTTCTGGACTTCAGCATGAAACATGTTATAAAAAATCGAATCTCTGTAATGCAAAAAGATTTAGGAGTTTTTAGCTTTGTACAGTTACTTGAAATACACAGGCTTACGATTAGAGTACTAAACAGTGAAAAAGCAGGTTGCGGAACCGTGATTTTTGTCCCCTGCGTATGCTAGGACCAAATTTGTGAACATTATCATGATAGAGAAGAGCGTGACCGAGGATTTATCAGCTAGCTTCGCGCTCGTTGAATGCATTGCTTGACGCCTTCCTTTTTGCAACTGGGCCCTACCGGTGTCAAATATCTCCAATCGATAAACATCACATCTAATAGGACAAAAGCAAGTTCAGACTACGCAAGCCTCCGACCACTCTTTGGACGATGTGCAGTGATAAATTACTGGAAGACCAAACAAAGTTGCCTCTTTCCGCCTCGAGAAGTTAATTTAGAAGGCATTACCTTTTAGAAAAGTTGATATGCTGAGCTTGATCTTGAAATAGTAGTAAAACACCTGTCCCTTCATTTGCTAAAAGGATGCACTATTACTCTATTTTCAAGCTTGATGAAAGAAATTAAATTGTTTTGAGTAAACATATTTTATATAAAAATTATGGTCTAGAATTTCATTTCAGATTAATTGATTTTATGCTGGAAGTCTCGTACCGGCTTGTAACATATACATACGCCGCTGCTGGAGGCTATTTCTTCCCCGTTTTGACTCCAATGCACCCACCTACAGGTATTCGATGTATGTCTGCTCACAGAAGTTCAAATCTGCTTTTAGCAAATCATCAATGATGGCTTTGGCCGAAGCCTTGTCTGCATCGACGGATAGAAAGCGTTACTGATCAAACCAAGTGCATAATTATGGACGTTCAATTAGAAATACAGCAAATGCGGGCGACGGTGGATAGTCTTGTGTCAGAAGTTGAACTGTTGAAAATCACCGCTAAGAAACAAGAATGTAACAGAGAAGTAACAAAAGCGATAAGCGATATTTTTTAAATCTTATCATTTTAGGTACATTCACTGAGAGGCTAGCCGATGAGGTTACGGCGGTTGTTGGTCTCCGAGAAGTTATTGCATCAAATAATATTGCATTAAGAATTTTTTGGTCATGTTTACTGGTTTGGGGTGTCGGTGTCACTTTATATTTCACTCACAAAACTGCAGACCAGTATTTGCAGAGACGATACGCCACAGATGTAAGTTTATTTTTATTTTACTGCAAAACAGGTTAATCGGATGGGGCGAAAATTTGGTGGATAGCCACTTTCAGGTAGTTTGATTGAGGTAAATGTGGCGGAAAGGTGAAATTTCTGTACATACATATAGTGGACTTACTGGATGCTAGAGCGAATGTACATATCTGTTGAAATCATTCAGTTATACCGATGTCGGTATATAAAGCTTGCTTGAGTTACGACTGTTATTACAGTAATCTGCAGGTAAAAATCGCCTTAAAAAGGTCTGCTAGGCTTCGCCTTTATCGCAATTTGCATTTACCTTCGCAGCTTCCTTTTTTTTTTATTGTCCACTAATCCAGAAGTTTTACTTTTACCCCCTGCCCCTTAAAAGTTAAGATTATCTTCGTATTTTCGGTTTATGGACATTTCGCCCACAGCCGTTTCGCCCCCGGCCGTTTCGCCCCCGGCCGTTTCGCCCCCAGCCGTTTCGCCCCCAGCCGTTTCGCCCCCGGCTAACGTTATTTCGCCCGGTTGTTACCCTCTAATATCGTCGAAGTGGTTGGCGGTGGGCGTAGCCTCTTGTAGTCGGCGTGCTACTGTAGCTCCTCAAAAGCATCGATAAAGTTGGCTGGCGGAGCAAACGCCAATGCGGCGATCATGCGAATCCATCAGGTGAACTCGTGGTCATTTTCGTATCGCACCTTCAACGCTGTATTCTGGACTTTTCTCCGCATCGCCTGAGAGATGCAAGAAGCATTTCGTGCGGCAAATTGACTGAAAGACTGACAGGCTTGAATGCCGGCGATTTCAAAATTTGTCATCAGTTGAGCAGGTTCAAGCGGGCTTTTGAAGTTCCGCGCATGTGGAATGACTGCGCTGTGCTTAAATACATTTGCTGGAAGAGCCGCGGTAGTCTCCGACAGTCTGCGGGAGCGGAGGAGCACCAGCAACGTCAAGATCCCAGCATGGTCAAGATCCCGATCCCAATCCCGACATTGAGCAATCGTGACTCTGCATATATACAGGCATAAGCAGCAGTAGCGATGAAGAACAGCAACATCAGCTCAAATCGATGACAACGATAGTGGCCTAGGCTGACCTGGCTGGGTGTGTATGTTTTTGCCGTCTTTATGCCGTATTTTCAAACCAATTGGTGCTCATTGGTGATTGTTTTAGCCTTTTAAGCGTCTCTAGCTAGATTACAAAGATATTATTAACAGTATTTTAGCTGGGTGGGAAAAAACTGGTATTGTTACAGCTTTTAGAGCTTTACGCCGAGCCGAATCGGTGATTATCGACTACGTGCGGTTTGATACGAATAAACAGTCCAGATCAAACCGACTGAAGGAAAAACCGAGAATCGTGCGAAGTGTCAAAAGAGTGCATCCTAAATGTTGCTGGCGCGAGCTATGCACACTTGAATTTCCAAAAAAAACTATTACTAGACAACGAAAAGGTTAGCCCAGCTCCTGTGCTCTAACCAAATGCAAGGCGAGACTAGGGTGGCTGGGCTCCCTCGGCGACGCATGCTTGAGTGGGTTATACTTTTCCAGTCATAATATATGTAATTGCCTAGGTTTAGGTTCCGTTCAAGGCAAGGGCGCACCATCGTACACCAACCCATACGGCATGCCCCTAAAGGTGGAAATATACTTCTGCCCGAAAGCTGCCCGTAGGTCTTCGTGCTCATGCCCATAAAATCTAGCCAATCAGAAAAGGGCTGGACGGGCCAGAGCAGCACGCGCACTTGCGGTTTTTTTGCCTGCCAGTAGACTCGCCCGAATCATGCACGTATGCGCCAGTAAGTATAGTGCGTATTTCGCTACTGGCTGCACTCGCCAGTACTGGCAGATGCACGGAGGGTGTCGCCCGTAGATTTTTGCTGCGTGCAGCTGCCAGTTGCGTTCCACTTTCGGGCATCCTTTGGGGTTTGGATACTTGTGCGTTGGTTTACGAAGCAAATATGGTGTCACGCGTTCGAGCAAATCATTGCGTCGCCCTAACGTCATACGAAAATATTCTTTGTGATATTGTGAGTCCATACGTTCCATTTCTTGAATCAAAATCTCGAACTCTCCACGAACTGGCCGAAGACAATTGATCGGTCGAACTAAAAAGCGCGTTTTTTCCGCTTTTTCTGAATTTCTTCCTCCGCTAAAGGCAACATGGCCAATGATCCCAATACAACAGCTTTTCGTTTCGTAATTGCCAATTGAGCCATTTTTAAGTTTCTTGAAAAAAGGAGAGAAAGAATAATGCAGAGGATGGAAAACATTATATCTAAATATCGGTAACGCGGTTATAGCAGATATGGTATTGGGAACGCAATATACTTGTGAACAGTGCTGGCAGCTGCCCGTTTCAAAGCCAGTACGGGCTAGTGCCAGTACTGGCTCAATGAGTTGCCAGTAGACGCCGGGCGGGTAGCCAGCCAGTTCGGAGCAGTCTCCGTGCACGTGCCAGGAGAGCTGCCCGTACGGGCACCCACCAAACAGAAGTATATTCCCACCTTAAGATGTAATCGGTGCATTACCTGCGGGACTTCATTCTTTTTTCTTTACACCATAGACTACCCCACGTGAATGTACTTATTCGTACTTTGGGGGAAAGAAGTGCGACACCTCACTGTTACCTTGAGCGTGATACCGAAGTTTCGTACTTTGGGGGAAAGAAGTGCGACACCTCACTGTTACCTTGAGCCTATGCAGGAGACTGTCGTCGCCTGATCGCGCAGTGGAAGTTGATATAGCGGGACGGCAGAATAACACGTTGATTTGATTTATATAGGTTATATTTCAATAGAGTACTTGATAAACGACCGTACACTCGCTTCACATAGAACGACACTCCTCTCTTCTCTAGAATCTTCTATCACCTTCCTCTCACTCTTACTTTACACCACTACCACTGAGGCTATCATGTCCTTCATCTTCACTCGCGTTCGCGACACTCCGCCGCTTGTTAAAAGAATCGTCGTCGTCTTCAGGGATCTCGATTGGATAGAGGTGAACGACGGATCGTTGATTGATTGCCCGTTTGGCAGACGCACTGTCGCAGTTCAGACTGAATGGTCAGGGAGACTCTTGATCGATTCTATCCGTCCCAATTGCCACTTGCCTCGCGGCTGATTCTCTTCTCGCACATGGACCACATCGCCAACCTTTGGCATTGCATTGAGGCTTGAGCAAGGATGCTTGATAGTCAACTGATGCCACTCTCGTAAGGCCAGAAGGTATTGCCTTGACCAAACAGCCCAGAATTGATTGAGATACTGAATCCGCTTTTTCCAACGGTCCATCAGAGCCTTGCGTGTTCCCATTGCTTCGATTGATTTAGGAAGAATGGGCCTGGACCCGATTGATTCGTTGATTGTTGGCGGCGTGATGAAGCAGGCGGGTGAAAGGATCGTGCCACCGCGTAGGTCGTCGTCGACGTAGGTGATTGGCCTTTGATTGATGATTGATTCGATTTCAGCCAACACGGTAGTCATTTGACTCGTTGATAACATGATCGATTGTATTGACTTTCGGAATGCTTGCTTGACTAATCGGATCAGTCGCTCATAGAAGCCACCCTTCCATGGCGATCGTTTCGTGATAAAGTTCCATTTTATTTTGAGTCGACTAGCGTATTCTTGAATTTCCTTCGACTTAAAGTTGCCTCCATGGTCAGAGATTATGAGTTGTGGCACCCCTCGACGGGCGATAAATCGTTGCAGACCCAGAAGTAGTTGTTCGCTTGTCATATCGTCGACTAATTCTAGATGGATCGCTCGTGTGGCCATGCACGCCACAATGCTGACCCATTTCTTCTTGGGCTGGCACCCTTTGTCCTTTGTGTAGATCGATGCCCACATGGGAGAACGCCTTTGATTCTTGCACTCGCGGCTTTGGCAAGTCTGGCATCGGTGGTGGATTGTAGGGTCCCCCGTCCCATCGCCGACAAACCCCGCATCTTCTAATTATTCGATTGACTTCTGCTCGCCCTGTTGGAACCCAGAATCGCATTCGCAGTTGAGCCAATGTGTGCGATATGCCGCTATGCCTCGTCTGTTCGTGAGACTCTTTGATCATCAGGTGGGTAAACTTTGACCTTTTCGGAAGGAGAATAGGATTGATCGCTTCAATCGAGATTTTAGCCTGCCCAATTCTCCCACCGCATCGAATGACGCCATCCTTATCTGATTGAAGTGGTATTGCATTGTTGAGAAGAACTGCCCTCTGATCGCCCTGCATTCTCCTCAGCCGTACCAGCTCGTCTGGGAAATACTTTGCTTGCATCGCTTTAAACCATAGCTTCTCTGCCATATCGATCTCTTCTGGCGTCGATGGGTCCAGTTCGCTTTCTTTGCGGTGGGATCGCCCCTTCTTCTTCTTCTTTACCTTGGCCACAAATCGTATGCCGAGGATAGTAATGCGTATTAGTTTCTTCCAACTTGAGTATCGATTTTCGTCAAAAATTCGGTTAGCTTCGTCCGAAGCCTCCGCCGCAAAATTGGTCGTTGCTGTATAAACCGTCTTTTCGGTTTTGCTTGCCTGGATATCGTCCTGGTCGAACTTGAATTCGTCCACTGCGGGCCATGTTTCTTCGGCTCCGCGCAGCCATTGCGGTCCATGCCACCATATAAATTTGTCTTTGAGTGCCATGGCTGTTGCTCCTCTGGACAGGAGATCAGCTGGATTGTCCTCTGTGGTCACATAACGAAACCTGACGGATTTGATGCTCGTGATGAACCTGACCCGATTTGCCTCGAATGTTTGCAGCGGCTTGGTCGATTAAAGCCATCGTAGGACGCATAGGGAATCGATCCACATGAAGGTGCTTTCGATTTGAGGCTGCAGTCCATCGCGGACAAATGTGAGGATTTTCGCCCCAATATGTGCTGCCAGCAGTTCGAGTCGCGGAATTGTCGGATTCTTCTCTTTCCACTTGTCTGCTCGCTTCGGTTTCATTCGACTTTTTGCAAAGATAAGGTTCGATTTGCCCACTTGAGATCGCAAATAGACGCACGCCCCGTACGCCTTCTCCGACGCATCGCAGAAGACATGTAGTTGATACGGAGTGCCATCATTACCCAGATACCTTGGTAGCTTGACCTGATCGAGGCCATCGAGGTCTGCTCGATTTTGATCCCACTTTTCTCGGGTTTGCGTTGTTAATTGATCGTCCCATTTTAGATCCGTCGACCATAGGCTTTGGAAGAAGTGGCGGACATTGACCATGATTGGGCACATGAGACCAAGGGGATCGAAGGCCTGATGAATAAAGCTGAGTACCGACCGCGTTGTAGGCTTGCTTTCGATGACCATTTTGCCATGGTTAATTGTGATCGTGTCCGAACATGTGTCCCACTTGATACCTAAGACCTTTGTCTGAGCCGCTTTCGCTCGATCCCACGTTCTTCAACTGTGGGCAGGTGTTGGCATTCATCGGCCCAGTGGTCGCCCTCGCAGTAGATGCATGGGGAGCGAGGCTTGTTCTTGACATGATCATGATTGGTGACAGCTTGTGAGGTATGCTTTGCTCTACTCTTGCGGTTGATCAGAAACGAATGGCTCGTCTTGGGTACGCTTGGTTTTCCCCTCGTTTCGCTGCTTTGATGACTAAGCTGATCATGGCTTGTCTTTTGTTTCTCGTATTGCATGATACGCTCGCGGGCAACAGCATCATGGATTGATACTATCTTGGTCAATCGGCTCGCAATTCTTTGAGCTTCCATTGCTCGGCGGGCTTCTTTTCGTAGATCTTCTCGAGAACAAACGCTGGCAACTTCTGCCAGATCAAACTCGTCGTCCAAGATTCATCGACCGCGCCACCCAGTGATTCGATCGAGCGCAGATGCTTTTCAAGATTGATTTGCAGTTGGCGCAAGCCTTCCATGTTCCGGGCACCCTCAAGATTCACAATGGCTCGTTGGTGCATTCGTCGTTGGCTCTTGCCCTTCGCCACCTCCTAGATGCAAAACCGAATCTGTCAGTCATCAATGCGGAAACGGTCGATGAACTCCAGCGGCGCCAAACGATCAACAATTACAAGGCCCGCTTGCAAGCGCTTGCGGCGGAGGGCAAGGCGCCGAGGGGCGAGCTGTTTCCGAAGCTTCGCCACAACGACCGCCATCGTTGTCGATTATTGATTGCCGCAATCAACCACGTTCTGCTACTAAATAATTCTGTCGTCGCCTGATCGCGCAGTGGAAGTTGATATAGCGGGACGGCAGAATCACACGTTGATTTGATTTATATAGGTTATATTTCAATAGAGTACTTGATAAACGACCGTACACTCGCTTCACATACAACGACACTCCTCTCTTCTCTAGAATCTTCTATCACCTTCCTCTCACTCTTACTTTACACCACTACCACCGAGGCTATCATGTCCTTCATCTTCACTCGCGTTCGCGACAGAGACAGCGAGGACTTGTTGCAGGACTTGTCTGAAACAAGCAGCTGGACAGTGACCACACTGGACTGCACAGCACCTAGGCTGCTTGTTGGGCTTCTTAACCCTCGGCTATGGAGCTTTCGATTTTTTGCAGGTTGATTCCAAATTCGAAAAAAATTGAGGAAAGTAGAGAGCGGTTTTCCCAGCTACTAGCACACCTACTGTAGAGGACGGAAAAACTTTTGAAAGTTCATTCAATATTCCTCATTCAATCGTTCAACATTTCCGTTTCCACATTTAATGTCTTCGGTTTCCTAAATGATACGTTCTCAACGATGTTTTATCTCACATTTGGTTGTTCTAAACTACAGCAGCTTTATTTTTAACAGCTGCCAAATTACAAAGATTTCTTCCTTCTGTACTGCACAAGTTTCTTAATTTACATCTTTCATTGCATGTGTTTTCACTGTAATGTCCCACTTTTATGAAGTGCTGAACGGTCTAGAAGACTGGCTTTGTTTGAAGAAGAAGACATTCAGCTTCTGATAGGAAAGTGTATCAGACAGATAGTAAATGGCCACTGACTCTCCTTTGCAGATTCGTTTCGAAAAGAATGACACTTACGACTAACCACTGATATTGGTGTGCCCCGATGCTTGGTTCGACGGTCAAAAAACAGCAGCGACTGGTCTTTCACTTGACGCGGTCAGATACTCACTGCACTATTTTCTTTATGATAGAAAATTTGGTATAACAAATGAAAGCCTAGCTAGCCAAAAATTCGAGCATTTCTTTTCTAATAGTCTCAAGTCACTAGCTGATTATTATAAATCTGTTTCTGTCAATTTCACACCAATTGGAAGCGACTTAGAATTTGCTAAATTTCCGGAAGCGGCGTATTATTGTGATGGGTGTAACGGAGTCGTAAATGACTTTAGCCATTACTCCGGAATGTGCTTGAAGCTTTATCTACTACCTGCGTTCGGCACCTCCGCTCACGATTCAATTATATTTTACGCAAAGATAGACACTAGTTTAGGTCAGCCGTACTTTTTACCTTTTAGTATGTGGTATATATTCTTCTCGCATGACGGTGGCCCCCCATGTCAGCTGGCCCCTTATGCACATCACTCCTTATAAGTACATGATAATCAAAGTGACCGCTAAGAAATACGTTGGTCTAAAAAATTGCATATCCTCAGAAAGCGACCGGTCTTACTCAGTTTTGCAATGCACATTCAAATGTGAGAGTGAGTATCATAAACAACTTAAACATTGCATTTCGCTGTCATATTCGGATGAAAATTCTCCTCCTTCAAGCCTGAGCGAGATTTGTAATTTTGACTAACAAGCAGATCTTACTCGTCACGTTAACAAAGGTGATATGGATGAGTCCCTGAAGAAACAGAAGCAAATTTGTGCTGATAAATGTCCAAATAAATGTGAAAGGATGTATTTTGATCTCTCAATATTTTCCGTAATGAACTTCGAAGACTATGATTATAAAGAAATCCTGCACGAAATGTCTTCAGTGAACATATCCTGCATCTTTTTGAAATTTATGCACGGCGCACTTCGCGAAGGCGGCATTGTGACCCACGTGAAAGTGAACACGTACAGTTTTATCGAGTTAATCAATAATATGGGTGACACTTTAGGATTATTTGTTGGGGGCACTCTTATGACGCTCGTGCAAGTGCTCGTGTTCATTGTGAAAACAGTTGCCAAAAAAATTCACGGAATTTTTGGTAGAGTTTAGTATATTTTATTGTGAATGCAAGCTGTTTTGGCAGTGAGCCTCTCAAGTAAAATTGTGGGCGTGGTTTGGTCATGGTTCGACCGGCTCGGTCTTGTTCGGCTCCAAAACGCTAGTCCTGATTCGGCTCGGTGGTTTAGTCGAAGCTGGCGCGCAACGTTTCAGCGGGAGCTGTGCGGACAATGTTTCGAGGGGAAATGCAACGGCCTTTAATTGCCTACCTTTTACACATATATGTACATGGCTCGATCTTAGGTAGCCATGGACCTTTACAATGTGGCGACTTGTGTCAAGATGAGACAATTTGCGCGTTGATCACTAACGCGATAACAGGTAGCGATCTCCAAGCGCAGCAGACTGGGGATTAGCGTATATAGCGCCAACGATAACAATATCATGTCGTTTACGACATCTTTTCAAGGTCGTTAACGAAACGATAACGATATTTTTTAAATAACGGTAACGGTAACGATATTCGTCGAAAAACGAGATAATATGGTTAATTATACCGTTAGTTCTTAGTTGCAAAGTTGCAAGTTTACGCGCTTTAAGGAATGGTATTGAACACGATCGCAGGATGCAACTGTAGGTGAATGAACGCTGCATCAGTCTCCTAGAACACTCACATTTTTCCCAACCTAAGAATTGTGCTAGACGCGGCGTCAGAAAGCACCTGCACTACTGGACCACCTGTCTAAAATGTCAACAGTGTTCTCGAAGATGTCAATCAAGATTGAAGAATTAACAAGCAGAAAGTTGAAAAAACTGACGGTAGTTGAAAGACCAGTATTTTGATAAGACTTGTGTTTGGACGACAGAAGTCCGATTTTGCGCGCGTCGTGGGGAAATTAACGGAAGTATCCTATAAATACCAGAAACAGATCACATCCTCAATCATATAATACTTCAAAAAAGTTGAAGGAAGCTTGAGAGCGACCATGAATCTGGTAGCCCTTCTCCTTGGTGTCGTTGTTGCTAGTGCAATTGTTTTCTCAATTTTTTGTTTTTGCTTATAGCCGGGCACCATCTGAGCAGGGCTGTGACCAGCCAGCACACACAGCAGCATCTGCACTAGAAGCACCTCCACACGAGGGCATCCTGGGCCAGAAACCGACTTCCTCAGACTATGGAGGACAGGCTTTGAACCCACTCGGATTTCGTAGGCTGAGATTACCCTCGTTTTGCTTGAGTCTCACCACTCTAAGCACCTTTGGGTTGCTGGGTGAGTCACCCACGGTCTGGCGTGCAAGGCCAGAGAGGGTTTATGTTTCGCAAACCGACCTCCATCACCGGGGATTGAACCCGGGACGAACCCAATCACTAGCTCCCGAGCAATACGGACGAATGCCGAACTGCCCACACACCGCAGCCGCGTTGTGGTTGGTGCAATGGCGGACAATGATGCAAGGTGATAGGCCGTCAGGGCAAATTAGCCAGCAAGCCAGATTTTTTATAAATGAGGATCGTGGCCGCGATTTGGTCCAGGAAGCAGGACCCAGTTTATGCGGATACAATCTGAACAGGGGAGCATCATCTGCACAAGGCGGTGGCCGACCAAGTGGCACCAACGGAGAGGGTCCCCCAAATGGATACAGTTGTCTGCCAGACCTCCTTGGAGGCGGCTAGTCCGCTGTTCCTCTGCTCCTTCTTCACTGTTTCTCTCCAGTGCTCATTGTCAGAGTCCAGAGGAAATCGACAGCACTCCTGCCAGACTCCCAGCTTACTAAGCGGCAACATTGCGTCTTTTCCGTGAAAAAATGACGACATTTAACGCGTTAACGATATCTTTTGAGAAACCGTTAATGATTAACGATAACGATATTTTTTGGGATACCGATATCGCTCTCCTGTAACGATATATACGTTACTGGGGATCCCTTTTCTTCTGCAAAGGGCGGCGCGCCAAACTGTTTTCGTTAACCTCCGTCAACGCCCAATTCAAGAAGACCTAAAATATATGTGTGAGCAAAATGAGAAGCTACAAGAGCAGACTCAAGGCTAAAAATCTTCAGGTTAGGCTTCGAAAAAACGGTAGCTCTGCAGCGACAATCTCCTGTATGCTGTGAATCAGTCTACCTACAGTACGGACACTTCATGAAGAGAAGGGCTGCACGATGATACATCAGTTACGTGGGCAATCACAGTGAACTCCATGCACTGGCATGTGCGATGTTACTTGCTTCAATTCAAATGATTTAAGGGTATAAAAAAGGTTTTCGAAGTGCACTCTTGTGCGTGCTTGTCGCGACGGAGCGCGATGGATGCAATGCTCAAATTACAGCCTAGGAGAAGCATAGTCGGTCTGTGACTTAACGATGTGATTCTTTCCCCTTTTCATGCCTAGTTCTCTTTCCTGTGGCTGACTCTTCGTTTCTGTCTCTGAGTGGTCGCCGTGGTCGTGATCGTTGGCGGCCGTGGTGTGAGCCTCTTGTGAGTGGAAGCCGTTGGTCATCGTCCTTTGTCGAATCCAAGGAGTTCTTTGTTCTTCAATTCTTTCTCGTCATCGCTAAGGTAAGGAAACTTGAAAAAAATTTTTAGCTTGTTGTTGTTGTTACTTAGCAAGAAACTGTAAAGGCGTATTCCGTTCTGAAGAATGGAAAAGCCAGGTGATCTATCCTACTGTAGTTACGTGAACTTCAACATTTTGAAATATTTGTTTTTAGGTTTTAGAGCTTGGAGCAAAGATTTCATTCGAAGCTCATTGAGTTAGATCGCTGAATAGCTGGCGCACCCAATGTTTTGAAAATATTCGGAAGTTAATCCCTTTTAACCACTCTTTAAATTGAAATTTTGAAGATGATGAAGCAAGGACCAGATAATTAAGAAAAAGGGACAGCGAAATTTTTAGCCTAAACGAAATTTCAAGCAAAATAACCGCATTTTCACCAATAAAAGAGGAAATTCGAAATTTTTTGTTCGGCTCGGTGGTTCGATCCAAAAAAGCCGATTCGGCTAGGTGCGGTAAGAATCGCCAATCGGGTGGTTCGGTTCTGCCGGTTCGGTGATTCGGTCGATGCTGGGTCGTAGGCGTAGACTAAGACTACGATACGGCTATGGTTACGGCTACGGTTACGGCTACGGTTACGACCCGTGGTGAAACGGGCCCCAGAGTGGTCCTCTGCTTATCTTTGTCCGTAAAAGACAGTGGAACGAAGCTGCTTTATACTCACAAGGGAGCATCGCCAACCGTTAAGTCGAACTTTCAGAACCCAAAAATTGGAGAAACCCTGAAAATCCAGCGGGAACTGAAAATTTCACTGTACTTTACGCGCTGACCACAATTGACCAGTTGGCCAGACGTTTCAAATATTTTGCACAGCAGAGTTTTCTTACCACCTAGGAACATATTACAATTTTTTGTTTTCCAAAATTCGACTTGACGGTTGGCGATGTTCACTTGTCAGTCTCTCATCGTCAGTCGACAGGAACAGTCTGTTCTCTCGTCGCTCCCTGCAACTACGCTTCCACAACGCCGCTCTCGCTACAGTGCTACTCATAAAAATTTCAAGGCGTCGTCCAGTCTTGTATAGAGTGTTCTGCTTTTTTAACGCTCGCTTTCATGCTTGACTCTTTTCTGATTTCTGGGAAAGTGAGGTTTTGCAGCGGCCCTTCACCCAGTAGCCAACACACACTTTATAATTCCAGTCTCACCAAATCCTGACAATGAGCGAAATTATGACGAGATACGCTACCAGTCTCAATTTCATTATTCGAAAAATCTACATGAGTCAACTTTTTCAAATTTTTGAACAAACCTTTCGGCAGAGCCTGTACTTTATTACAAGTCATCGATAGTTCCCTTAAATCGGTCAAATCATCAAATGCATTTGGTTCGATCATGGTAATACCGCATTCAAATAATTCCAATTTGATCAAATTTGTCATTCCTTGAAACATCTCTGCTAAAATTTTGTCCAAACAACAATTTTCTATTGTTATCCAAGTAAGCTGATTAGACGAAGCGCGAAATATGTTTGTTGGGATTGGAGTATTTTTGCAAATATTTCTCAAATAAATGTGTCTTAATTTGGTAAAATTTGGTATCAATTTTATTAATTCAAACCCAGGTTCCACATTTCGTAATCGTAAATATTCTAGTTGGTTATGCAATGAAGCCACTGCAGCCAAGCTATCATTTGTCAGGACAATACTGCGCAAACTTAGACTTTTCAAGCGAGGAGTATTTTTAAATATTTCAGAAGGAATATTTAGATCGAAAAAATGGTCATTTTCGTTGCACCCAATATCTAGATCTTGCAAATTGACGCAGCAACTAAGACCATTTTGCAAGATCACATTTCCGATGTTTTGCACAAAAATGCGAGTAATTTTTTCAGCCAACTCGTCGAAAGACAGTGCGCAATTCGTTTTTGGATCAGAATAAGCCGCTTGCCAAATAATTTCAGTCAACGAGCGTCCATCGGAGCCGATATTGTAGCAGTGAAGAAATACTTGTTGGTTTGTAACAATTGGATGAGTCGGGTCAGCATAAAATGACACTTTGCATATTGGTCTGTTTGCATTGGTGGCCAGAATATTTGCACTGGACAGGGTTATTGGCTCCATTCCTTCCGTATGAGCTTTGGATCGGGGGCAAAAGCTGAGAATCTGAAACGCCTTCTCTTCTCTTCCAGACGAGAAACAGACAAAAAGTCGGGGTCATACAAGCCCAGACATCCTGGGATTTGTTTACGTGGGCGTGTAACACCGGCAGCTGACTCAAACTTGGCACAAGTTTTAAATTCGTCTAATAAAATTGTGTAGGAGAGGGTTTTGAGAAATTTTAAACTTTTTGTAAAAGTGCAATAAATCACATAACGTTATTTTCTGGCCCAGATTCGCAAACTGCAGTTTCGAATGGATTTAGGAAGTTATACATCTCGCTCCAGTATTAAAGTTTATACCAGGCATAAGACTTTCTGCTAGCATGAATCATATTTTACTGTTCTTGATTGCTTACGAGCACGGATAGCTTTTTCTCGATTACACAGGATTCTATTGCATCATTCGCGTATACCAGTATATTCTTACCCAGTCTGACCGAATCACAAGTTCTTGACGGATCATCCAGTTTTGCACGACCCTGGCGCTGTTGTCCATCGGCCACTGGTGTCGTTTGTACACCAGCAGTCGGTCGTTTGACCGTTGAATTTTTGGCAGCGGCCAGTTCTGAATCCATTACATTCACACCGCGCTTGGCAGCATCGTTTGTCACTGGTACATAAATTGTTCCCTGAAAGTATTAGGTCCTTTTGTAATCTGCAGAATTTAAAAGATTCGTTGAGTTTTTATATATCTAAAGCTTTCTACAGCAATGCATCGTCATTCATACAGTAGTACTACTAAACCCTCTGGTTGTAAATTTATTTTATAATGTTCCAGGATTTTCTGACTTACCAGCACAAGGTGACGGAGTCGTTCCCTTGGTGGATGTTGGCTGACATTTTACATCGCTTATCAAAACAGTCATCAAAACACACAAAATAACGAGAATAATTGATTTCATTTTCTTTAAAATTAATTAATTTCAGTCTATGTGCTCTTTCAAAGTTGTGGGTGCAAATCACGCAGCAGAACTCGTGGCAGTCATGCGCTCATCTTCCCAAACTATGTTACGTAGGCCATTTTCACGTGCTCCTGTGCCTATACAAAAAACCTGTTTCGACTGTTTGCCGTTTCTGTGACTGTAGAGTCAGAATGGGAGGTAGAACAAACTTATTGGGGCCAGGGCCTACGTGAAGGCAAGACCGTGCAATGACTCACACTCGTTTGCAAAGGTAGAATCGTGTGAGAAGTGCCAACTAACGAGCACGATTTCGAGCTACCACGTCATGTTATACTTTCTTCACGGCCAAGCAGTACACAGCGCTCTCGAGGGCTACGAACACACAATATCTTATCAACAATCGTTGCTAGCCAGGTGGGAGTCGTACATAAGTACATAAGTGCAACTCTCCTTAGACCCGCTAGGCCACGACCCGGGACAAAATTTATGAATTTATCCCAGTAATATTAGCTCTACTCAGCGAATTCTGGGTCAAACGCAAAATTCACGCTAATAGCTCATAATTTTGCAAATGTTTTGCACTTTTTCCACTCAACAAGCAGCTAGTAGCACAGCAAAAGAACAAAGTTTAATCAGCCAAATTAAAAACGAGGGGGGCATTTTCGAGTGCGATGACAGCACTGACGAGTAGCGTTGACACAGTCAGCTGTAACTGAAACTGAAACTGAATCACTTTGCCAAAACTGAATTTAACTCTAATTGAATCTTTTTAGAATCTGTAAGATTCAGTTTTCAAATTACGCTGAGTTTTTAACATCAGTGATCTCTTTTCGGGTGTTCTTGCAAGTTCCGAAAAGAAACGAAAGGCAGCTAAGACGATTGCTTGTTCGAATCTGCTCGCGAGTTAGGGGCATGTTCTGTCATCCTTCAAAGGAGCTTTAAGCGGCTGTAAATAAAATGGATCCGTTTGAATTTTTGTCCATCATAAATAATTGCCATATCTTTACGGTATCTCAGTGGTTGATAAGCTTCTGCTACCTTAGAGCGGTAAAAGAATTTTCAGAGCGCTCTCCGTGTTGAAAAGGAGTCAGCATAATTCAAATATAAAAAAGAGGGTTTCTATAATTTCAATCATTGTCTTGGAAAACATATTGTTAAAGTTGCCTTTCCTTGATCTCCTTGTCAACCGCTAAGCTGAACTTGACATAATCTATGACACTAATTTTTTCCCAGGTACAAAAGAATACTTTTTGCAAAAAATTGGGCCCGTCTTGCCAGCTGGTCAGCGACTAAACCCCTGCAAGTTTTTGCATTCCCGTGTGACAAAAAGATAGAGTCATGGAAAAAACTTGCGGGGCTTCCTAAACTCGGTTTACGGGTTTGGGGCTTTGAGCTCGGGTTTGGGTTTTTTTCCACAAAAGACATGACAATGCAGGAAAGTTGCGAAAAATTCGCAGCACTTAGGTGCTGACCACCGCTGACTAGTTGGCCAGATGGCCCCAATGCCTAGCGTAGAGCTTTCTTTTGCGCCTAAACAAATTACAATCATTGCTTATGTCAAGTTCGACTTTATTGGTTGTCAAGATTTCCATGTGAGCTGTTCGAGTCTAAATGTAAAAGTGTGGTATCTGAATGAAGAAAATTTGGAGATGGGGAGATTTGATGAGAATGCGGAGATTTTGCTCCCCAAGCATCCTTTTTTTGATACGTCAAAAGTTTTTGCCAATAAAAACTGAATTATTCTGTTTAAATTCAGCTAATTGAATTTTTTAAGACTCAGTTAACTTAAGTGAAACTGAGTCTGAATCTTTTTTCCGAAACTGTATCAACGCTACTGACGTCAAGAAAGTTTCTTGCTTTTTATACCAAAAACCAATGCACCAACGAAGGGTTAGCCAGTAAACTTGTAAACATCGGACAAAAACGCCTGTTAGGTAGTTATGACTTCCAGAACCATATTTTACCAGAGTTTATACGAATCGTCGCCCTCAAGACATTGGAGTGGGCAGGATTTTGGGTACCCATGCACTAATGTATGTATTTGAAAAAAAAACCATTATCTTTTCTCCAGCGCGAGCAAAAATGAATACCCTGCACTTTGTCAGGCAAATTGCATGGGATCTTTCCACAATCTACCCACACTCGCCTGCCTAACATCTGACGTGTGGTTTTCAATGGGATTTGTAGGTGTTACACAAAACTGGGTGGAGAACGTCTACTCATCCCTCACGCGCATCCTGTCCTACCTGTTTTGTGAGGTATGTATCGCCAGCTGCCTACGTAAACACGCTAAAGAGAATGTTATGATGATCAGAACTGCATCAACAATGTATTTTTTTCAATACGTGGAAGCGAGCAGTTAAAATAAATGTTGCTCGTGTTTTCTCAGGAAATTTGTTGCGATTGTAGTCTTGGGGTTTTAGGATTGTGTTCTCATTGAAATGCTGCTCTACTTTAATCGGCCTCTTGTATCCCATATTACTCAGACCCTTTCTGGTTTTTCTTGTGTCCCTCATTGTAGTCTTGCCAACTAGTGCATGGCCCTATTGCCCACCAAGCTTTACCTTTGAATTTATTTTGGTTCTTCTATTTTCCCTTTCGTTATTGGCGCGTAGAAGTACTTGTAGTTATTCCGTAGTAAGTTGTGTTGTAAAAACGAGTTTCTCTCGTCCAAATTCAATAAACAATTTTCGTTTCAGTTTTGATAAGTGCACATTGCAAAGTACAGAATACCACTAGTGCGACGCGAAACATCGTATGAACGAACTATACCCATTTTCCGCCGTATAATAAACAACGATTTGCTTGGAATAGGTGTCTTTGATTTTGCGCTGCGACAACTGTAGAAAGAGGCAAAAGAAACAAGATTTTCAGCAATGATATTTGGCATACTAATTGTATTTCTTATATTTGTTGCAACTATTCATTGGTACTGGACAATTCCAAATTACTTGCCACCCGGGCCACTTGGCCTGCCATTTTTGGGTCATTTTGTAATTTGGGATCAAATGCATAAAAAATTTGTGAACATCGGAAAAAAATATGGCCCTATTTTTTGCTTTTATCGATTTAGTAAGTTGGTGGTAGTCATTAATGATTACGATATTATAAGACAAGCCATGGTGAAACAAGGCGATGGGTTCACGAGAAAGCTGGACGATAACATTCCTTATCGAGTACTACGCCTCAAAGAAGGTAGGCTAAGGCGGGTTGTGTAGGTGATAAACTCTTATTATCGAAGGCGCGTCCACGGTGTGCACTTTATGCAAAAACTAGTTTGCCTATTTCGCGCTCTTTACTCCTAGGTTTGTGTCTACTCCGCCTGTGACGCGTGTCTGCCTAGCAGGGTACAGATTTGAAATATGCGTTTGTGTATAGACCTGGCTCACAACTGAAAAGCAGTCTTTTGACCGCTTGTGGTAGATGGCTGCACATGAGCATCTTTTTTACAGTAGACATATGCGCGCAAAAATGGCTCAGCCAAGCGGGAAATTCGAATGAAGAATGATCTCGGCTATACAGTATCTTTGAGTGTTTTGACGGAATCCTATAAATAGGCCCCGCCTAAGATTGGCGGGTCATCAGTTTTTTCGAACTGTGCAAAAGATGCACTATCCTCGATTAAAGTGGTTATCCCAAACTTCATGTCCTCTCGATCAACGGAGCGTGGTACTGTAGATGCTAGGTCTTTTGATTCATCATTTAGTGGCAAAGTGACCTAATGCGGGACACCACCTCGATTACACATCTGATCCAATCCCACGATTTTTTGGTAGCCAGAATCACATCCTCGGACAATCTTTTTCACCTGCGCATCGGATTATGATTGTGATCAAACATTGAAGTGGCCTCAATGTGAAGTAATTATGCGTGGAGCAATTTTATATAATGAAGACCAAGTTTGCGTGGAAAGCTTTTCGGTTGGCGATTTTACAATACTCGTATATACCGTTTCTCTGGATAACTTCACAAAATCACTTAAATTTGTCATTTTTGAAAAAACGTGCGAACGCTGGCATGCAATTTTGGGGTAACTTTTATCCATGATTGCTTACACAGCTAAAAACTCAGTCTGTCCATCCATATTGCTCGAATCAGACTTGCCCACGTTTAGCAAACTGGAAACCTGGCTGATTGTGAGACCTTGCACCATCAAATAACATGCTAGCAGCAGACTGAGAGCATCTGGCATATGACGATTTTGTGAAATATGCGTTCAGTTAAAGAAGATCCGTTCATTCTTAATTCGAATTTCTCGCTTGGTGGGGCTTTTTTGCGTGCACATGTCTACTGTGAAAAAGATGCTCATCTACAGCCATCTACCACAAGCAGTCAAATGACTGATTTTCAGTTGTGACCCAGGTCTAGAGGGCGCCAGTTGAAACTCTAAATATAAGCAAAATCTCCCCGAAACTCTAATTTCATAAATCACGCGCCTGTGGTTAGACCATTCACACATAGCCGTAACACAACGTAAATGGGCAGTTTTTGTCAAACCAGTAACTTGGCAAAACGTTATAAAACCTTCCAGAATCGTGCTTCCAGAAAGATTTTCCAACCCTTGCAGTGAGTAGGCTGGAAAACCAGGAGAATCTGAGAGGGCCTGGAAATTCGAAAGTGTTCTGGGTGTTTGGAAGAAAAACCTTATTTGATGTCAATCAGAAAAATCAGGTAAATGTTTACATAAACTCGACAGGATTGTTACAATTCTGCCGAGTTTTATCAAAATCTAATACGTTGTCGCTGAGGCGCACAAGACGCGATTGAAGAGAGAGCGCACACCAACCTCTGACTGCAGTCAGCCCGCACTAAAGGCTCACTTGTCATAGGTTTGGCCTTTGAAGGAGTGCAACCCGCATACGTATGACCTTCCATTGCTTCTTTGCATCGGCACTAATCATGAACATTTTTTCCTTTCTCCAGGCCTTTTATACGTTGACGGCGATCGATGGCACGAACAACGACGATTCGCATTATCAACGTTGAGGAAATTAGGCATTGGGAGATCCGTTTTAGAAGATCTTATTAGCGATGAAATTCATCAGGCGCTGAATATTTTAAGCGAAAAAGCTGAAAATGGCGAATCATTTGATGCTGAACCAATATTACAAGGACTGGTGGCAAACATCAGTTGTCGTACCATATTTGGAAAGAGATACGATTATTACGACCAAAAATTTACTGAGTTGGTTCAGCTTGTATCAACGGCCACTAGACAGGCAAATCTTGGAATTTTGTTGGGAATCCAAGATTGGTTCCGACTTATACCTTTTGTCAACGGCACTTGGAATAGAGTCGTGAAAAGACAACAGAAATTGCACAAATTATTCAAAGATTTTATTGAGGACTGCGAGGCGACTTGCAGCGAGCAAACTGATGGCTATAGTTATATTGACGCATTCCGAAAGCAGCAGGCTGCTGACACTGGTGAGTGCGTAGGTGTTTTGGCGGGAAATATGAAATTCTAAAAGATAATGGACGGAATCTTCGTAATGATAGGAATGATGCCAATGCTGTGTGGGCTGGCTGCGGAAGTGATTTTTTGCGGATATTCTGTAGATTGTGAGGACACGAAAAGGAAAAAGCGCAGGTTCTGCCTAAGAGCTGCGGGCATCCATAAAGGATATCCACCAAAAAATGTTTGCCAGTCCTATTGACTTCTAATCCATTTGTCGTTGACCCTCACCCCCAAAAAATAATTGTTTACGTATTTTTTCAAGATGTTTCCCGCCAAGTTTGAAAAATAAACGCCCACTCAGCGCCGCACCCAACCGCCCCCCCCCCCCCCCCGGGTAGATTAGACGTCCTTTATGGATAGCTCCTTGTTAATTTGCACAGTTCCGTTAGGGCACGTCAGTTCCCGCTGAAAAATGTTGCCGCAAAAGCATGTCATCACCAAATTTTATCTTGTAAAAAGGAACTGCTAGGGACTGGAATCAAGAAATAGAAACTAAATGAAAACATGAGCCCCTAGTGGGGGTCGACCGCTCCCCTGAGATAACCAATCCAGAGTAAAAATTTTATGCGATCTATGATCATTGTACAGTATGACTCCTAAAGTCACCTCTCGCCCGTACAAGGAACTTCAATAGGATTTTTCAGGGTCTTATTTTACCAATGATCAACTCCTGTTCGCTACGCGAGACTTATTTGCCGCTTCTTTGGACACCACATCCAACACGCTGCTCTGGGCGATCCTCCTCTGCATTGTGTATCCTCATGTTCAAAAAAGGTGCCAGGAGGAACTTGACGCAGCTCATCAGGCTGGAGAAGATCCAAGGTGGCAAGATCGTCAGCGAACACCGTACGTGGAAGCCACAATAATGGAAGTGCAGAGATTTTCCAGTGTCCTGGCCTTCTTGTCCCGCGGTGCAAGCCGAGATGTCGAAGTGGGACCATACAAAATACCCAAAGGAGCGGCCGTGTTCGTCAACACATCAGCTGTTCATATGAATGAAAAATATTTCCCTAATCCAACTGAATTCAATCCTGAAAGATTTTTGGACTCGGAAAATAAAATCGTAGGTAGCAGAACAGAAATGTTGCTGCCGTTTGGCCTGGGTAAGCAGTTTTTTTGCCATTTGGGGGACCTGCGCGGAAAATTCAAAACTTCAATGGCACAAGTTCCAGACAATCTACTAGCATCCTGATCTGACTGTGAGTGAGCTAGACGCAAGTTTTTTCAGGCAAGCGAGTTTGTTTGGGCGAAGGATTAGCAAGAATGGAATTATATTTGGTTTATGCGACATTACTTCGGCATTTCACTTTTCGAATTCCACCCAATGCACCAATGCCAAGTCTGAAACCGATGGCAGCCATAACTTTACACCCTTATCCCTTCAAGGTGATAGTCGAACGGCGGTGAAGACAAAGCTAAAATAACTTGTACTTTTGTCCAGCTGATTGGAATTTTATATGCGACTTGAATGAAGTCAGTTTTTGTGACTTTTAAAAAGAGATGGGGAGTTGTGCTTCCATAAATCAATATTGCGAATAGCGAACCAGCGTCAGCCCGGTCCTTTTTTTCAGTCAGTCGCATCTGAACAAAACCTTTTGCAAATCTGTAGAAACATACAGTACCATACATACGTGTGCTCAAACACAGTCAAGTAGAATGAGTGCACAGTTACAGTAGCAGTGAGGAAACGTGATAAATTATAAGCCTAGGAGGGAATCGAACCCGCGCCCTAGTCCAAGTCGCTAGCCCATACATCTGTTTCTTGATTGATCTGTACGAATGAAACTTTGATGTACGAATATAACATCAAGACGTACGAGTATAGCACCTGTACGATGCGAAAATAATTCTTGTCGCTCCACTAAAATACACTCTGGTGCCTACTTTGAGATCAACAGGCGTAAAAAGTGGTTAGGTCACAATCAGTGGTAAGGTGTCAGCTTGCCGATTGGGAGGCCCTCGGCTAACCCTTTACGCCTGCTATATTCTCCACTGTGAGTTGAAGAAACTGACGCGAGTCGAAAAACAAGAGCTGGCTGTCAAACTACCTTATTTTCTCGAAATTCCCCCAACCCACCCCCCCCCCCCCCCCCCGAAATCCACCCCTCTGGTTATTCTCCCCCGTCTAGACCCCGATTGAACTTCATTCTCCCCCCTCTGGAAATCCTCCCCATGGACGAATTTGAATTACCGCACAAAATCATCAGGTGTGGAAAATGTGAAGGATACGAGTGTGAGAGTGATAGAACATGTTTTCGTTGAAGAGTCAGATGAAAGACGAGGTTGAGGACGAAGATTCGTGCATATTGATTGAATTCGGTTATGAGCAGCATGAATACGGGACAAGAAGTATTGAAATAAACAAAGTTAGCAGTACTTGTTGGCAAGCTGGAGCCTGTCTATCTTTCTATAACTTATATCTTGTGAAGAATAACTTCTTTCTGGCATCTGGAAAATGTTTGAGTTTTATTCTCCCCCCCCCCCCTTCTGGAAATCCTCCCCCCCCCTCGGGTTATTCTCCCCCGTCTCGGACCCATTTGAAAAAATTTTTCCCGGGGGAATTTCGAGGAAATACGGTAACAGTCTGAAAGTTTGGAGATACAAGTAAATAAATACAGTTGGGCCACATCGGCGGATAGCTTATAAAGCAGTCTGGCTACCCCGATAGGGGTTTCGGCAAGTGCGAAAGTGGAAGTTTCTTTAGCTTTTTATACTCCTGCACCTCTCTTGTCATGTTATATCATACTTTTATCAAGCCAAGCGCTGCACAGCGCACTCGAGGTCTCAGGTACACATATTTGACGATTTTTTTTACCCAGGCAGGACTCGAGTTCTCCCCTGAAAGTGCGCACCCAGCGTGAATGGCAGACGACTTAACCGCTAGGCCACGACCCAGGCTACACACATATTACATTAATAAAATTTCAAGAGTTTCAAACTACATTAATAAACAGCTGATATTTCATAAAAAATTAAATAAACTGCACACAAAAAGTGACCCCTGACCGGAAGTCGACCCCGCATCACTTGTATTACTAAATTACGAGACCAACTAGAGTGTAAAATGCGCTTGCCTTTAGCTGGCCAGCAGTCAAACCTTCCATGCAAGGCTGTGCGGGGACCTGCACACAAAGCAGCTTCCCTCTGCGTGTCTCCACTATGAGCACCTCCACGCGACGGCATCCTGGACTGCCCACCGAATTCCTCGGACGATGCCGGGCGGGCTTTGAACCCTGTCGGTGCTCGACAGCCGAGACTGTCTCCTCGCTTGGCTTCCGTCTCTCCACTCGGAGCACCTCGGCGGAACCGAATGAGTCACCCACGGCCTGGCGTGCAAGGTCAGCGAGGGTTTAAGGTTCGCAAACCGACCTCCATCACCGGGGATCGAACCCAGGGTGAGTCCAGCCGCTAGCTCCCAAGCAATACGGGGAGACGAATGCGAAACCACTGCATCACCGCGGCCACGAAGTAGCCATACATAATCAACTCCCTGGACCACAAGTCCTGTGACGATTCTTTGCAGTTTGGACAAAATTTATGGCCGCTTGTGAAAACTAAACGCATACTTGTGAAACGCGCTCTCGTGACCAAAGACTGGCAAAAAACTGCGAGCTCTGTGATTACGTGGGTGATCAGTCAGTAAAAACCGTTCCGTCAAATCGGACGCTACTCGAAATAACATTAAACATCTGGAAACCTACGCATCTGGAACAGAATTTGGGCCCACAAAAATCTAACTATATCTCTTCAGTTTTGTTCGCGTACTCTCCATTTTCAATTTCTATCGCTAACGAAAAACGAGTAAGCAAGAATTTTAGTTTTACTCTTATCCATCCATCTTTTTCGTTAGAAGACATTTGTTTCGATACATTCCGCTTTGTAAAACGGCATCAGCAAAAATATTTTGAATACGTGGCTTTCTAGTTTGATCGAAAACGTGCCAATCGTGGCTGCAGAGGTCGTATTACAATTTTTCAAACCTTTACACCAAATGTTCAAAGCACTTCATTTTTGCCAGAACAGCTCGGAAGGAGGAGGGGGTTCTTCTTTTACCCTTTCAATCGTAACACTTCGAGATTCGTATCGCGGCTCACCTCGGTTCCAAGGCGAGCACTTTCGTCATTGGCCCCGCCGGTGGCAAGTGAGAAATCTCTTTTTTCAAACAACTGCGCTATTCGCTCTCTCGCAGCAATTCTTTCTGGACAAGCGAATAGTCTACTAGTCAAAATTTTGCTAACATTTTTGCCTTCTCGCCTGGTCAGTGACGGGCTAGGCGCGGAATTTTTGAAGGTCGGAATTCGAAACTAACGTGTCGACAAATTCCATGGATGACGTTCTACGAAATTATAAAGCCTGAGTAAGCTTGGCAGACGCCACGTGCGGGTGTTTCTGTTCTTTGATTTTGTGCATTTGGACGAAAGAAATTTGAGTGAAATGGCTGTAATGTATCCTTATACAATGTACACCAGTGGATCACGTAGCTCGCCAGTCAACGAATTTTCGGAGGAAAATCCAAAATATTATTTTTGTTGTTGCCACGTTGGAAATACGAGCACAGTTCTGAGTGCACTGACACTCATATTCTGTCTGGCATCAGTGGGATTGTGCGCGGCGGCCATTATCATTCCGAACAGTCACCAGTACATGCAAAATCAGCATATAAATCTAGAATTCGAGAGCCAGCCGCAAGAATTCCGTTTATTTTATCACATCACCTTGGGTGTCTTGTTGGCTGGTAGTTGCGTGCATGTGCTGACATCGTTTCTATGCTTGGTTGGTATTCGAACCATCAGACCGAATATGATCGTCCCCGAACTGATCGTGACTGGGCTGTTTGTGGGATTGATCTTATTCGCTACAATATCCATCACAATTTGTATGATCATTTTGTTAGGCTTTTTATGGTCTTTAACTGTGGCTGATGGCGTTTTGATTTTGTACGCATGCTATCATTTTTATACTTTGCTTTTGACCTATCGTTATGTCCGCGACAAACGTCGAGCGTGGACGATAACGGCTGCGACCAGGACCCGTCAGAATAATGGGCACTATGGCGGAAAGAACGTGTATTTCTCTGATTTTTGAAAAATAGTGTACATGCAGTAGATTTTTGGTGCTGGCTGACTTTTGGTTTTTACATGCATAATAAAATATGTGTAAGATATTTGCGGTGCAGGATTGAAAAATCTTAGTTGAATCCCCTTGCTGCAAAAATCAATTCAAATCTTGGCAGAGAGCAAAAAGAAAATTTACATAAAGAGGTCGTCTTGTGATAAAATCAGCATCTAAAAAAAACTAGACATGTAACAAGGATGAAGAAACGGTAGTCGTGTCTTGTTTTTCATCCATTTTACGATTCAAGTTAGTGCTTTACATTAAAAGACGGACATTAGGGACCACACAAGAAAGCAGTGTCAGCTTAATTTAGAAAAATAAAACGGAACAAATAGGCAATTATTTAACCCGTTCTCGAAGACGGATATCGCATATTTGGTGCAGCCTCTTAGGGTCGTGATAAATGATAACAGTTGGTCCTTTTGAGTAATGTGCTGCTTTCTTGATTGTTGCTGGAAATTTTTCAAAACCTTGTGAAAGAAAGAGCTCGGGTAAGCTGGATGTCACGTGTTCAAGAAAACTCCACTTATCAAAGCACCAAAATGATCAGTTGCGTAGTACGTGCCAGCTCATGTGTCTTTACCAACCCACATAGTACCTGCCGCACTGGGGTTGATACCACAACAATGTGCTGTATTGTTATCCAATGTTCCGCACCTATGACTGGCTTCATTCAGGAATTAAGGACCATCTAAGCTGCACAAGGGAGTCGGTCTCGCGTGGCACTATCGAATGCCATGGCTTTTGTAATAGCTCGCAGTGGGGCAAAATTGATTTTGTCTGAGAAAGTCGGTGTCCTGTCTGGGGCGCCCAAGTGCGGGGTGGCTCCTAGTGGAGCCGAGGGGAGCAGCATTGAGAGCTGGTCACCTCACCGGCCTAGCTTGTCATATCATGACTGCTGGCTCGCTACAGGCAAGACGGGAAGGCCTGTGGGGGAAATGGGCAGCGCGAAGCTTATGGCTCGATCGGATGGGGGTTTGTCGGATCGGATCGGATTAGATCTGAAAAATTTCTGCTCAGATCGGATGCTTCAGATCGAATTATGTGAGATAGGTGGCCGTAATTTTTTCAACAATCGACAACGCATCAACTTTTTTCGAAAGGTTGCTTCCCATAATGAACACACAGTATTTATTATCATGGTGCCATGGCACAAGCAGCACCCTCAAAGTTGGGAAACAACTCTACGCTCTATCTCAACGCTCAGGCTCCTTATTAGCAAGAATTCAAAATTCTCAGGGGTTTAGGTCATCGCTGATCAGTTGGCCAGACGTCTCTGATATTTTGCAGGAAGCTTTCTTTTGCACCTGGGAACAATCAACAAATTACATTTTTGGTTTTGTGGACTTCGACTGTTTGTGAGTCTCATGTTTTCTCTTATCTCAAATAATAATAATAAGATGATGACTTCTAACTCTATTGGGTGCGCCATAAAGAATGACCCTCACACAAATGGCTAGTTTTCTTCGAAAACTTTACACTAACACAGGCAAATAGAGCATTCAATTCTGCATCGGGCAGTCCACTTAGAGTCCATCAAATTGTGGAACTGCTTGTACAAAGAAATGAAAAGTGAAGACCTAAGAAATTTGGTTGTTTCTAAGCGTAAAAAAGTAATGGTCCCCAGAAGATTTTCGAAGAATTGGATGGAGCCGTAGTCTGAAAACAATAAAACGATGGTGCAAAATGATCGATGAACTGGCACTATCGAGCTGCAAAAAACGCCTGGTCGTCCGCGCAGTGTTCGCACGAAGGAAATGATTCAAAAAGTGAAGGGTCGTGTGCGGAGGAAAAAAGAAGTGACCACTGCAAAATTGGCTGGCGTGCTCAAATCATCGAAACCAACGATGCGCCGAATATCGAAAAAGGATCTAGGATCGGCCCCCTATCGAAAGATTGTTCATCCATTTCTTTCTGACAACCATAAGGTGAAACGAAAGAAGTTTGTCAAGGTGGGTCTGGAGTCGGTACAGAAAATATGATTCCATAGCCCCGATTTGAACCCATTAGGCTACCTAGTTCGGTAAGAATTTGCTCACGCAATGAAGTGGGATCGAGTAAAGTCGAAGGCAACCCAAAAAACTGAATTAAAGGTTGCCGTAAAATGAGTTCGTTTAGATCTAATCGAATTAGGAATCTTGTGAAAAAAAGTTGTGGAAGTTGGTACTCTCGACTATATCGCGTTTTGAAACCAAATGGTGAAAATATTAGCAAGTAAAATGGGTTAAGCTGTCTAAGAATTAAATGCGGAACACAATGGTATACAAATTTGCTGCGATAACTTGCATAGTAGGGTTGTTAGTAGACGAAACATTAGAGGGTCATTCTTTACGGCACACCCGATAATTATGAGCAGAAAAAAGGAACCGTCAATGCCGAGTATTGATCTCATCTCATTCATTACACTATAGAGTGGTTGGAAAAATATTGCGCGTTTGTTAGTTGTTTGCCTACGGTTATTGCAGAAACCATAGAATGTTGGGACGGATATTTCAAATCGGATGATCCGATCTGAATATTTGGATGGTTATTTTTTGAATCGGATCGGATATCCGATCTGGTCGTGACGCGGGGCCCAACTCATAAATATAAAGACCCTTCAGGACCCAATCAAGGAGAGATTTTTTAAAGACTAACTCAGCTCACCACTACGCGCAACTTTTATCGTACATGACAGAACTCCATTAATTTCTCCATGCTCGAAATCACGCTCTTTCGGCAGAACGTGATTTCGAGCAGTCTGATCCTTGAATTACAGTGCAGCAGAGATAAATGCCGATATGCCAAGAAAGAAAAGAATGTGAACCAGTCGTCCAGGGCATTGTTGCTCACGTGTGCCAGTACAGGTGACAACAGATCAGCTGTCCCTTCTTCTACGAGGCGAAAAAACCAATATCCGTTCGATAATTACGAGTAGGAAAACTGAATAGGAGAGACAGTGCTGTTTCTGCCGACCGCCATAAACCTACACTTATCTTCTGGTTCCCAGACATGTAGAGGAGTCTGTAAGGCTTCTGCAAAGACACTGAACCTCTTTTTCCGTGCTTGTCGTAAATGCCTAATATCACTGTTGAATGTGCTCTTTCTTCGTACTTTGCTTCGACGGCGTTCGATGGCCAAAGATAACTGTTAATGGCAGGACTATATCGTCCTGCCATTAACAGTTATCTTTGGCTTTCCTGGCCACATTTTAGTCTTAGTGGCCCTTCTGCTTAAACGCAGAACAGAACCCGCATACGGGTATCAAATTTTGGTGGCCGTGAGTGAAAGCTGCGAATTGTTGTCAAAAATCTTGTATAGAACTATGCTGAAGATGTGGGCGTCGGGCCTGCGCCCTGGTGCTGCCTGGTTCCAGAAGCAGTATGCTCTGATGTGGAACGCCGTACATGGAGCCATACTGATAATAAGCTCATTCAGAACCTGCTCGCTGCTGTTGATCGTGGCGATGACCATCGATCGCGTGCTAGCATTGCATAATCTTGCGAGATACAAGACCCTGAAATTGAAACGATATTACCAACATATAGCCGCTACTGCCAGCTGGTGGGTAGGGTTTTGGACGAGTGTGTTCGACGGATTCCGCTTTCGCCTCATCAGCGTGGATGACCACGACGCCAAGTTACTTGACACTGGTTAAGTGAGTGGCACGCTGGGAGCAGCCTTGTCTCAATTGCGCGATGTGGTCAGAATTTCTGGTCTGGCTGCTTTGATCATCGGGAATTTTCTTCTGATACTGTATATCTATTCCGTCAAAGATATGTTAAAATCGATCCATCCGATTCCCCAATCGTAAGTGTGCATCAGATTAAGTAAATGTCCGAAACAAAAGCCAAGGAAACGGCTCTGATCATCCTGACTGTTTGCCAAACTGGTTTCATGTCGATCAGCATGTTCGAAACGCTGGCATTCAATATGGCTACGTACACGAGCTCGAGTTTCAACAACTGTTCAGAATTCTGGGATCCATTCACGGGTGCTATCGTACAGCTGGTAGACGTGTTAGAATTTTATGTGGTATTGATGGTCAGCAAGAGACTTCAACAAACCCTGATCCGTGTTCACAGGAGCTTCAGGTGCTGCAGGGGTGAATAATGGTAATCAACAGGAGCAGACGCACATCCTGGCGTGTCCCAAGCAATGCATGTGTCTCCAGGATACTCCGCCCACCTAGCAAAGCCGAGAGTCAACAACCATTTCATCGTTATGTAGTCAAGATACATGAAGTTTGATTGTTCGCTATCGATTGAGGTTGGACGTTGGGTGGATGGCTACAACACGTGCTGTTCCAGACGTCCTATTCATCCTTCTCCGCTTGAACTTCTTATTGTTAGCATAATTTGTACTTGCGTGGGTAATCCCGCATCTGATGACGAATCTCACATCTGATGACGAAAGCGAGCCGCCCAGGATTGAACCGGCGGCATCCCGCATTACATTAGTGATCTTTAAAGGCGTGCTACCGAGTAAACTGATGGCACATGGCGTACTAGCCTAGAAGCCGCATTGCAAGGATAATGAAGTACGCAGCGAAGAGACACTGCCCTAATACCGCAGAAACTGTTGGTTTAAGGGTCACTCACCAATCATATTATCCGTACAGTACAGCCTGTACCTCCTAAATCTTCTCTGGGTGGGGCGAGAGAGGAGAGTCCTTTTGCGCGATATAAGTCTTATAAAAAATTTACATGTTTTAAAATTTGCAAAACCAGAAAGAAATTCAGAATTACAAATCAGTATAACAGTGGGTGATACAGATACTAGATATATCATATTGGCACCCTCAGGCAGAGGTCAGGTGCCCGACCTTTCTGAAATCGTATAAGCCCTTGGTCTACAATTTCGGATTCGTAGGGCCTCTCATGTCAGGGTCAGTTTTTGCTTCCATTTTGCCACTTGTGATATGGTCACGCGGTCATTGACACCTACATCCTGGATGATTCTCTAGTAGTGTGCCTGGGCGGTGCCTCTTCCCTTTCAGCGCCCGACCCTTAGCCACTGAAGAACGTGTGATGTTCTGTAATCTTTTTGTTTTGGGCTGTGGTGACGTGTTGTGATGAGCATTACTGTCCCAGGTACTTTCGGTGTGCGCGTCTGTAGACTGCGTTATTATCACTGCATGCACAATATATTGCAAGAAACTCTGTCAGCGATTTGCGAAAAATATGTCGATCCGTGCTCATCCCATTCGGATCTGACCGGATCAACGGGTTCGGGTCAGGTGGGACTGATTCCTTTCCTCTGAGCCTCTTTCAACTGCTTTCCCTGTTGCTTGGAAGAACTCGTGGAAAGAAGAAATGGCAGGTGTCTATGCCTCGACCTGCTGTATCGGGCACAGCAATCAACGATCTTTACTTCCCCACTGCTCAGGTCATTCATTATCATCGTGTGTCTAACAAGTTATCGTAAACTGTGTTCCCGTGTGTTCAATAAATTTAACTAGCGAACCCTCGCCTTCGACTGAGCGTTTTAATGAGCTGGTGCAATGGCCACATTGTCGATGGTGATCGGCTGACCAAGCTCCTGAACCAGGAAAGCTGCGACTAGACCTCGAGCCAACAGAGTTTCGTCGGGAGTCAGCGGCGATCCATGCACGGAGAAGGGCAGCGTTCCGACACTAAAGAGCAAAATGATTATGGTCACTGTCGTGATTGGCCAGAGAAGACATACGTGCTACTGGAGAAAGTTGGGCCCGCATTGGCCACTACTGGTTTCGGGAACCCTTGCGCCGTGATTTCCTTGTTCAGATTGTTGGAGATCTAAAAACAGGCAGATGATGAGACGGCGAGGTGACGGTGGTGCGCAGAATACTGTAAATCCCCACTTGCATACCCAAGCAATTCATAGGGGTTCCTCCGCAGGACTAGTGGCGAAAAGTCTTATAGATTTAGTACATAGCCCATATGTTCCTTGCCTTATTACTCGGCCTCCATGCTAGTATGCAGGCCACAATAATAGGTTCCGTTGTAGTTCAAAGGGAGGCCAAAGCGGAAACAAAAAATGTAATATACAGCAAATGCATTGTATCCTAAATTTGGGCCTATACTTAAAACAAAATAAAGGTTCACCCGCTGGTGATTCAGTGTAAAGGAGGGGAAACAAGCGAATATAGGTATTAGCACTATTCATACGGTGGTAGCGATGGCCTCTCGTTGTGCAGTCGTAATGGGCTCCGGCGCCGTAACAGTTAGGAGATATCTGTTGGTCGGGACTGAAAAGGAGAGATATTGCTGTATGATTCGGTCAGACATGTGATTACGCTGTTCGCATCACCCAATGTCTTTGCACAACTTTATGTTCGAACGCTGAAGATGGTTGCTTTCGCGAAGGGAGACAGATTTGAAATAAGCCATGTATAGCACAATATACATAGCTAAGGATTCCTGGTTAAATGTGCCAAGATGTTTTATTGAGAAGAGGGGTGAAGAAAAATTGGTGTGAAGACGCTTTGGACACCGTGTGTGTGCGGTGGCAGTGGCGCGATCATGCATGGCGAAAGAATATAGAAAACTGAATCTCCGCCTCGTCTTATCTTCTTGAGCATTTTGTAGGTGCTCAAGAAGAACTCTTACTCTGCCATGTCCCATGATTTCAGTGTGCTGTCGTTTCCATGCGGATTCAAAACAGTGAACAGCAAATCCAGTGGGCAATGCCCGCATGATTTTATCACTAGCTGACACCATCGCTGAAAAGTGTTTTCACGTACCTTGCGCAGCCCTGCAAGCAAGGACACTATGATGGTTTACAAAGCATGATTGGAGAAATACGATCACAAAAATTCGTATTTTCTTGGGTGCCATTCTCTTCAAAAAATAAAACTTGATCCTGCTCCTAAAACCTGCTAACTGGATCCGACTGACTGGCCAGCTTCACAGCGATTATGGATGGAACGAGAAAGAAAAGTTCATCATCTTTCAATTGAAGTGATTAGCAACATGCTGATTTGATTAGCTTACTTGTAGACCAGCCTGAAATTATCAATGCTCATTAGCACGTTTATCCCAGACTGAATGAGGACAAGCCTACAGTATTCACGGAGAGCCAGCACAGGATTCCCGTTTCTGTTGTCAGATCGATTCTCGGAGCTTTTTTCAAATTAGCAGCTCTATTATGATAAGGACACCTTGCGAAAACAAGATGAGTTTCATCGTGAGTTAGAAATAGCAGCTCCAGCTCACGACTAGTCTCTCTACACCATAGCCTTAGCTTACTAAAGATCAAGTGCGGTCGACTGTTAGGACATGTCCAACGGTTCTGGCAATCACTTCGCAGTGAGAATCGTAGTAGAGAATGACGAGACTTAGCTGTAAAAATTAGTTAGTTGATACTGCGGGCTGCAGTTTCGGAGATTGCTACCTCAAGTCTTCACTCACTGGATGCATATGCATCGAGTATGTGCGGTAGGTCTCTGAGGGCTAGTATGATTGTCATAACACTGCAGCAGCATTGTTCAGGACGAAGGCCAGACTAGCAACGTATGTAAAGCTTGTAGGGGCTGGACTGGCAATCGATACTCTGCACAAAGCCACCTGCTTGGAGCGTCACCCGCCACGGTGATGTTTCAGCCATGGATTAGGCCAAGACTTGGTGGGCTGCCCTGAGTTTTGGCGCGGTGAAGATGCTCCTCTGGTCACTCTCTCAAGTAATACACCCAGTCGTAATACAAGCTGATTTTCAAAGCGGAGTAGACGTCTGGATTAAGTAACTCAAGAAGGTTCTACTATTTCCACGTGTGGTCAATGTTTTCAGTCGGCAGAAGCAGTCTTTTGTCCCTTAATTTTTTAAACTACTGCAATCTGATCGGCGTTTTGAATCTGGCTTTGACTAACGCATACAAGTGTCCAGCGTTATTCTTTACTAACCAACTTATTACAAACAAAGGAAAATACACTGTTGAATTCCATCCAGCATCAAGTTTCATGGGACACCACCAAATCAAACCAAAAATTCTACAACGAAAAAAATGGATTTCACCAAAAACTAGGCAGGAGGAGGCAAGGATATTTCTTCTACTCGTCCAGGGCACCAACAGCAAAGAACATCCATGACCATATTCCTCATTTTCTTATTCAATATCAAAACAATAAAGAAATCAGCAGTGTCGGTGATCATCAGCATACCATCGCATATCGGCCCGATGAACATTCCTTCGCAAGTCTCGAAACTGGGTGGTAAAAAATATAGCATAACTTGCCAAGTGACATGGGGCAATTGATTGGCCAACATCATACAGCTTTGATAAATATTAATCCACAGAAGCATTTTCTCAGCCGCCTTATTCCTCGCTTCAATCGAATAATCATTGGTCATTGTTCCTATTTTGGTCATTTGCTGATGAAATGCGACAACCATAATCCCGTTCAATATGAACAACACAACAACACCCCCAACCCTGGTCAGTAATCTAATTTGAAAAAATATTTTTCCTGGCAAAGAATGCTCCAACTCTTGATCAAACCAAACATCGTATCCACGGCCTACATTTTTCATTTTTATATCAGCAAAATACATACTCCCACCTAAAAATCCTATAAGAATACTCAAAGTAAAAGCTATAATTTGATGCTTCATATGATTAATATTTTTATATTTGGTTGGTTTGACTAAAGCGAACACTCGATCAGCTGACATGGCTAATGCTAAGAGTAAGGAAACTATTATTATCGAAACATGCAAACCTAAACCGATAGCAAAAAATTGCATGAAATTATAATTAGTCATAAACCAATCCAACTTATCTGCCCAAAACCATTTACCAGCTAATAAATATGTTCCGAATGCAAAAGTTTCGAAAGTTTTACTTATTGTGAATACCACTTGATATCCGTAAGCTTGTTCGATTTTGGATTGTTTATAAAACGCAAATAATAAAATTAATTTTGATGATATTCCAATAATTAAATAAAGAAAAGTCAAAACTCGATAAAAAATGAAATCTAATTTCAACGAAATCTCACGTCCAAACGCATCGATTGAACAGGTCGAGTTGTTATCGGACATTGTTCGAGCTGGAACAGATTGACGAGTCTAAAATATTAGCAGTAGTTAGAGTATGGTGAAAAGATAAGGGTATGAAAAAAGGGGGAAAATTATGGAATATCAGGCAAGGGTGCCCGCCCAGGCCAGCAAGGTACATACATACTGTATGTGTGTAATACGACTGGGCGCGTACTTCTCGACGTGGTGACCAGTGGAGCTTTTGTACCACGCCAAACTCCTAGGGCCTATCTGTAAGACTTCCGACCTGGCCCGTGCAGAGTATCGATTGTCAGTCGAGCCTTTACATGTGGGCAATATCGAGCGCCTAGTACATTACTACAGTAAACAAATTCGGTCTGGTCGACCCTGGCGGTGACTGGACAGAACGCAGCCATCAGGTATACAAGGACTGTTAGGGCGAAAATTATTCGCGGGATGAAAATTTCGCGGTTTTTGATTTTCCGCGAAAATTTTGCCCCGCGAATGTGTGTTAAAATATGACATTTCGAAGTCGCGATTCTTTGCCATAGAAACAAGACGCCTGCATCAGAGAAAAACACATTTTTGCAGTTCTTGCAGCAGGCGAGGCGACAAAACGCGATAAGGGGTATAAGGGGTATACCTATAAAGGATATATAGGGTATAGGGTATGTGCAGGGATGCTAATCGTTACTCACTTTCACCAATCCGGAATGGAAGCAAGCCTTGGATAGCAAAACCCTTGCGAGCTGGCCCTGGAGCGCACGGGGCGCAATCCTGACCAAGCAAGGGCGAATGTTAACAGAGTAGGTAGATGCCCTACGCAAATGATGCTAGCAAGCATTTTAGTGCAAGCAAGTTAGCTGCCAGTCTGAGAACTCGCCTCAGGAAATATGTGACGGCAATCCCCACTGATTTCGCTGCATGCTTTTGCCCTTTTGATTGCTAGAGATTCCCTTGCAGAATAGGTGGGTGTTTCAGGGGTCTTCGGTTCAGTTGCGCTTTTGTGATGGGTCCACTGTGAGGAAAAATGACGGATGTCAGGGAGAAGGGGGTCGACAAGTTGAGAAATTATCCTTTATGGACAGCCTGAAATGCCATGTCATGCCTGTGCTAACACTTGACTTTTTCTGGAAAAAGAAGAAAGTCTGTCGATTTCGGACATTTCTTCTCAAACCACGATAATTTTCCCCGCGAACTTATTCTTTCTTACAGTATACACCCATTTACCCCTCGAATGTGTCCCCGGTGTAACCAGCATTCCTGGCGGCCGGGAGATCGAAACCTCTGAGCCTTGATGCCTGGTAGGCCATGGCGAGTGTGAGAGAGTAATCGATACTCTCCCCTGGCTGGGAGACGTCAACCGAGTCGGTTGATGTTTCTAGGGCATGTGCAGTCGCGACACTAACCCGCCACACTCTCCCCCACACCTGTCTGCACGGGCTACATTCCCTTTCAGGAGCACCTCCAGACGAAAGCCCTGTGCCAGCATCAGCGTCCCAGGATGACACTGGGCGAGAAAGGAAAATCCTTAGGACCAGTTTCCAAGTTCTCTGCTCGCTCTTTGCCGTCACTTGACCATGTGAGTCGATCAGTGCCAGGTGTGCAGGCCGCCAGCGACGAAGCTACTAAATCGCCCTCGAAGACCATCTCCCACCCTGAGAATGGGCTTAAACTAGGATTAAACTGCCGTCCTCAGCCGGAACAGAACTGCGGCCTCGCAGTCACTGTTGCTAGCAGAACTGAGCCACCGAGAAGGACTCTGTTAATTGCCCAAGATAGGCACGCCACACGCGATCAGGTTGCGCGTGATGGGTGTTGCCCAATGAAGTGAATAAATCATGCATGCATGGAGGATAATTTATCGAAGTCTCATTTTCAATTACAGCTAATCTATCAGCAGATAAAAGATATTGAAAATTGAACTGACGTACAATGATTTTCAAGTTACTCGTTGTTTCATTTGACGGTTTGGTGTATGGACTGATCCATCTTAATGGCACGAGCCTTTCACCATCACACATGAGCCTAGGTAAGCCAGTGGCTGGATCCGCTGGACTACACCATTTACATGAGCCACTTGACGCGCAACGTTTCAAAGATTCGTCCACACAGCAGACTAACCTTGGCTACCCGTCAGCCCTGAGCTCAGCGCCAAACACTTCTCTTCCTCCACTCTGCACCGGGATGTCTAAGGTCGAGTGCACCTGCTTGACTAGGACATGTGGTGTCAGCAGACATGCATAGCTAATTACCAACATACCACTGCTGCCACATTAGCGCCAACACCAGCCTAGAAATCGAATTACCGCAGCTAACTCATTTGTGTGTCACATTAGAGGTCGTTATGTCCTAACACCTCAGCCCGTCCATATCTTTATTACAAGATCCAATACACGCGCATTCGTGCTCACAAGGTGACATGATAAGATAATAGGATAAGTAATGCCGTCCAAAAAATCACCGACTATCGAAAATTACTTACATTCGTAATCATACATGTCACGCACATAATGCGCAAAGCGCTGAAGACACACCAATGTCCAAGAACACATATACTACTAGTTCGTACTCTTACAAGCGCTAAAAAATATTGTCCTATTAAATCACTGCAAACGTGCCATTTTGGACGGGCTACTACGAGCTTGAGGGCCAATAAAGCTACTTTGGCCGTCTAGACCGCGAGAGCGTAAAATGTTCTGAAATACAGCGAGCTTTTAGCGCATCCGAGGACAAACAGAAGAAAGTTCCCCAACAAAGGGAAGATATTAGCGAAGCCGCCATGGATTGTCCAAGCTAATGGTATGTTCAGCAACAATCTCAAATGCTGCAAACCCAGTAGGAGCTAAGTTGTCACTTTGCCAAAGTCACGGCGCCAAACATGTCATTAACGAATGACACGTTGACAATTTGAATGCTTGGGCCATATATAATGATCCTCCATCGCATTCAGTGAGCATCTACTAGACTTATCCCAGCCCCATTGCAACATATTTCAGGAAGTGCCCTTCTGAAATGATCTCTCTCACCTGCAGCTGACTCCTTTTACAGGGTTCCCACGGACTTTAAAAATTGAAAATGGGGCTATTTTAAGGTTCCTAATAAGCCAAAATTCAAAACTTTTGGTAACGATAATAAATATTTGACGCGGACGACGTACGACTCTACCTTCTAAATTCAAAATTTGGACTAGAAAGAACGACACTGGTCGCGATAGCGCGCGCAAATTAAGGTTTTTAGAACAGAAAATCCAGAATTTCAGGGGTTTAACAGGGCGAGGACTTAAAATTAGGGTTTTTCAGAGCATTCAGGGTTCGTGGGAACCCCGCTTTTATGACAATAAGTGGTGCGGGCAAGACGACATTCAAGGTTTTAGCCTGAAGGAACAAGAGCTCAATGCCCCATGCTTGCTACTCACCGCAAACTCGCCATAAGAGCCAGTCGATAAAACGCTATGACCTTCGGCAGCAGCTCCAGCCACAATGGTAGCATGATTGTCGGCCGTATCGCCTTGTTGCTCCAATAACACTTTTCGTTTCACCGTTTGTGCACGTACGGGAAGTCCGGATGGCGGTTTCTGATTGGCTGAACCAGGACCCGCCTGAACTGATGTCTTGTTGGCAATCGGTGATCGTGGAGCCAGGCTCGAATGAATGTATGCTTTTGAGTGGCTGGCCAGCTGAAAAACTAGAAGTAGAATCATAACGGGCACAAGAGAGTCCCCAAAGCACACCACCTTTTTATTTGGTGACGCTTGTTTGGACGGCGTCGTCGATGCGCTAGTACCAACGCGCTTCCTTTGAGATCCTGGCGTATTCGGAACTGCTCCATACAGTCTTTCAGCCATCAATTGCTGCTTTTTCAACATTTCCTACAACACAGAAAAGAATTTTAAAAAAAGATTAATATGGTACAAGCTTACGATTAGACACAGACCTTTTCCTCCTTTTCCCTTCGTTTCTTTTCTTGATATTCGGTTTCAATCGAGTCGATGTACTCCATTACAGGAATGTTATCCATAAAAAACGGGGCACCTGGATGAGCCATATCGTACTCTGCAACCATTGCCGCCAATTGTTTGTAAACCTGCATATAAGCCAACGAGTAATCCACACGAAGTTGGTCGAGCCCTATTCCAACCTGCTTACCTGAGGCAAAAGAGTCTGGACTTTCTTGCGTCGTTTTTCTTCTTGAAGGAGAGCCCCTCCCCGATTATTATATCGATTCGTGTCGCGTTCGCGTTCCTGAAACAACGCTGCAAGTTTAGTGCACGCGCATGATCAAGTTGAAAAGGATCATACTTCGAATTCAACGTGTTCTTGCCACAGTCGTTCCCATTCGCCGATCTTGTCCAAAACTGTCTTCCGCGATTCGTAAAAGGCGCGCCAATGAACGATCTCATCGTTATATTGCTGGACAGCTTGTTCTGGATCCAATTCTAAAAAAGTATTGACATCAGCCAGCAATCAGCATCAAGACTCTGACGGCATCAGACTGCTCAACAAGCTCGGCTGTTCTGCATCGCGGGCTAAAACCTAAACATCATCCGCTGACTTACCCGGATCGACAGTATGGAAGCGTTCACGCTCAGCTACAGGCACGTGGCATTGATCCCACCACTTAGTCAATTCGAGCTGCACAACGCCAATACGTTCACGAACTTCTTCCAAATACGCATTGTATTTATCTTGCATCTAAAAAGAAACTAGACATGTGAATGCAACACAAGAGAAAAGGCATGAAAAAGTCATACCATCTGTTCCAAATCAGTCAGCGCCTCCATGTTTTTAGCGGAAAGAACCAAAGAAATATCGCGATGCAAAGCGTCTTCGACAAAAACATGTCGTTGAAAAGGGGTGAGATCCGCTTGATTAATTTGTATTTTAGCGGCCAATTTCATAATATTCGCTCGCTTTTCGCAATAAACTTTCAAATTCGATTGCTGAAAAGAAACGTCTTTCTATTAATTGTACGAGACCTCATCGTCAGATGAGACAAAAGCGAATCAGCTACCCCAACCAGAACAGGACCGTACTTCTCATCTTCAGAGACAGAATTCTGCTATCTGACCAAAAGTTCACGTCACTCGAGATGAAAACTCAATAAAGGCTCCCACTACTTTCTGACTAACCAACCATATTGCAATAATTGACTTGCCCATTGTTTTTTGACCAGTTCAACATCGTCCTTCAAAGCTTCCAAAGATGCCTTTTCTGGAACAATCGACTTGTCGAAGTCATGATCGGGGACATCGATTCGAACGCAAAAGCGAGCGAACTCGGCTAACAAACGGTCTCTTTCACGGAGTCGGGCATCTCGCTCCTCGATCAGTTCTTGTTTCAATGTGCGACATTTCTCTTCGAGTTCTAACAGAGAATACGTGCGCCCGCTATCTTGAAGGAAAGCCTAGAACCACATGCAATATTTAGCGACAGCAATTAACGACAGGTGGGGATTACGGAATCTTCCGCACATTTCTTTTTTTACGTATGAGCCTTTTTTTTAAATGAAGCACACTTCACATTTGCTGGCTACTTGGGGTGGGTTGTAGGTTACCTATAGCGAATTAAGTGAAAAAACTACTCTGAAAATCCCGATCCCGACCGAATTTTAGCGAGTCCCGGTCCCGATCCCAAACGAACGCTAATCCTTATACATATCAACCGAAATAGATCAATGAGTACGCAATCTGTCTCAATACCAGCCTACGCGCTTAAACCATACCAACTAAAGCCATGACAGCTTTCCTCCCGCCCCTAGACCAGCATCGACCGACCCACCGACCCGGCTGAACCGACCCGCCGATCCGGGCCGGATCGGTTTGGGGGAACCGACCCAAGCTGTGGGTCGGCCGGATCGGAATTTTGAATTCCCGCCAAAATATCTTGTCTGGCGTCCAGTCATGTCTTCATGCAGGCAGCTACGATCGACAGTTTAACCCACTGGACTGGCCGCCCATGCATGACATCGACGCTATTTTGAATTTTCGACCCCACCCACCTTCTGTGCACATAGGAGCGCAGGGGCTCATTCGGCTTGTAAGAGGTTGATTGGGGGCAACCCTGACTGTAACGCGTCAGTTCTATTCTGGCTGAAGACATCAGTTTAGGAAACGCGTTCTCAGAGAGGGAATTGGCCCTGGGCGACTCACCAGGAATTCAATTGGAGGTGGAAGTGGTGGACGCCCATGCCACCCTAGATTGAGAAAACTGGTCCAATTGCCAGTCGGGGCCCTCCGTTCTTGTTCTCTATCATCCGGGGAGCAGCCCTTAGTGGAGCTGTCAGAGGGAACCTTCCATAAGAGTTAGTAGCCTCACAATGGCTGCTCGTCAGTATGACTGCTGGCTGGCAACTGGCAAAAACCATAGGAATTTGAGGTAGGTAGAGGTCCACCCCAAAAACATATAAAAAGCTGTCCTCATACCAGCCACCTTCCACTCTAAGAAGTCAAGTCTAAAACGGAACGAGATATTGCAGGTGAAGTTGGACGAGAAAAATTTGTGAAATTCTACGCTGTCAGCTCAGACAGCATGACACAAGGGACAATAACGTTAACTTATTCCTCCCCTGTCCGTTTTTGTCCGAAATCCGTCAGCCCCTTCCTCCTTGACTGCGAGTTTCTGACATCGATGGTCCTTTATCAAAGGAACGAAGTGCATCATGCCAGAAAACAAATGAGTGGGCGCAATACAACGTTGGGTCGGGTCGGTTTGGGTCGGGTCGGTCGGATCGGGTCGGTTCTGGATCGGGTCGGGCCGATCCAGCCCCTGGGTCGGGTCGGTTTGGTGACCTCACACCCGGGTCGGTCGATGCTGGCCCCTAGAACTGTTTTTTAAGAGCTGCTACAGGCTATAAACAGATAGTACTTTCCAGCCTAGCGTGCTTTTGCCTCAACTTATGCAAAATCCTGAAGACAAAACGTTGGTATTGGGATCCCAGGCTATCATTGACAGCAATGAAAACACGTATTTTTTGACTTCGTCGTACATAGAATAAAAAATAAGCCCCTTGAGCTGGCATGTAGAAGCAAAGAATAACCGAAAAACAATGGAAACATTGGGAGCTATGAGAGTCTGCCAGCAAACAGTTGGCCTCGGGTGAAAGACTTTGTTTTGATGAAAAGGATGACCACCCTCCCCCGCTGATTCTAGAAGATACTGAGTATGGGCGGGGTAATACCCCCCTGTTGAACAGGCCAGGCCGTTGAACCCTTCCTCTCGAAACCCCCACCCCACCTTCGGTCCAGCAGGAAGAAAGAAAAGGAAGCAAGCAAAAGCGATCGAATCGAATGCGGGCAGGACCAAGACCTACCCTGACTGACCAAGCCTTGGCCTCTAAACTCAGGCCAATTGTCCAGCCAGCCAACAGTACTGTAGGTAAACAGTCACTCACTCGCCTCGACTCGACCCAAACCTAACCTGACATGGCCTGACCTGTCTCACACGCAATCAGATCAGGTTTGGGCGATCTGATCTGATCCCAACCCCCTCTAACCCAGCAGACCTTGCCCACACTTGGAAGATACACAACGCACTTCTGAATTCGTCATTCAACAGCATCGAATATATCTACTTCCCTTGCGTATATCTGCATCACAGTACTTCAAAAAATCAACTTACCGGCCTCGGCTGACGCAACTGTTTCAAAAGCGTGTCGATTTCCCTTTTCGAGCTGTCCAAACTTGTTTGCAATGTGTCGCGCATGCAGTTTTCTTCATCAACCATTTCTGTCAACAGCACCTTCAGGTGATTCAGCGCTGTTTCCATGCGGTCTCGACGCTGTTCTTCAGTCATGCCAACCTCGTCCCAAATCGAACGCAGCTCCGATAGTTTCTCCAGCAGCTCCTGCTGAAATTCAGAACCAGCAACGGCAACCGAATCCCTAGAAAAATTTGTTATAAGCATTGTTATTGGTCTCCTATTGGCAATGAGTTGACCTGTTTCGGCACTGTTGCACTTTGTCTGCTTTCTCTCTTATAGCCTCACCAAACAACCGCCTCAACCAAACTTACACCAAACATGATTTGCCATTTAGGGCCACGCAACCTACCTGATGTCGGTAGGAGGGCCAAAGCAAAGTTTGGGTCGATTCGACAGCCCTGCTCCGTACTGACTCTTATGGAAGTTTTTGGTTGGACTCGGAAAACGACTCACTTTGTGCTAAGCCCAAAACGTTTACTGCTTCCGCCCAACTACCACCGTACACACCAGGAATTTTTTCCTGCACCCTATCCTAATTAAGTAAAAACGATATAGACAGCCCGGGAAGTTATTCACTGAATTTAGATTGAAAATTCTATATTTGGCCACAGCGCCTGAGGGCATTGGTATAGTATGACGACACCTCGACCTGACCTTCGGCACAAAGACAAAGGGGCAGTAGTCTACTTTGGCGAGCCACAAAAAATTTTCGAAGTACGACAGGTGAGAAAGAGAAAATATATATAAAGTGCTATAACTTTACAAGCAGTAAATTTCTAGGATGGCTCTCAATGCCAACCCACTATGCTTCAGCTCCCGTGTTCTTTTCTTGCCTTATCTTAGTCCTTTTTGGACAGCACCTGAAACTTTGCTCATTCGCCATGCCAGCTGTGCATGTGCCCGCTAGGGTTGATCCCAAATTGGTTCAAATTGCTCAATGTTGCTGCCCTGAACAATCGGCCAACTTGGATGTCAGCGACGAGACCTTCGTGAACATCCTTTGTAAATTTTGTTCCAGATAACATGTTTAATGGTTTTTTTAATTTTATTTTCAACTCAATATAATGGTTTTTTTGCGTGTTGCATGCTTTCAAGACGAGAAAGCTTTGGCTACCTCACTTTTAACTTTTCAAAAAATTGCTACAGAACACAAGGTGTCGTTTAACTATACCCATGGTGTCGACGGTTAGGTCGGAGTGTCGTCATACTATACCAATGCCGCGTCTGAGTTAGCTGCGACCAAAGGGAATCACCTGCGAAAACCTGGGAAAAATGGGCCCTGGAAAAAAAGGTGACATGGCCGCTTAAAAGAATTAAACATGTTAGTTAAAACTTTAAGAACATAACCAAAAAGTAAAAGAGTGCCGATTCAAGTTTATTTTTTGTTTTGGCTGAACGTTTTGTACTTATATATTAGGAAAGGCTATACTGTATCTTGTACATTTCTTACCGTCTAGCGAAGAAATCATCACTGATGTCCATTCGTTTTTTGCCATGGATAGAATTTCCTGCCATCGTGCACAAGTCTGGTATACGAAATATTGAAAGCGATCGTGAGAGGAAAATCACAATTGAATCGACCAACTGGACGCCACGAAGTCAAAACACGCAAAGTGAGTGACGACGGATGACAACGCCGCCAGAAGAAACCAGAAAACGAAAACGTGTGGAGACCCACGCCGCGCACACTAGTCTTTGAACGAGCCAGCGATATAAATGGGTCACATTGACATAAGCAGCTAGTGTCTCGACAAGACTATAAAACATACGCGGGAAATTTAAATTTTTGGAACTTTAAATTTTGGTTATGAAACACTTTTTTCCGTGTTAAAATTATGTTTAAACATACTTTATGTTGTTTCTGTCTTCATCGGTTTTACTTTGTAACATTTGAAGCAAAAAATTGCATAATCTTCCCTATACAAAGGGCATTGCTGGTCTGGCAGGCTTACCCTGCAAATACATACCAGTTTTTTTGTTGAATAAGGAACCGTTTTGCGTTTCTACCCGGTGCAAAGTTCTTTATCAGTCACAATATTGAACAATCAAACTGGTCTTTTGGACTAGAAGAACCTCCGCAGCCTGACCTTTGCACGAAAAACAGGCCTTGCCTTTCATCGGCGATGGGAGGGCCGCGATCATAAATAATGCGACAAAAACTGGATTCCTTTTCTTGTTTTCTCGACATTCCTGGATCGTAGGTATCGATTTTTGCATGCCAAGGGAGAGGCTATTTTTGACAGCACTTTTTGTGTGATCAAGTATATTCTAGAAAGAGTCGACGAATGCTCGTTTTCTAATGCATTGTGTTGATGGCGTAATCAAATCTGCAATCAAAGCTTTTCATCAAAGCACAATCAAAAGCATGGAATAACGAGAATTTTGATGACAAGAATTTTCAATAATGCTATTTTCAGTTGCGTCATTCAGAGTCCCTCGCCCCCCAAAGAACACCGACGGCTTGTTTCCGCTTTTCCATTGCCTTGATGGCAAAGCTGTACACAGTGTTTAGTTCAAATGGCCCCGTCTCAACTCGCCTTCTTCTACTCGTTGCTCTTCTTGCACACCTTCTATCAGCGCACATCGCCGAAAGGTACTGTGCGCTTTGGTAGCGCTAGAGTGCTCATTGCGCAACATGATTCGGACGACGGTCTCGAAATGCCCCTAGGCGGCGATGCAGCCAATGGAATGCTAGAGGATACGTTTAATTTGAGGTTTTATATCCCGAAAAGTAGTCAGGCCCAACATTCTGAAAATTTTGAAAAATTCGCTTCTGGGGCTGGGAGAGGATTCTTGTTGAATTCGGCATCAGCGAATCCTCTGTACTTTGCGCCTGAAGGATACGTGTATGATGAGGAGTGGGTGGTAAGTTTTGTGGATCGATTTATGGTGGAGTCACTACAAAGTTTATTAGAGGCATGTTACAGGCTGGATAGCCCCATAATGGAGCAGATACCGCGGGGATGGGGGGTGGTCTCGAAAACCTCCAGGTAGACCTCCTAGCCGTAGGGTTCAGAGAAATCAACCAGACGGGTTTCTGCCTCGTCTGGAGGAGCCTATCGAGCGGTCGACGAAGGCAACTTTTTACCTGATTATGAGTAAGACGGCCAGAAGGCAGAAAGATGCTCCCCCTCCACCCACCCCGACCTCTATACAGGCCAAAAACACACACCTATTATTGTGCCAGTGAATCAGTCAGCATAATTCAGTACTCTGTCACGAAATGATGTAATAGGTGGCTCTCGGCCCTACGTAAGTCCACACCAGTGCCAGTGATGGCGGCAGTGAACAATACCTGTGCTGGTAGGTTGGGTGATTGTGATCGCACCTTTTGCAATACCACCACCCCTTGAGTCGAGTGTTACTGCTGCAGGATCTGACAGTTTTAATGATTTGCATCAAGCCATTTCAGGCGGGGGCTCAAGTATGCCAAGCTGATGTTCGTGCGTACCAGTTGCGGTCGGACAGGTTGCATTTCGCAGATCCACATCAGATCCTTACTGTATACTTCCTGTAAGTGGAGTTTCAGTCAAGAGATTGAGTCGAACTGATCAGCCATTATACTTTAGTGTTGTCTCACAGATCCGTCACCACGGTGCCCATGCCCCGCCCCGCCCCCACGCCATGTCATAACAGTCCACATGACCATAAAGAAAAATTCCCCACATAAATAGCTTGGTGTGCTTAACTATATAAATTGGAGTTTGGGAATCAGTCTGGGATAGGCTTAGTTCGAACGTAAGTACAGACTGATTGTAATCTTCTGTTATAGGTGCGATTATCTGTGTTGTCACGCCCAATGTTGCGAGTTGAATTACAGCCTGGTTTGCATTATCGGGTATGCATATGAGTTCCTACGGCATTCGAATTTTTGAACCAGAGCATCCGATCATTTTAGATTACTAATAATCACAGTATTGGCCTTGGTCACTTGGGCAGTTTGGCTTAAATATAACTGTTGCTGTATTCCAAGACCATTCGATGTGGCAGCAGCTCGTTTGCTGGGTACAAAAGTGAAGAGACATTATCGAGTGCGACTCACGCGAGATTCGGATGTTATTGCAACGCGGGCGTCAATGACACATCCTAAAGTGTTTTCTTATAATTCAAGGAAACTACCTTTATGTTAATGGATTCTAAACATTTCTGTTTGTTAAAAAGCGGTAATTCTAAAAATTACTTAGCTTTGTGTATGTATTTATGTGAATTGCGAAACATGTTGCATACATACTAATTACAGTATTTCTGTATCCCTTTGGACTAGCGCATGTCGCGACTCTACTGTACCTGTAGACCGCGCGCAGGGTAGCTCAGAGAGAGTAACACGGTAGGAGGAGCTAGATAAAGTGTAGTGAAGTCATTGCATCAGCGAATGGTGTAATAACTGTCATGGCCACCGTGAAGCGGCCAATACATTGTAAAGTGCTTGAGCAACTAAATCAATGAGGAGCCATTCATAAGGGTCGACCGAAGCCTAAGGGGGGGGGGGCTACCAAAAAGTCAAAAAGTGGTCAGGTGCGGTCGCGGGAGGGGTAGCAGCCAATGGTTGATCGCAGCAAATTTTTAAACTTTTGATGGCAAAAAAACACCTTTTGTCTTCACCAGTAGTGCGCTCTCAAACCTTCAAAACTTTTTCTCTTCTCTCCTCTTTGGTCATTCATTCTCGATAATGCAGTTCGGCTTCATCAGGACTCTTATTCCCAACTGGAATGATATCTTATCCGAAAGGGAAAAGTTGGGAGGCGAAGGCTCAACTGGTTGATGCGTTGATCCGCCTTGCTGGCCGGCAACCCTGACTGGGAGGCCGAGGTTCTATTCCGACGGAGGATTGCAGTTTGATAGCTCGTCGCTGGCTTTGGACACCTGGCTCCGGGCGACACCCCTGCTACTGTCAAGTGGCGGACGCCCACCCAAGGAGTAGATAATTGGGAAACTGTCTTCGAACACCAGTCGCGAAGGTCCCTAAGCTAAGCCTAAGCCCCTTCCCACCCAGTATGCCCTCGTGTAAAGGCGCTCCCAGAGAGACACAGTGAACCTGCCGTGAGAGCTGGTCACCTCTAGGGACAGGTCGGAAGTCCCGTAGAGAACTGGGCTGGTGCGGCCCAGCCCGCAAAACTTTTTAAAAAATATGGGGAAAAGTTGTGGGAAAATTTTGTGAAGGCGTTTACAGAATAGAAATCCGCTCCATGAATCAAAAAAAGATGTCTTCGAAGGGGAAGGCACCTTGTCAAGCTCAAGAAAGCACAAAATGAAACATTTCACAAAACAGTGTTTGGAAGGGAAGGGGGGTATGGCTGAAGAGGTCGACCATTTTTGAAGGGGGTTCGCGAGAAGTGGTAGGCATGCGGTCGGAGGGGGGAGGGGGGAGGGAGCTGTCAAAAAATCGAGCTTTTGTGCGGTTGACATTTATGGATGGCCCCTGAGCACAATGCAACCTAAGCTCATCTAGCGCATGTTTATGCTGCTTATCGGGATTATTGTGTCTTTTACATGATGTCGTTACTGCATGATGATAGCCACTTCAGGTTTAATGGACAATCTTATTGGTCATGTCCCGAATCTACGTAGGTTGTTCAAACCACTGTGACGTGGGAGCATGTAAGACTTGACGCTTCACGTTTCAAGCTAGTGGGCACTTTGTGCGTGACTATATTCGAGTACGATTATTGTTCGTTTATGCAATCATGCATTTGTGAATCAGCCGGACCCATCAGTCACATTACAGCTGTGGATATGCCAACGGCGCTGTATCTTCTCATGTGCATGCGATAAGATGTTTTCATTCGATCATAACAAGGTAATGGGCGTTTTATTTTTCACAGCAACGCAAATGACGATATACATAATATCTGCTACGCAGAGGCGCATTTTAGCGTGAACCCCTAACGAGTAAGGCTGCCAAAGGAAACGACAAAAGTATCGGCTACAGCCTCTCTAGGCCTATCAGCCAGCTTATACTGTCATGCACATTACATAATACAATCGAAAAGGAAGATAAGGGTCAAGGGATAAGATAAGTTAGCCTCGCTGTTCATTTTTTTGTACGGCCCTGTATTCCTTCTTTTGATGTGGAGAGGTCACTAATTGCCCACTGTGCTAGAATACAGTGCTTGTACTTGCTTCGGCCGACTATTACGAATGTACTCTGGTTTTTTGCTGTCCTGCGCCTATATAAGGAGTGTTAACGGGGGATTCAGAGTCTTTTGGAGGGTGCCTGGTAGAAATTGGCTGAATATATATATGGACTACTGCAAGTTTCCGCAGCGTGGCATTACAATACCGTGACAGATCTAACTGTTGCACAAAAATACAGTAGACACATATTTTACTATGATCCCGAGCATCGCGAGTCACAAAGATGCAAGTAATTGCGTTTTTCTGAGGATCATGCGTCCATTTAACGATAAAGTCATCTGGTATTCGTGGTCTATACGAAAAGTGAAAGCAACATGAGAGATCGCTGGTGAAGTTGGTGGTGTCGGCATAGCACCACGGAAATAGATCGCATTTATAACTGTCTGAGTAGCAATTGAAACTGCGACACGATACGTTGAAGCAATGGGTGGCGCAGTCACTGACTGTGGGAACGTTTGAAAGTGGTTCGATCACTGTTTCCGTCATGCACTTGTTCGGGATCAGGTCGAAATCTCGAGCTTCATCTGAAATTGTTAAAAGCCTGTTACATAAACATTTTATGAAATCCCTGAAAAAAAATGTATCAAATGGATTCGAAAATAAATTTGCTGTGTATTTTGGCTTTCTTCTTTCTGCCAGTTCGAGTATTATTCCCAAAATGAGCGCAAATCTTGCGGTGCACCTTGTCTTTTCGACCCTCTCTCCACCGTGCTCGTCATGGTAGAATGTCAATGGGGAGAAGGCATGAACTGTGGCACGGCAAAGGTGATACTGGACCTCCCCATGGAGGCAATTGAGCGGATGGAATAGGGGAATCATTAAAACAAATATTCCGCCCTGTGCCTTGCGTTTTACTTCACTTGGAGATGGTATTTGAGGAAAAAGAGTAGACGGTTAAATATATAATATTGTAAACTTACAAGCAGAATGGCACAATACCGGCTCAGATTTGCAGTAATCATCGGAAAAATATGCTTCACGACTCCACATTGGCAAGCAGCGTTCTAGCTCGTCCGCGAAAGCACGGCCGTAGTCGGTAATATGTAGGTGTTTTCCCCAGCCAGGGTGGGATAAGGTGTGCCATCGCCCTGATACCATCTCGTGTAGTTCAAGGAAAGCAAGTTGGCCATTGATTGATCAGGCGGGTCACGTCTCACGGCCATCCACATCCATCAATACTGTATGTCCTCGATAATGCACATACTGTATGACTGCTAACAGCTCACAACTATGTGGTAGAGCCTACTTCAAAAACCGTTTTGATTGATTGATGCTCGCTGCTGCTGTGAATTTGAGCTAATTCACCGCCAACGCTGCGACAGATTCCAAATGCGCTTGTATGATTGGCCAAAGTATACGTAGTGTTTCTAAACTTCGGTGTGCCAGGAACCGAAGCCAAAAAGAGTCATCGCCAACCGTTGACAAAGCCACCGAATGTGCTCGTACAATCAGCTCGACTTTTTTAGAAGTTCCTCCCTGAAGAAGAATAGTCTCTCTCTTCACATTGTATTCTGCCATGTGCAGCTTATTTCTTCTTTGATTACTACTCTAAAACGACCGAGGGTCTAGGATAACTGAGCCGCTAGACAATCACGAATGACGGTGTAAACTGTATGGCCATATATATGAAGGCAGACAATTCCAACTCATCGCGCCAGCTTTTTGAGTTTCGCGGAAGTTCCTGACATGCCTATTCCATTCACGTCTAATAACCATAATAACCCATAATAACCCATAATAGCCATAATAACAACGACCCTCCCACAGGTCATGTCATGCCATACTTTATTCATAGGCGAGCACTATACACGGCACTCGTGGGCTAAGGAACACATATTTGACAATCTTTTTTTCCGACGCGGGAGTCGAGCTCACCCTGTACATACAGTAAGTGCGTACCCAGCATGAGAGGCATACTCTAAAATACCCGCTAGGCCACGACCCCAGTAATTCAGCAGTCATTCTGTTGGCAATAACCTCTGATATCTGCTGTTAGACGGCCTGATCATCAGCTCCTCTGATCCAGCGAGTTAACAGAAACTTTATGTGCAAAAAATTGAACTCCCGCGATTGCGGTGCTTGACTGCTTATGACGATTCGGCACTTGGTGAGTAGATCTGTTTGATCTATCGATCCAAATTAATAATTTTAATACGGGGGGATGTAATTGGAAATATTCATTTTCTAGTTTTCTCCTCATGTTTTTTTGGCTTAATTTAGTTATAAGTATTGATCTCTATTATGTCAGCCAAAATTTGCATAAGATCGCGCTCAGATTTGCTCGATATGTATTTGCTATATTGTCATAAGCAGCCGAAGTGGGAATTTAACATTCGAAGCTTCTATAAAGGTCGCTGAAAATCTCAAGATGCTTCGTGAGGAAAACATGCCATGTGTGAGATAAAGGGTTGAATTGACGTGCAGCTGTTATATGCAGTGGCTTGTTTGAATTATGGGTCAGCGCAAGTACCAGAATAAGAGCGGTTGGTTGACAGCTCGTTTATCTAGTACAGTTACACTTGGAAGTACGGCATCCTGAACCAATGCATTTTAGAACAAAGACTGACACACGATTTAGTTAACATCGAACGGGTTTTCAAAAAACGCCGAATTAGCTAAAGGCAATAACTTACCAGCTGCTACACGCCAAAGCCCAAGCAATATACCAAGCAGACCAAGCAGCATGTTCGTTTGGCTTCTTTTAGTAATAAAATGCCAATGTAGCAGGCTCCTTGTGTTGCGAATCAAGATTCTAAATCAGTAGGTAGGTGTATGGCCGCTATTACTCACGCAGCACATGCAGCACAGCCTTCCCCTGACGCCATCACCCAATCGGTGAGCTGAGAAGGTGTCCCTCACATTCACAAAAGCAAGACAAGATTATCAATAACAAACAATTTAAAAGCACCGACGTTGATAGTTATTTCTAAAAAAATCTGTTATCAGACAACAAAAAGGTCAGCCCAGCCACCCTACTCTAACCAAATGCGAGGCAAACGAGGTTGGCTGGGCTCCCTCGGCGGCGTTTGTAGGAAAATTGTGATCAAATAGAATTGCTACTGTCACTAAAAAAGTGTAACAGGGCGTCCCCTACCTCAGCCACTTCATTCAGGCAATAGAGAGATGGAAACACAAGGCCCGATGGTCGTTCTAGTGCTGAAGGTTGTACGCCCAAAGCTATTAGCATGGTGGCTCCACAGAAGCTGAATTTCCTGTTCTAGTGTCACTAAGTAGGTGCTACACATGCAGTCCTCGTGCTGTCACGGCAGATGCACCCTCAGCAAGTCCTCACTGTTCCCCAAGTGAGTTCGAGGTAACAGAAGGGGATCGTATTCCAAAACTCCAAACTTCTGTACTTACTGCAAAATACGAATAAGTGTGATGTGGGTACTAGCCTTTTGTGAAAAACAGAATAAAATCCCGCAGGGAGTCAACCCCACGACTCCACGAGGTACCAAGTACACCACAGAGACATACGTTGTGGGTGAGTGTGGGAAAACGATTGTGAGCCTCGCCCTGAAGGCAACATAAAAGATATATCACGTCCACATAAGTATAACCCACTCAAGCATGTGCCGCCGAGGGAGCCCAGCCAACCTCGTTTGCCTCGCATTTGGTTATAGTAGGGTGGCTGGGCTAACCTTTTTGTTGTCTGATAACAGATTTTTTTAGAAATACCAATACTTTTTCGTACATGTTGTTAAGTTGCAAAACCAATACAGACGAATTTCCCATCTAATCCCTCATGAGCTGCGCATAACATCCGATTGGAAAGAAAATTTTAATACTGTTGGTGCTTTAATAACTGTAGCGGCCGGAGTACATAATGCAGTCAAACACTAGGACTGTTCATATAATAGGCACGTCACATAATCCACCTTATGCACCATATCTTTTAAATATCCACACCCTAATTCGATTACAATTTAGACTCCTAATAACCAACATCGCTCAAATCCTCTCATAACAATAACAATAAAGCGGAGAAATTAACTATTGGTGCGAATTCGACTTAATTGATGGACAATTTTTCGCGATGTGGCCCGCTTCCTTACATGCATAGCATTTTCCTGAAAGGATTACAATTCAAAAATTCATGCCCGGGTCCTACAGAAGAGCATACTTTGATTATGTCCTCGTTTTCCACCGCGTAACCCTCCGCGTTTGCTCCGTAATGTGCGTCCGTGATCAGGGGCACCGAATACCGCCTCTGCGAATAAAAGCTGCGCTTTGGCAAACGATTCAACTGAAAAGTGAGCCCTATGTACTCGTACTTTAAAAGTAAAGATTTTTGTATTCCATGCGCTCCTTTCACTGGCATCCATAATTTAGCTTACAGTAAATTGCAATATCCCAACACGACACATTTCTAGGAATAGCCACGAGACATTATCAGGCAATGTACGAGTATGTATATGCGGGTGTGCACAGTACTGATGGCATTGCACGGACACGTACTGCAGGTAAGCTTGTACAGTCTACTGTAGTTATACTCACCAATTTGAGAGTTTATACCACTTTGTTTTTTAAAATTATGTTGCTTTGGTCGAAAGTCTCGCTTCGTACTTTTGCTTTGCTCGCTCCGTTTCGAACTGTCATTCTTGCCATCGATTGATGAATGCTGGGCGAGAGGTGTTGTGTAATCACGATCTCCAGTTTCAGCATTTTTCTTTGGGATGGTGTAGCCGACTTGGATTGGAGAAGCTGATCGAGAATCGCGGCTCATTTTGAGAATAAGTGGTAGTTTTACTATCAACGAGTTCGAGGAAGAAAAGCCAGAGTAACTATTGTCAAAACTCTGACAACATGCATACAAAAGTAATACACACAAGTATAGGAAAAATTGTACGGCGCCAGTCAGTCGGCAAGCACAGTGCTAAATCATTCGAGAAGCATGACATAGGAAAATAAGCTTTAAGCGGGAATTCGACAGTTCCTTCCCCACTAAGGGAAATTATAGACTGCTTGAGTAATATAATAGGTGAAAAGTAACAAAAAGGCAAAGATGCCCCCGCGCAATCATTGCAAGTATTTGAGCGCAACTTTGTACCATGGCAAACAAAGCTCATCCCCAAAATTTTGTGCACTTTTGTTGATTTCTTGTCGAGTTATTGACGGGCAAAGTTGCCCGCTTAACATTGCACGTCTGTGTGGCTGGGCTAAACAGGCAGCTACCGTGCCTGTTGATATGCGCATTGCAAGTATATGGCAACTTTGTGCGCAGACAATCGTCAGCGGCTACAGAAGGGCTACTCATGCAAGGACTAAATTTTCTGAGCAAACACTAGATACTTCATATAATAGGCACTTCAACAAAAACCAAAAAGATCTGTCACATTTTCGAAAAAAGTCAACCAAAGTCAACGTCAAACATCAACAACAAACACAGTCATCATCAACATCATCATCGAAGTCAAATATTTTTAACGGTCAACATAAGAGTTGTTTGCCCATTCCGCACTGACACCACAGAATCCGATAATAGAAACTGATTAGTTTTTCGACCTATAAAAACAGTATTTGCAAAACACTCATTTACAAAATAGCCCAGAACGTTGGCTTAGCCCATTAGAGCTTACCGATTTTGAGATTCTCAACCGAACAAAAAAGGCAAAAACAAAGATCACATTGTACCATAACTTGAAGTAGCTGTAGTCTGGTACCACCACTAACATCTTAGTGTACTGTGACATCCAAAGTCACAGTAATGACGCAGGCGAGCTCACAGTATGCTAACTGATCGTGAGACTGGCTGTTCAGGTGGTGGAGCTGCCTCCAGCATAAGGAAACTGATGGTGCTTATGTCTTTTGGAGGTCCTCCTCCAACAGCCAAAGTAACAACAGAGTCATTGCAGTGCCACCAGGTGGCCCCTCGTCTGACGTAAGCTGTGTAGTGTCCTGATGCCATGTCTGCACCTATATGTTCAATTGCTGCCACAACCCGAAATGCCGAGTGCCCCAAAGTAAGTAGGTCAGGGTTGAAATCTTTCACAGCAGATGCGTCAGGTATGCCTCGTGAATGACGAAATATCCATACCAGGAACTGAGCTGGGACAGACACAATGTCGCGCCTCTTTCTCACTTTGCCCACTCGCAAACACATTTTGCAAGATCTCTCTCCATCGTGTCTGTATCCGAGTATCATTTCTTCAATGGTCCGATTAGCCCACGGCAGCACAAGCAAGTACGATGTCTCCTCGATGCTACAGCTGCTCCACGTGTGTCCACACCCTGCATAGTCACACACGAACGTTTCCCGTGTGCACACACGGAACATGCCCAGCATTTTTGCTTTTTGAATCACTGCTTGCATGAACTCTCGAGCGCACTGCTCGCCATCCTTGTCAGCAAAGTTAAACTTGCCTTTCGCAGACAGCGCCAGTCGTAAGCGTTGTGTTGACAGGACAGCTGGTTTCTGTTGCATCTCTTGCGCTTCATACTCATCGCAAAACAACACCAGCTCCTGCTGAAACGGTTTCATTTGAGCATGGACCAGATTATAGCACTCATTCCGAAAGCTATGCAATGACATAAGTGCCTGGATTCCAGCATTGGAATAGCACGCCACCCCAGACGAGTTGCATAAGCCGGGTGGTTTCACTGATAGCACCCTTTCCACTAGCCTCATATTCGACACACAAGGAGCATCACCAGGGTGCACGCCGCCAATCTTTTGTCTTACAGCACGTGGCATTATCCCAATCAAGTCCGCGGCATGGCCAGGGCTGATCGTGCTCATATTTTTCATCTCGCGGCGCTTCCTTTCTGTTTCGCCAAAATCAACCAAACGGCCTGCCATTTTAGGCTCTATGGGCTTCCTTTTTTTAGCTGGACAAATCGTCTCATTGACAGTAGCCTTTCGTTTGTAGGCACAACGTGGCTTAGTCTTGGTTACTGGCCTCTTTGTCTTGCTTTTTCTCGCCTGCATTTGTCCATGATCGTCGACAGCCACTGGTTGCGCATCCTGTTTTAGAGCGCTGCACCAAGCACGATCACGCACTTTCTTCAGCTTCTTGCTCGACACGACTAGCTGCGGAAGGTGCGACTCATTTTCCTGACGCAATCGATTGATTTCCTTCACGCACTTGGCATTAGCACGAGCCATACTCGGATCAAAGTTCATCAAGTGGAGGCCTGCTAGAGTCCTCACGCGAGACAAAGCAACGTACGTCATGCCTGCACCAGCGTCCTTGCTGAAGACTGTATTGCCAACATCAATCATAGCTTGGGACACACTCATGCCTTGGGCCTTGTGGATGGTCATCGCATAGGACAAGATGAGTGGGAACTGCTTTCGATCAACATACATCTGCTTCGTCAGTTCAAACTTGACGGTCGCCCTGTGAATTATGACCACGCTGGGCACCGTATCGAACTTGACAAGCACCTTGTTCACAACTTTTCCACATGGAGAATACTCAAAACTGGCCACACAACCGACAGCTCCATTCACCAAGCCGCTCGCAATGTCAACATTTCTCCTTAGCATGACTCGCGCCCCGATGGAAAGACGAAGACTCTCCTCAATGCCAGCAGTCTGTCTGCTGCCCTCTCTGGCTGCCATTTTTCTTAGCTGCTCCTTCGCTTTCTCAGCTTGTTGCTTCGAAGCACGGCGGCCCAGGTACACGAAACTGTCAATTGCTGATATTTCAATCACTTTGCTCGCTTCTGCATCGAGCATGCGACTATTGAACTCGTTGACCATTTTTTGTAAGGCCATTAAACAGATCATTTCACGGCCAGCCTTGCGCAGTTGCACGCATCTCTGAGCGAAGGCTTCCAATGGATCCACTTGCGATGTCAGAGGGATCAGCCGACCCTGCAGCACACAAACATCCTCTTCAGTCATTTGGCCGAATCGCAGCCTGTCCAGAATGCCCGCAAATTCGGGATCCTCTTGCTGCCTCATATTGATGGTAAGCTCATCGTAGGCAAATGTTCCCCACAGCTCAGGCGCGCCCCAGCCGCCGATGATCTTGTTCGCTTGTAGAGCGGTCAGTTCTTGGAAAGGCGGACCGTCGCCACAAGGTGGCAGCTGCGCCAAGTCACCCATGACGAATAGCCCTCCGAATAGTATGTGCTCCACATTCCTGTTGAAAATTTCGTTCAGGCGTAAATGAACATACGCAAGAAGAACGTTCGACACCATGCTCACTTCGTCGATGACCAAAACTTTGACTTGTTTCAGGTAGGTGCGCAACTGCTTGCACACATCGTCAGACAGTGGAGAGTACGCACTCTTGAGTCCATGCTGCACTGGCAACTGCAGCAGCCTGTGCAACGTCATGCCGTTCACATTGAAAGCAGCCAAGCCAGTGAAGGCCGCAACTGCGACACTGGTTCCATTCATTCCGCACTGGTCATTCATCCACAACTTCAGGGTGTTAATCGAGAAACTCTTACCTGTGCCACCTGCTCCACTGATAAACAGTCGCAAGGGCTCTGCGCTCTCTTGCATGTGGCTCGTGATCTTATCAAAGATACGCTTCTGGTCACTGTTGAGACTGCTAATCATCTCTTCCAGGCTTTCCTCAGGAGCATTTTGCATGGCTATCTCGAACTCCTGCATGGCTAATGCCGCCTCGACTGGTTCGCCCAACACTTGGGGCTCTCTGTCACCTGGCGTGTTCTCAGCCTCTTGGCTCGCTGCTTTCTTCTCTTTTTCGATGGCCTCTTTGTTCTTCTGCGCTTCCTCTTCCCGCAGCACCAAACGAGAGTGGTACTCAGCCAGCTGCTCGTTGTGCAATAGTTCCCGTTCGAACACAGGAATGCAGCTTCCTGCATTAGCGTCGATCAATTCTTCACTCTCGCTTCTGAAGGGCTTGAACAGCAAGAGGAGCGAGTAGCAGTACTCTTCCTGTCTTTCTTGGAAGTTGTACATTGCATGACTGATCAAATATGGCTTGGTTCTTACACTCAGCCGTCCGTTCGCCTCCGTTTTAAACGCCAAGGGGCCAGTGTTGGACATGGAGTCTCGATCGTGCAAACGCACGAAATCATAGAGACACATGTTCTCAAGACTTTCCGGCCTGTCTGGGTAATACGTAGAGATCCAATTGTTTTCGTACTTGTCAGTCGACTCTGGATCCATGTCCTTCAACTTGGCCAATGGCTTCAGTATTCGAGGACGTAAATGTGGCTGTCTCGAGCAGACGTACTTGACTGATCGGCTTTTCCCAAATAGGTTTTGACCGAGTAGCAAATCGGCAGCTTCGTAGGCGCCGCATTCCCTCATGGCCAAAGAGCGACAGCCGATATTGAACAGACGCGAGTAGGTCGAGCTGTCTTGCTTCAGACTGTCCCACAAATCCTGCAAGGCGGACTTTTCCTTTTTGGTCACATAGTTGACAATGTAGTTGACGACCGCGTGCGTGTTCTCGCCAATAAACTGAATGTCCATGTTGGCCTGCCACAGCAGTAGCAGCTCAGCATTGTAGTCATTCACCGTTCTCTCAGAGGCTCCACGTGGGAGATAGTAGAGGCGAGACTCGCTTTTGCCTCTTAGCCGCTGGCCCACGTTTTTCAGCGGGTCGTTTAGCGTGGCAGCCTTGCTCACCTGCCTCGGAAATCCAAACCTGCACCTGCCCCGTATCTTTCTGCAGTACTTGTTGCATCGGTGCATTTGGTAGGTTGTGACCAGCTTGTGCAACAGTGGCTCTTTATCTTTACTTGGCAAACGACAGGTGGCATACTTTTGTATGAACTCGAGCACAATTTCTGGTGGGTCAATGCCTAACCTGGGCGCATCTTCCACCCATACCACCATGTGGAAATGGGGGGCTCCTCTCGACTGGTATTCCACTCTCCAAAAGAAGTCGGTCACATGACCTAGCGGGCCATCCTTGTTCAGAATAACGTTCTTCATAAGTGCTCTAAAGCGATGGTGAAAGTGCCTGCTTGCACTGACTGGGTCGGTAGCGCATCGCTCGCCATTACTCATTTTGTTGAATTCTTGCACGCACTTGTTCACTTCAATCAGCATCTCCTGCATATCCTGCCAGTCTTCCGAGTACTCGGCTGCACTAAACGTGAGAAACCAACATGGTGGGCCCAGCTCTCGAACCATTGTCCGCAGGTCCATGCGCTGCTGGTTCCAATACTCAGCTGTTCCACGCACTTTTTGAAAGGCTGTGTACAAATTGGCTTCCAGCTCCTGCTCACCCTTGCTTACATTTTTCACAAACTCGCCTACAGTCATATTGTTGTAAGCAAAGGTGTTGCGGAGTGCTTGGCTTATCGAGTTTGCGATAGCCCTCAACTGATACTTGTGCAGCAAGTAGAACAAGTACTGGTGATCGTGTCTGAACTTGGGATTCTCGTTGTACAAGCGACTAGTCACAAAGTCTGCATTCGACAACTTTGACTCCCGTTTTTCCCCTTCGCCATTCCTGCCGTCTGGGTACAAGTGCGGGAAGCACCAGAGATCTAATTTTTCTTCTCTTGGATCGATACGTTCAGCATCCACTTTTTCCATTTGATACAATTCCAGATCGGACGCGTCTGGCTTCCGTTTAAAGAGCGGCTGCACGGTGAAAGAGTCCACTATCTTTTCTTCATCCTTTTTATCGATTTTCCTGATCATGGCTTTTTTCGCGAACCACTCGCACTCTTTTACAATCTCCTCGTCGCACTCGTCTTCTGTCATTTCAACAGTGCTAAACGGGTCCCAGCCATCGGCCACATTCCTG
>JASANH010000093.1:0-176366 GCA_030248295.1 Mesodorylaimus sp. YZB2_4 | reverse complement strand
CATTTCGCCTGGACCCCCCTTAAAAATGGACGTCCACTTGAGCAGACCCCCCCCCCGCCATAGGAAAACATTCACTTCGAAAAAGCATTGCTCCCACCATCGACTGATCCGCCGAAATGATGGGTCATTCAGTCTTCGGTTTGATTCGACTGCTGCATCAGCCAAACTAGGAACTAAAATTTTACGCTTTCTTTCTGAAAATGTGTCATGCCTCATCCAATTTAAAACTTCTCCAATTTTCCTCCAAAATCAGAATTAAATCCCGCTTTAGGTGCAAGGTAGTTCTCCTGAGTTTTTGGAGTGGTTTGCTGGACAGTGACAGCGAGGAAAGGAAATATAGGGCAGGTTGCTAGGGACGTCATCCCCATAAAAATATCTTATTTCTTGAACGGATCAGCCAGATCGAGATCGAGATTTACGTCGAGGGTCGAATCAGTCGATGCTATCTATAATTGTCCGACATCTCTGACATCCCTATGAACCCGTGGCGCCTGGAATCTATCACCCTGGACGGGGAGCTGATGTTTCAGCCACAGATAAATTCGCTCACTCTCACATTCAGAGTACTTTCCCAGCAAATCTCTTCCACGTCTTGGTTTTTTTTTCAAATTTTTGTGGGCCGAAGCCCGTTTTGCCTCTGGCTAGCCAGCTGTCAAACCTTCTGAGCAAGGTTGTGCGGGGACCGGTACACACATCAGCCCCCCTCTGCGAGTCTCCACTAGGAGCACCTCCACGCGAGGGCATCCTCAACAGCTCACCGACCTCTTCGGACGATGGCGGGCGGGCTGTGAACCCTGTTGGTGTTAAACAGCTGGGGTTGTTTCCTCGTTATCTTCCGTCTCTCCACTCGGAGCACCTCTAGGGTACCGGGTGAGTCACCTACGGCCTGGCGTGCAAGGTTAGCGAGGGTTTGTGGTTCGCAAACCGACCTCCATCACCGGGGATCGAACCCAGGAGAAGTTCAGCCACTCGCTCCCAAGCAATACCGGGAGACGAGTGCCGAACCGCTGCACCACCGCGGCCGGTTACCGAGGCATCTGAGCGTCAAAGCCACTGGCAGCACCACTAAAATCGTTTTATCCGCCTCAGAAAAAGAGAAGCCAAAAGGATGAAAATTGTTTAGGAAAACTGGAATATAATCGACCTGAGTCATTGGATAGTCGTTTGATGATTTAAATATTAGTAATTTGACTCGTATATCCAGCATTAATACTATGATAATTGCGATAATTTTCCCAAAAACCCGCTGATTTTGTCAAGTGGACGACCACTTGGGGCAGCCTACTTCCTTTCCCCATCCACTTCCGTCCACTTTCCGCTCACCCCCACCCTCCCCCCTTGGGTGAACGTCATTAATGGATGGCCCCTTGGCATTTGTGTTTCGCATGTGTGGGGTCTACTTGGTGGGGTGGTAGGCCTTCTTAAAAGCATGCTAAGGAGATAAACCAAACCAACCTGCACTGAATTCACGATAGGTCGAACCACTTTTTCCAGCATCTATGTATAGCGGTCGCAACTTTTTTACATTTTTTGGTTTTTACATCCTTATCTCTGAAGGCTCACTGTTCCCTTTCAATTCTTCTCTAAAACCTCCTTTGAATTCATCATATCAAGCTAGTGAGAACCCTCTGCTCACAAACCTGCTGTGAACCTTCGTTAAATGTCTGACTTCCCACGTCCACATAGTGACTGAAACAGTGCAACCTTTTTTTCCCTCGAAAATCTTTTGAAGTTCAGCCGTATAGGCCCCTCAAAATAGGCCTCCGTTTCGAATTTTCAAACTCCCTGTGAACCCTATAACTCTTCCCTCCTAAAAACCACAAAAAAATCTTGCTCTTTATAAGTATGATCGACTAATCAGACTACCTTGTTTGCTACTCAAACAGTTCGGAAATCACAAAAATTTGTTCTCTTTTGTCTGCTAAGTCTTTTTACATTCGTACAAAACCATTACCACCTCTTCCAACTTCGTTTCCCTCACCTTATCTTAAGAAAGTCTCACACCAGTTATGTTAATTTCAAGCTGTTCTTTTATGCACAGAATCGGAGCCTGGTTATTTGGGTGTTGTCAACGGCTCCATCGACAATCAGCCTGCGCGAAAATTCGAAATTTTTGGCGATGAACTTGCTAAGATTGGCGTGCCGATTGCTACATCTTGGGTAAAAGACGAGCCGATCGAAAACCAAATACGCATTTTAAACACCAAGTTCTTGATTGATATTCGAGAAACGATGGCCGGGCAGAATTTCAGTAAGCACGCGCCCGAATATTGATAGTTTACGCTTCACAAAGGGGCAGTAACAAAGGAGCCAATTAACGCTGCGTATGTACTGCACTAGAAGCAGTACATCGAGGGATGAGGCGGAGTTTTTTTGACGGAGAGCTTGCATTTTTGTTGCACGTTTCTTCATGCTTGTCGCACTGTTACTCTAGTCACTTTTTCGTGCTTTCGGATAAGATTTGGGTTGGTTAAGGGGAGAAAAAGATAAGGACTATTTTGTTGCACTTTGCGTTCAACGGTGACATTAAAAAATTGTGTGCGAATTACAGATTTTTCAATTATTTTTTGTCTCTTCATACTATTTTGGGCCTGATACGTCTTTTGTTGGCAGAGGATACATAGAATGAGGGTGATAACTCTCGTGGATGATGTTAGGGGACCTGGGCACTATAAATGATACTACAAACCATGGAAGGAAAGCTTATGTTTAGGTAAGCCGTACATACATGTACAGGGTAATTTGTGGTCAGTTGCACTCATTCAACGGAAATCCACACAGAAGCCAACTGCTAAGACTGAAGACTCCAGTGTGCCATTTTTAAATGACCACATTTCAGACATTGTTCGCTTATCTTCCTAGCCTGGTAGCAGAAGCATACCCGAAACAGACCCCCGTGCAGGCGAGCAGACGCTTCAGCGAGCCCACCCATACTCAAAATGTTTCGGTCTTCCAGTGCAAAAAGAGGACTGGCGATGAGCTGATGACTTTGATGACCCGAATATTCCGGTTTGGCCAATGCTAATTAGGGACCAGCAAAACGAATAGGCAATCGGTGCCAGCTCGTTGAGACCGGTTTTAAGTCTCCAAACGAGCAGGCTAACATGGTATTGCCGCTATGGATATATTACATGGCCAACCGTAGAACGAGCTTATTCGTGATATTGTGCATTGCCAGGGCGGGCTCTATTCATTTTCAAGTTTTTCTGCGATTTTCTGGCGTAGTCGTTCCGCTATCCACGCATTCTTGATTGAATATTTTTACTTTATCTGCGTTTCTCATTTGGTTTGCAGCTAGATGGTTTGCAGGAGGGCTCCGTACCTTAGCAAAGTCTGAAGTTTTTGATAGCAGACAGCGGACTAAAATTTAATTATCGAACCTATTTGAATCATGGACCGAGCTGAGGTTGCATGAGAGCGGGAAATGATGCGCTAAGCAGAGTCTTACCTCTTCTATCGATGGGCACGCGCGCTAGTAGTGATGATAGACCTGGCATACAGGCGACAAGTCCGCAGCTTCTCGTTGAACTGATGCTTAACTCATCAGGACTGAAGTTGACTTGGTCAGTCAAGCTTTGGCTTCGCCAAAATGTACTCTGATGACTCAGCGAACAGTAAAAATTTACCAGAGTCTATCGGAGCAGTCACTTGTCATGTGCATATACCATCTCCGAATTCACTCTCTCGTATTGGAAGACCTGGGAAAGAACATGACCAAGCCTGCTTTTCCTGCGTCTTTAATTATGTTTTTTTTATATTTTAGTTTGGAGCCATGAAATTCAGATTCAGGTGCTCCCCAAAAATCGTCGCTGTCGTCACGTTTTTGTTTGTGATTTGCGGTCTGCATATTTTCTATCAATCGCTATCATTCTGTATGTTCTCGAAAACTCCCCATCGACCTTGCCCTGACCTGATCCTTGTCCACTCGAACTCATTCCACCCTGGCTCCATGCAAAACACGCGGTTTCTCTCTTTGGGCGTCCTGCACGTGGCATAAAATTCCGTCTCAAAGTTTTGATAGCTTTTTTCGGGTTGTTGTTGGGCGGGAGGGGGAATCGGTGCAGCTTACACGGGGTGCTCGAAGTGGGTTTCATGATTTGGGCGCTAAGATTTAGCAGAAATATGACAGGGACATGCAAGCGACGAATGCTTTGTTCAAGAGTCGAGCTCGCTTGACTGACTCTAAAAATCAGCAATCCTGTAGATTTCCGCCACATGCTACGAGGAAGGGCCTAAGGTGTAGGTCATATGCTTTGACTGAAAGAACGTCGAGTCCAGCAATACTGTTCACACTTTGACGATTAAACTCTTTAACTGGTTGCTTTTTCCCCTGAAAATTGAAATTTCGCTGGGCTCATTGATGATAAGCAATAGTATAGATGGGGTGCAATTAGGAAGTTCAGGTTTGCGAATGATTTTCTAAGATCTGATTAACCATCACGACTGCAGAAAAATTGCAAGATCGGCGGACAGTTCTTTTTGATTCTGAATAGAAAATATTCTGCAGTCCTCTTGCAAAATGAGATATGCTTTGGAGCCTATTAATATTCTTGAAACAGAAGCATGCACATTTGAGAGGTGGTCTAATATGAGGTACGTTTGAATGTCAGGTTATTTGGGTAAAGTGAGGATTTGATGTAAGCGGGGAAACCTACACAGGACCCTGAGAACGACAGCGCGCCAATCATTTGGGATGGTTTTTTTCCATTTTTGTGGGTTGGCCCCGTGCCGCCCCAGTTCCCCTCGGGACTTCCAACCCGTTTTGCCGGCCAGTAGTCATGATATGATAAGCGAGGCCGTCACTGAACGCCAATCAATTTTTGACCACGTTCCCCTCACACCGCCACGGCAGAATATCTGCCGCACCCTGTATTTTCGCAGCTCCAAAAACTGTTTCTGTAGCTGTGCTTGCTGAAGCGTGCAGGCATAGGAATAAATCCTTTCGACTTGTACTGGCCACTGGCTGATGTCTGGAGTCGCTTCCTTGAGATGTCTGCCCAGAAATGAAGGGTGCGATCGAGAGAAGGTCGTGTTTAAAGCTAACCCAGTTTATACATGCATGGAAGAGGAATTCTTGGTTCAGTTCAGGAGGGGCTTCAGCAAAGAGTCATCTTCCAGTCCAAAAAGTAGAGTCTGCACATCCCCCCCCCCCCCCATGGATTGCCCCATGCCAGGTCGTTTGGGGAGAATTCGAGAAAATGCTGGACACGGGTTTTTTAGCATCAGAGGATTCGTTTGGACTTGGCTCGCTCACCAAGATGAGCACTACTTCAGAAAAGGAGCCGTCAGTGGATTTCGAAAAACAATCGACTCATTTTCAATCCAATAAGGAAAGGCGTCTGCACTCACTGCGCGCATCGAGTATCAGCAATCACTTCGCTACTTTCGAAATGTTAGTGGTGCCCCAGCTGGCCTGCCCCACCATGGTCCGATTGGGATCTGTTGGCGATGGAGGAAAATGGGTCTGCAATCCGTGGCGAGTCCCCGAGGACTGCGTGGTCTATTCGCTCGGCGTCAATGGCGATGTCAGTTTCGAAACAGATCTTTATGAAACAACCAAGAAACGGTGCACAATTTACAGCGTCGATCCTGAAAGGCAAAATGATAATCTCTTCAAACCATTTAACGGGATTTATTTGCAGAGTAAAGTGGTGGGCAATGCTGATGGGTCCGAACAACAAATATCCATCGCCGATATGATGCAGCAATTCGGCCACAGAAAAGTGGACATCATGAAAATAGACATCGAAGGGTGGGAATTCGAGAGTATGGCTGAATTTTTCGATGAATCCCCAACAGACGAGTCCCAATCGAGCGTGTGTCAGCTGCTGGTAGAATTACATTTCATGGATGGAAAAGTACAAACCTGGTTTAATATTTTGGAGCTATTGGAGGAGAAAGGATTTCGCATGTTTTCCAAGGAGGTGAACACATATTGTCGATGGTGTTTCGAATACAGCTACATGCATACTAGCTGTTTCGAGCAATACGGATTGCCGCAAAGGGCTACAATTTTCACGACTTTTGTGTAAACATAGGCTTGTGATTGGGCGATGTTGACAGTCAGTGGGCGATTCAGTATGGTTTGTTTGCAGAAATATCTGTTTCCCATTGCTCAAGTAAAATTGAGAATCGTGTGTGTACTTTACAACGGGCATAGCTGCTAGAGGAATTAGAAAGCCGCGTGATAAAAGGTTGGGGAAGCAACAAGCTTTTCTCGAAGCACCAAACTGGTCTAGTGGGGTCGTGGCCTAGCGAGTGAGGCGTCTGCCTCTGACGCTGGGTGCGCACTTACAGAGGAGGGTTCGACTCCCACCTGAGTAAAAATGGTTGTCAAATATGTGTTCTCTGGCCCTCGAGTGCGCTGTACAGTGCTTGGCTATGGATAAAGTATGACATGACATGGCTGTCATTCCTATGGGGTTCAGCAAATAAGAAATGTCTATGCTTATTGAGCGAATTTTATGTTTCCAGCGGGTGTCCACGCTGACTTTGGGACAAAACCATCAGCTTCGATGAACTTCGATGCAAAAAGGCACGCGGGAATTTTTCCCCCTCCTCGGAATAGTTTTACCGCCTTGGGCACATTTGAAAGTCATATGCTGTTTTGGTTTTGTTATTCGCTGCTGAATTGTGCAACTGATGCCAGACCGCCGTGACATTTGACACTCATGTAGTGCATGGCGGCTTTTGTACGGCTTTGACGAATACGTTTGTTCAAAACATTATTTTGTGAGATAGAAGTCATAAAAGAGGAATATCTGTCAAGTTTGAGAGACTCGGACTCTACACGATGGCCACATTATAATATTGCAGGTGACAGGATTTATACCCGTTTCTTGGATCGAGCAAAGAATAATTCCGGGTTGAGATTGAGACATCTTCATGGCGACATTTCCCAAAGAATAGGAAAACAAAATGACACTCAGAATAGACAAAGTTTACTTTTTTGACATGTTTCGTCTTTTCTTAAGACAGGATCAGAAATAAATGAAAACTCGTCACAAAGCGAGGACTATGCGGTGCGTGGAGGGCGTGTATATTCTCAAAGAAAACAGGTTATAGGGAAGAATGCATGGCTATTTGCGTTGCAATCTGGGCATTCTGACTGGCAACAATGAAATCCGTGAGAATACCCGAGTAGATAATACTATAAGAACCTAAAAAGTGTTAACGCGATGCCATAGTTTTTGAAGCAGAAAAATTAAAAGGCCTGAATATGCAGTACTGTATGTGGTGTGTGGCAGAGTGACTGTGTACGCGCTGTGGGGGCAGAACTTTTCGTGAATGTGCTTAAAGATAGTGATTGTTTGTTTTGAGCAAACGAAATCGTCTAATGGCGCTTTTTGGTATCATTAGGAGCCCGTTAATTAGTGGTCTAATTGGCACTGAAAACTACAGTAGGCATTCGCAGGGTAGATTTGGCTATTAGGAATTTATAAAATACCGGCACTCGACACCGGATGAGATCGGATTCAACCCAAGCCAACTCGAAAGTCCCTGAACCGACCCAGGGTCTAACTGGCACTGCTTCTTGAATCTTGAAATTTACCTACTAAATTGAGACAAATGGCCATAGCACCGAAGTTGGTGCAAAGTTTCTGTCTCTCTATCCTGCCAGGATGCGCCGCAAGACCAAGTGGCTCTCATGCCATCAAGCATTCTCCCGTCTAATCTACAAGCATCTCTTGGTGCTAAAAGTGGGAATACTGTGGAAAAACGAGCAGAAGCTCTTGGCAAAACCATGACTGCAGTGCTTGAGTACAGGCACAGTATGCCCTACGATCGAGAGACTACTGCACCGGCATCTACATAGAGTGTGAAATTGTCGCAGACCCGATGCGCCCCAATTTCGGAGTCCCTTCTCATGGCATTCTAATACTGTGTACCCGCTTTCTTTGGGTGCGAAGTGAGTTAGTTGCATGAAGTGCAAAAAGCCATTTTTCAACCATGTAAGAATACCCTACGGATCCAGCAGACGGTCTGTACTTGCAGAAGTCGCAGAAGTGTTCACTTGAGTTTGATCATGAGTGATGAATGGGGATTTTGAGTCATTGTAGTCGGAAAAGAATGTACGCTAATAATTTCAAGCACCACTTCAAGTTCTACCCTTCATTTTGACTTTGAAAATAGACTTTTACAGCCACCCTTACCCATCGGCCCGTCTTACCTACCGGCGTCTCTCGTCTTAGAGTAGACTGCAGTCCTCGGTCTCGCACGATCACTGTGCTGGTAGCTCTCACTAATCTACTGAAACTGCAAACATTCTGACTTCAGAGGCCGTTCACTTTCGTTAGCCGTGGTTATTTGTCAGTGATAGCTGCTGGCAAATATCAGTTCACATCAACCACTTCGATAAATCAATTATTAAGAATTTCCTGTCGGGATAAATCAATCAATCGATACAATACAAGCAAAGACGCAACTAGTATAGTTGTTTACCGAATGATTCTCAGATACGTTCGGACGCGCCAACTCAAGTATACTCCGATCCGATAGATAAAGGGGCGTTGCATGAAAAAATCGTACCGGAAGGTCATTTCTGTCGTATGGGATGCGACTATACTTCAGCCGCATACGGATAGGGAAGCTGAACAGGCTGTGCTGTACATGTAACAGGAAATGAATGATGCGTAAAAAGGAGTAACTTTGCATCAAACTGGCGCCCCAAGACCATCCTCGTGCGCCAAGTATGCCAGATGTGCCACCCCCTAAAAAAGGTATATAAAATGTACCTAGGCGGAGGTGCTGAGGACTAGAGAACCCAAACCTTCATACTAAAAAATGAAATGAAAATTTCCCCTTCCCACACCGTTCTCTAGTCCTAAGCCCTAACATTGCTTCACCAAAGATGCATCGAGCAACAAGTAGTGTGTTAGGAGTAATAGAACTAGGCACCAGTTCACTACATAGACAGAATTAGAGATCTCTGTTTACACTTACAAAATGTATATTTGTTCAACAATATTGTATATTGCGTATTTTTCTTGGTGTCTTAAGTCGGCCGTGGAGTCGGTAACTGGACAGTGGACTGTGCGGAGTGCTACTATGGTCACGCTTGGAATGCATATTGTGTTGGTGGTTGTTAAAGTCCAAAATGGACGTACAGTATTATGAGTGTGTGTCCTTCAAATGTCCAGTGCACAAAGTATGAGACAGACTAGTAATGGCTAATTCAGCTCATACACGCAACCCGTATCGCATGAACATGTCGAACCAGTCCAGCGGGTACGAGGGTCTGCTGCATGCTGTCAGGGCTTAGGACTAGAGAGCGGTGTGGAAAGGGGAAATTTTTATTTCATTTTTTAGGGTTCTCTAGTCCTAAGCACTTCCGTCCAGGTCCATTTTATGGACCTTTCTTAGGGGGTCTAGAGAGGAACAGTCCCAGAGAAAAACATTTTCTGCTCTTTGCACTAATTGTAAGAGGCGAGGCGCGGCGCAAACCAGTCGGAAACGGGCGGGGGGGGGGGCTTTACGCTGGACAGAGATCCTCTAGGATTAGATATACACGAAAACAGAACGATGTGATACTTTTATGCTCTACAGTATTGCTTTGCTGTAGTGCTTTTGATCGATAAGAGTGAGGTAATTTAAAATATTGTTGCGGCTGATACGAATAAAACTCATGAAAGAATCGTATAAGAGTGACTGATTGATTGATGCCCGATCACTAGGCGGATGACTGGCTGATCAATCCGCTGTTTGATTTGATCAGGTGATCAATTTGCTGACCTGATCTGATCGAGACGATGAGCTGATCTGATCTACATCTTCGACTGATGGATCGATCGCTGAATCGATCCATGGATCGATCGATGATTTGTTCAATCAATCACCCAATCAATCAATCGATTGATAAAAATGATCAAATCGATCATATTGACTGATCAAATGGTCACAATGATCAATCGAATACTCGAATTCAACAGCATGATCAATAAATCACACATGGCCAATGATCTGAGTATCATAGAGTGAGCTATTTGAAGATGAAAATAGGTTCAGAAAATAAAGGAAATACAGTTCAAAATCGCTCTCAAACCGAAATTTTGACTTCATTTTCGGATTCAGCAATAAAAACTGCATGAGGTCACACTCTGTTCAAAATTTTAGAGGCGATCGTCGATTTTTAGAATCGATAGAAATGGGTCGCTGCGTTTTAGCACAAACTTTGACTTTTTTGAGCAAAAAACGCAGGAACAGAGCGCGCACGGACACCGATCGGGGACTCGGTACGGGCGCCTAGGCCTGGTCGCTTTTATGCTCATTTTCCTGATTTTGGTGCATTTAGAGAGTCCCATAGTTTTTCAGGGTCCAATGAAATCTGGGGACAGAGTACAATTATCCTCGAACATGAAAACATGGGACCATTCCAAGCAGTGCGCCGCTCTGTCACAGAGAACTCAGGTGGCCAGTATTAAAGGAGCATTGGCAATGACTGTCGACTCCTTTCATTAGTGTTGCTCAAATTTCATATTCCCGCTGTTTGTGATATTCAAGGCTCAACGGCGCCTGCTTACCTCATTTTAGTCCGACTGTGCGCTCCCACTCCATATTAGGCATTGTAAAGTGAAGAATATATTGAATTGCGTGTGGTCTGCGCCCGCAGCTAATAACGAGGGCAAAGCAGGCGAGAGGCGCCGTTTTGCTTGCCAGTCCGGTCGGAGAGTAGAGTGTATTTGTCTAAATTCTTACCACTAGGCCCCCGACGGGGCGTTTTTTCGTATAAAATCCGGCCTCGTCCGAACTTGATCGGTTTTAATAGAAAAAAACAACATATTAGGCGCAATATTCATTAAATTCCCCGTTTTGATATCAGGTAAGGTAGGTTAATTTGCTTATTAAATTTGCTATTTGTTGTTATCCGCATCTTAGCCTATACGTCTTTAAATCGGCTGATTTATTCTTCTTTGCAACAGTCGTGCAATTCAATTTTTCAATAAAGCTACAACTTCTAGCTTCAAGCTTATTTAGTCAATGCTAACACAGTGGTCAATTTTTCATGATTAAAAAAATTGCTAATGTTAATTCCTTAAATGAATGCCGGATTTATTTTAGTAACCTGCGTTGATTTGACCCGTTCCTCATCTCTTTCATTTATGTATAGGCGACCCGGGCTTGCGTTTACAAACCGCCGTAGTTTTTGCGTTTATTGACGACATTACCTTATCTGCGCATCGTCAATTGCGAAGGCGATATTTGCGAACTCGTGCCGACCAGCCGCCTCTCAGCTAACGTTACTAGCATCAGATCAGGTTGGCCGTGTCGGGTGTGGTCGTATTTACGAAATAGTCATCGCGTAGTTTGGTTTGGGCGGATAGAAACTACGATTTGCATTTGCGAAGGTTTGAACTCGCCGCTTTTATCTAACGAATTGTAAGATTTGGCAAAAAAACGAAGAAAACCCGGTGCATAAGATTTCGAGAAATTTAGCAACCGCTTTTTGGTAGATTAATTCCGCACAAGAATTTTGTGACTAGCGCGTTGTGCCGAAGGTAAGAAGCTGGTTTTAGGACTGACTTCGGTGCCCAAAGTTGTAGCCTACCCATTTTCAGAGTACCACGCGCGTTGTAATGGGATTGAAGTCTTGGTGGCTGAAATCGATCGACGAGGCGTCTTTACTTTCGTCTGGTATTACAACATATTTAGACACAGGCGAAGCGACAGGTGCCGATGAGGAACCAACGGTCAAAATACAAGTTTGGGGTTGTCGAAGGACGAAATTGAAACGGATCTTATCTTGGATTTTAACATTGTTCACTTTGGGCATTATAAGATTACTATTTTATTGGAAACCGCAGTGGGAAGCCATCGCCACCTGCGAACCATGCTCGTTGGAAATAGCAGAGATTATATTGATAAGGTGAGATCGGGGTGCTGGGGTTGAGCCGATAAGCGATCGAGTGTAGGCCAGAGGTGATGATTAATCGCGTCTGGCTGAACCTCACCTGGTGTGCTGATCAGAGTGCTTGGAGTTAGGTAGGACTAGGATCGATTAGCGACAAGGTGTGATCAAGCAGATAATCGAGCTGACCAGTTTTGACGGGTCTGATCGATCGAATCGACTGGTCACTCTATGATTTGATATAATCTTCCTACTATAAACCAGCAGAAAAACCTTGAAGCACTCACGCTTTTGCAATAGGATGTCACTACCTGTATATCTTGGCTAATGAGACGGTCTGGCCGCAAACTATTTCCTCATTTTGTGTTGCAGGAATCAGGATCACGAATGGTTTCTTCGGCGTGTAATCACGGTCAATGTGAATCCCGAAACGAGCGGTGCGTCGGCGGCGGTGGTCCTATCGCCAAATGGGGAGGCTCTGCACGCGGCTACCTATCGGTGCTTTACTTATCGCAAGGTGGTCTATGTGTGGCACCCTGCATTCAACGGCTTCCACTCGCTGCCCATGTTCGATCATCGCGTCTCGTGTCAGTTCTATCATCAGTGCACGAAAGGGCTGACATCGGACGAGGCGGCCTGTCGACGACTGGTCTACGGGAGGAACGAGATCGTGGTCAGGTTGAAACCCATTCTGCAGTTGCTCTTTTTGGAGGTGAGTCCTGGTGTGGATTGAGGGAGGGGGTGTAGGGAAAAGGTAGGGCCCAGGACTCGCGCTGGCATGAACCAATCGGGGACCCCAGAGGTGAGCACTGATGCCACACTGGTTTCCATTCCAGACCCTCAACCCATTCTACGTCTTCCAAATATTCAGCGTGTGCGTGTGGTTTGCGGACGAGTACTACTATTACGCCTCGGTCATTGTGGTCATGTCGCTGATCTCGATCGTGACCGACGTGTATCAGACGCGTAAGAACCAGCGGTCCTTGCGAGACACCATCTACTCCACGGATTTCGTGACTGTGGTTCGGGACGAGAAGGCCGAGACACTGCCGTCGACCGTCCTCGTGCCGGGCGACATAATATTGGTACCTCAGCACGGCGGGGTCATGCAATGCGACGCAGTCTTGCTGGCCGGAAATGTGATTGTCAATGAGAGCATGCTGACAGGTGAGTGTCCCGTGGTCCGAGGAAGCCTGGTGTCCTTTTATGGGAATATTCAACAGGTTTTCTGATCTCTCTTCCAATTGTGAGCCAACGAGGCCCCACCTAATCAGTGAGCGTTGTGCACAAGTTTTGAAAAAAGCAGGTGCACCGCCTGCTTAAAAAGCCGAAACGAGGCGGGTGGGGCTGAGTAATTGTCAAAGGTCAGTCGTGTGTGTGTGCGCGTAAAATGGGAACAATCTTTCAGAGCTTGATAGCAGTGTTGACTGGCGTCAGTGCAAGGGAGTGCACCCCAGTTCTGCCTATCTGCAGGTTTAATTACCGCCTTTTTTCGACTGGAAGCGTTTGGCACGTGGGTACAAGGGGGCGTGAAATAGTGGGAACGCACAAATTTACGCCACTTTTAGTCGGTTGTAGCAGCTGTGTGCATTGCAGGTGAAAGTGTTCCAGTGACGAAAACGCCAGTGCCTTCGTTCAGTTCTGATGGCGAGCACGTCGCGTTGGTCTACGATCAAAAGCAGCACGCCAAGCACACGTTGTATTGCGGGACGAAAGTGCTGCAAACACGGTACTATTCCGGACAATCGGTGAAGGCGGTGGTGATCAGGACTGGATTCGGGACCATGAAGGTATGAGGACAGTCAGCACTTTACCTTGGTGTGTGGCTGGCGTGGCTTTAGTTGGGCAATCAGGAATGATGGATGATGTTCATGATTACGCAGTCATCGTGTGATCGATCGGCTAATCAGTGATCGTTGATCGATCGGCTAATCAGTGATCGATGATTGATCGGCTAATCAGTGATCGTTGATCGATCGGCTAATCAGTGATCGTTGATCGATCGGCTAATCATTGATCTTTGATCGATATGACGGGGGTCGGGATCAGGCGCACGCAGTGACTGGCCGTCCTTCAGTCCAGTTATTGACTGGTTGGATGAGCATGGGTCGCATTCGGTCGATGGCCACTCCTATGATCTGGTTCATGACTTTGATCAGTCCGATTCCCGTTTCAGGGCCAACTGGTTCGATCGATCATGTATCCGAAACCAGTCGATTTCGAATTCACAAAGGATCTGTTACGATTTGTGGGCGTTTTGGCGGCGGTGGCTGCAATCGGATTTGTATATACAATAATTCTGATGGCGTCCAGGGGCAATTCTGTGACCAAGATCATCATCCGTGCACTCGATATTATAACCATCGTCGTACCGCCCGCCCTGCCGGCCGCCATGACCATCGGCATCGTTGCGGCTGAGCAAAGGTTGAAGAAAGCCAAGATCTATTGCATATCGCCCTCTACGATCAATACGTGCGGGGGCATCAATGCCGTGTGCTTCGATAAAACGGGAACGTTGACCGAAGAAGGCTTGGACTTCCTGGGCGTCTTGAGAGCTAACGAAAGGTGAGTCAGTCGAGGTTTGTGTCTTCGATTTCCACACAATGTCCTGTTTTTCCAGCACCAATCTCTTGGATCGTGAGATACTGACGGCCAAGGACCTTCGAGTCGATGACGAATTATTGCGGTCGATGGCGTGCTGTCATTCGTTGACTCGCATCGAGAATGAGCTGAGCGGTGATCCCCTGGATTTGATCCTGTTTCGCGAGACAGGCTGGATTCTGGAAGAACCGGACGTTGTGGAAGAGAGTGGACGATTCGATATGCTGGCACCAACCGTGGTTCGACCGCCCGATAAGAGCTACGAGATTGGAATTCTGAGACAGTTCACGTTCAGGTATTTTAGAGGGTGAAACACGGGCCTGACCTGTCCGAAGCATGGAAAGGACAACCTGAAAAACTAGGACACGAGGCGATCCTCGAAATTGAATTCACAGAATCGATGTCACGAAAAGCAGGATGCATTTTAAAGTTTTAGCTGATTTTTGCAGTTTCAAAAGACGAAAAAGGTATAGAAAACAGGACGGGTGGACTGTAAGATAGTCGAGAAACCGGTTTTTAGAGACCCGACAGGGGTGGATATCCCGTGAAAAGCGAGATCGCAGCGATCAGATTTAGGCGAAATAAAGGTGAAAGCTCAGTTGCTTTGCACTTAGGCTGGGGCCCTTGTAAATATTGTCAGGCAAAACATCTCATTTCTTCGATTTTTTACTGTAGTCATTCTGTGTTCCATTGGGATTTGGGAATGTACTGCTCAGTGGATTTATGCCTGAATCCTGAACCTAGGAGTTCGAACAATGCGCCTCTAGAGCAGATACATAGGACTCGATGCCCTTGGTCAGTGATGATGTGAGTTCTGTGTCGTGTGTACCCATGAAGGATGGTTTTCTCCTTTCAGCTCAAACTTGCAACGTATGTCGACGATCACGCGGATCCTGGGCTCGCCCGATTTCATTTTGTATTGCAAAGGTGCGCCGGAGACGATCGCTCGTTTGTGTCGTCGAGAAACGGTGCCCGAAGATTTCGGTGTGGTCTTGCAATTCTACGCCAAGAAGGGGTATCGGGTGATCGCCGTTGCGAAACGTCGTCTGGCCCAAACGTCGTTCGTTCGCGTTCAACGCACGCCGCGGGAGCAACTGGAGACGGAGTTGGATTTTTTGGGTCTGGTCCTATTGGAGAATCGATTGAAACCAGCCACGACGCCTGTCATTGAACAGCTGCGACGTGCGGCCATGAGGACGATCATGGTGACGGGTGATAACATATTGACTGCGGTCAGCGTGGCCAGGGATTGCGGCATACTGGATGAGCAAAGGCCGTTGTACTTCGTGGAAGCGGAGACGAGGGGCGAAATCGCTACCATTCGGGCCAAGTCGGAGGAAACGGTGACGTCGGCTGTGGGCCGATTCGATTTGATCAGCGATACGGTGGCCATCGTCGACGATTCTACTTTCTGCTGGGACGCCGAATTCGGGGCCATGGCAAACGGGTCGACGAACGCGTTGAAAATGTCTTCCATTCCCAACTTGTTCGCCAAGGCCGATTACCAAATGGCCATCACGGGTAAGTCGGGCTGATGTGTGATCTTGGGTCTGATTGAGTTTGATCATACAATCGGGACTTATCCCGTGGTGCGTTGACCCGATTGATCGTTCAGCTCTCAGATCACTGAAGCCATCCTGGATTGGGTCATTGTGGGGATGAGGGTAGGATGTCAGTGCTGGTCACTTGGTGACTCATTCCCCTTCAAACACGATGGCCGGTCAGTGACAAGGAGTCATTCCATTTTGAGGTCCTTCATTCGCAGTCGTGGTCAAGCACTTTCCGCACCTGGTTCCTTCTCTGGTGGCCGTGTGCAACGTGTTTGCTCGAATGGCGCCTGAACAGAAAGCTCAATTGGTGACTAGTCTGCAAGAAATCGGCTACGTGGTGGCCATGTGCGGCGACGGGGCCAATGACTGCGGCGCGCTGAAGGTGAGTGCGTGTGCTGGGCCCTCGGGGTCCGATTTATTCGAGTGCATTCCAGGCGGCCCACGCGGGTATCAGCTTATCGGAGGCGGAGGCATCGATCGCGAGCCCGTTCACGTCGAAGACGCCCAATATCAGTTGTGTGCCGACGGTGATTCGAGAAGGCCGGGCCGCTCTCACCACCTCGTTCGGTGTGTTTAAATACATGGCCGGCTACAGTTTGACACAATTCCTGTCCGTTTCGATTTTGTATTCGATCGGCACGAATTTATCGGATTTCCAGTTCTTGTTTATCGATTTATTCCTGATCACCGTCTTCGCCGTCTTGTTTGGTTACACGCCAGCCTCGGATGTATTGGTGGCCAGGCCACCGGCCACGCGTATCCTCTCAGTTCATTCCATCTCGTCTATCGCTGTTCAGTTGTTAATTGTAGCCGCCTTTCAGGTGAGAATTACGCGCCAGAGCATGAAAGGAGGGAACATGAATAAGGCTCACAGGGATATTTTGGCAGTGCTATGACAAATGACAGGGCTGGTGGCTTCGATCACTAATCATTATCTATGCTACAAGTCAGTAGATCACTTGAAATTGACGTGTGAAAATAATCAGGGAAAAAATCAAATTTTTGTCTGGAAAACCTGGAAAATCAGGAAACCGTACTTCCCGCTTTTTGTATGAACTCTGAATAGTGGATAAAACACTTTCATGCAAAAACAAAAATGAATAGGGGCTGTTAGTGTATTTGTGAGTTTATTTTATTTTACTGCTGAAACTGTGATTGCAAGCCTGGTGCATCCATATAGCGTGGTCTTGATGGGAAATCAGGCGGACCCTGCATAGCCCATGGTGGGACTGAACACTAGGAAAATGACGTGTCTTGATTGGGAATTTTCACGATTTCGATTTCCAATCAAGAAGACTTTATTTTGGTAGATTTTAGCTGATAACCTGCTGAGGGGCGCGGCTTACGAGACGCGGACCAATCAGAATGCAGGATTGTAGAAGCGAGTTCGAAACACACGACGCGATAAAATGTTTGTTTATTTTAGATTTTTGCCTTTGAATTCATGGCCTTACAGCCTTGGTTCGTTCCTTTCATCAATCCGCACGACGAGGATAATTACGACACGTACCAGGGCTCGGCCGTGTTCCTACAATCACTGTATCAGTATATTACTTTGGTCATTGTCTACTCGAAGTCGCATCCCTACCGGAAGACCATATTCAACAATCGGCTGCTGCTGGGCGCCCTGATCATTTGCACACTGGCCAGTCTGGTCGTCACCGTCTACCCTCCCCTGCCGATCGCTTATTGGCTCCAGTTGAAGATGCCTCCCTACGTCAAGTATCGATTATTGATGGTCATTGCGGCTGTACTAAATTTCCTGGTGAGTTCGGCGGCGGAGAAAGCGATCGTCGATTGGTTTTTGGGGACTGTGGCCAGGCGAAAAGGGTGGCTGGATCGATGCGGGGGCAGTGGACGAAAGAATGTGCGATACGCGGAGATTCTGGATGAAATTGGACGAGCGCCGAGTTGGTGTAATCGGAAGAGGAAGCGACTGATCAGTGGCACGAATCAATCGCGGATTGTGACCGCCATGGAATTGGAACCGGAGAAATTGCTGGCGCAACGGAGTTTGTCGAATGGGATCGGAGGGGGTCGTCGGTCGAGGACGTCGAGTAATAAGAGACGGACGACGACCGCCGAGGGCAGCGACGACGAGTTCCTGGTCGACACTGTGTTGGAGGAAGTGGTGGTGGTCGAGGAGGTGGGTGGAGATACGGGCGCGGAAGAAGTATTCGTAGGATTTGCGGAGCCGTCGAGACGAGTGTCGTTGACCACGACTAGACTGTAAATAAGTAAGATGAATAGTTGCCAGTTTTTCACCTTTTTAGTTTTGACCCTTTCGTAATGTATTGGTGCTGATGAGTAGGGAATGTAGGGGGCATCAGTGGGGATAGTTGCTAAATCAATGATTCTAAGGGCAATGCGAAAGATGGCGATTCGCCCTCGGTATTTGGGGACCATGAAGGGTGCCATAGGATGTGGTGGATTGTTTCTACTAACGAGTGATACGTCAGTCAGTAAGCTTATCTCGTGTTTCTGATGGGTGCATTTTTCCTCATTCGGTGAAGTTTCATGTTTGTGTTGTACTTTCTTGGTCGCATGGTCTTCGAGGTATGTGCACATAGGGTGACGCATGACTGCTTGTGTGCAATAGTGAGCAGGGCGTATCGGCTAGGATGCTGTGCTTTCGTGTGTCGGACGTGACGTGTAAGCAGGTACGTGTTTCTATGGATGGCTTTACATCACCTTGTAATGTGTCTATGCCATAAGTGGTAGTAAACCATGACATTTTAGCGGGGCGCAGTGGATGTCGGGTGCTTCGAGTAGCTGAATGCCAATACTGCTCGGTGTCTTGTTGGGAAAGATTCAAGTGATTTTCAGAAGTGCCTTGGTTTTAAGGGTGGGTTAAGGAGAAGAATGTCGAAAAAACGAATTCGATTATTTGCAATCAGGGATATTTTGAAGAAGGCTAATTCGATCAGGATATTTTCACGGCCAGTTACATCAGCGCAATTGATATGGAATCAGAAGATGGATAAGCCGGTGCAGTTCGCTCAGGTGAGAGGCATTGGTTGTGGCCTTCAACACTTTGTCGACTGTGATTGGCTTGGTGTCCATTGGCCACGCCCCTTTGGTTTGTTCAGTGTGTCGTGCTGGGCGCGCGATTGGTTGAAAGCGAGTACTGTGACTGCTGGTGGTGTTGATCTGTCCGGATTGGCTGCTCGGACTGTGTCGGGTTTCGAGGCAGATATATGGCTATGGAGTTGCCGGTACTTGTCTGGCGATTGTGTCCTTTGAAGGGCGGCCGTAGAGAAATAATAGCACATCAAGCAGTCAGATTGATGCCCTGGTCTGTTACCACTATAGGTCGGAGACTGCTGGTCGAATGCGGAGTAAGCTGCCCGCGGCCTTGCCTACACAGTCAATCCCTGACTCAGGAAGACACCATCAGGGGGCGGTTTGTTGCAGTGCAGTCTGCTCTGTCGTGCAATGACGTGTTCGACAGTAATTGACGGGATCATCAGCTCCTCCCCTCAGAGTTACACCTTCTGCTGGGTCTAATGGCTGTGTCTTCAACGAGTCTATTGCCAAATCATATTGTAACTATTTTCTGTGATGTGCACTGATGTGGTACGCCGCTTGATTGCATGCTGGCTATGAGCGGGACTACTTGGCTCAAATCGTGGTGTGGATATTTATGTCCCCCACCAGTCAAGTGCATGTATTTGCTCAGGCCAGGAGTAAAAATGATCAGGTTTTTATTAAATTACGCTCATAGGAATGCCCTTTTTTGATTGGTTGATTGCCCCTTAGCCCCGCCCTGCTAGGGACTATGGTTGCATGGTGGTCGCAACATATGGCCGCTATCAGTACTTGATTCTGGTGTATCAATGAGTGGCTCGCATGCACTTGATGCAGCTAATCCTTGCCGCCTCTTTCTAGCTGTCCAAAGTTCGTCTGAGCGCGTTGGTGGTGGCGACGTCGTTGGCTGGTTTTGGCATGTGTCCCGACCCGTGCAGTGCCAGTGCGGGTATCGTGGGTGTGACAGCACTGACGGTGGGCACGGCGTTGAGTTCGTTCAGTGCCAATGCCTGGAATCAATATTTGGAATGGCCCTACGATGCGCAGATGAAGCGGACCCAGTCGCGCGTGCTGGTCACCGGGGTCTTGTCCCAGGAGCAGGCCATGGCCTACGCCAGCGTGTGCGGCTTGGGTGGCACGGCGTTGCTGTGGTGTGGTGTGAACCCGGTGGCGGCCGCCTTGGGTGCGGCCAACATATTCTTATACGCTGGTGTGTACACGCCCATGAAACGACGGACTGTGTACAATACTTGGATCGGGTCGGTGGTGGGCGCTGTGCCGCCCATGATGGGGTGGGCGGCCTGCTCGGGCGGACGATTAGACGCGGGGGCATTCGTGTTGGCTGCCATTTTGTACGCCTGGCAATTTCCCCATTTTAATGCATTGAGTTGGAATCTGAGAGATCAATATTCCAAGGCTGGGTATCGCATGATGGCCGACTTGAATCAACCGCTGTGCCGACGAACCACCTTGAGACACAGTCTCCTGCTGACAGCCATCTGTTCGCTCGGGGTGCCACTCGCCGATTTGACCAGCTGGACGTTCGCGGCGACTTCGTTGCCCTTGAATTTGTACATGACGTATTTGGCTTATGGGTAAGCGAGGATGGTTGTGGGTCAGTGCAGGCTCCCCCTGGGCACCCTCAGGTATGGGTACGTAGGTGGCTGTGGGTAGGGTACGAGCTTCATACCCGTCAGGTCAGGGGTCTGGCCGAGGCACGGCGAGTGTAACCTGTGTCACCAGCGGGCCCAGGCGGCGGGAGAAGCGAGAGACCAAATTCTCTGGGGCAAAAAACTCCGACTGGAGGTAGGTTAGTCTCGGGACTATACCAGCCCTGTGACCATGAACCGGAGAGGTCGACGTCTCCCAGCCAGGGGAGGTATCGATCTCCCGACCGCCAGGAATGCCGGTTGCACAAGGAATGAGTGGGGCAGAAGTAAGCAAGAGGCCTCGAGGTGTGCAAAGTATTGTTTCGAGTCGTGATCAGGTTACAACTTGCTTACTCAGGATGGGTGGGGGTGAGGCAGCTCTTTGATCTGGGACTTCGCAGTGCACCCAGAATTGCTGTACTGTGCTAATATGAAATCGAATCTTCTCATTTTCAGGTTTTATCAAGATTCAAACAGTCGCAGTGCTCGGCAGCTATTTCGCTACACGTTGGCCTACCTGCCCGTGCTCATGCTGTTGATGATCGCCAGCAAGAAAGCCAAGAAGAAGCCGGAAGAATTGGCGGCGACTGGCCAACAGAAGAAAGCAATCGAGGATGGACGAAAGTCAAAGCGGGACGAAGAACAGGGTGCAGAAATGGAATCAGATATGCATAACTCGAATTAAAAATCGATTCGGTAGCTTTATTACGATCTAATGTGCTCGCTGTTGTGAGTGCGTTCTGCCAGGTCTTCTCTGGTTTTTTTATGGAACTGCCCTTAGGATTTTCTGTTGTTGTTCTTTTAGGCCAACATAGGGTGAGAGTGAGACTCGCTAGTGAATGCGTATTGACATCCGATAAATGGAAATAAGAAACGATGGACGCCATGTTTGGGTGTCATCGATTGTTCCAAATCTAGTTTGTTCAGCGGACAAGCCAGGACTGCCGCTGCCGGTTGGTGCGGGATCGAAGTCGGAGGGACCTAAGCTAGGATGAAGTAAGTCTTGCGGCTCAACCTGCGGCTGAAACATCCACCCGATGGGTTGACGTCTCCAGCCAGGGGAGATCAAGAATTCTCTGCCACTCGCCATGTCCTAAGGCTCCTACATAATACTTTATCAGGGGCTAGAATGAGGCGGATTTCTCAGAAACCCGTGCTCGAGCTGGCATTCGGACACCCCACCGATTCGCCCAGGGGGTGCGTACAGGCATACACCGCATGACAATAGAGCAGGACGAAGCGCCTGTGTGATCGGTGGCTGGCGGTGGATGATGTGATGATTAGCAGATATGCTCGACTCCGCAGACCCAGCGAACCTCACAAGACAAGTATCGTCAGTCCGAAGAGGACTCGGGAAGGACCAGATCAGCCCGTCTTCTGTCCTGGCTCCTTCGCCAAGCCTCGAGGCTTCGTTAGCGATTGGCAGCCACTGACGCTTTCTGATCTCAGCCTCGCCGTTTTAGAAGTTTGTCCGCAATCCGGTCTACAAAACGTTGCACGAAACGCTAGAGCAGCCCATGCTGACGTCACCACTTCCAAAAAACGATTCATTGAAAGAAGACCATCACACTCGCACAGGCGCTTTGTCCCGCACTACATAAGATTATATACAGTACTATGTTCCCAAATATGCGGCACCCTCCCACTTAGGGGCGAACTGCCGTAAACCGCTGGAGCCACTCCAGGCCCAGGAGCCATGTATTTTTTGGGCCGAAGCCCGTTTTGCCTCTAACCAGCCAGTTGTCAAACCTTCGAAGCAGGGCTGTGCGGGGACCAGCACACAGCAGCGTCCCTCGGCGTGTCTCCACTAGGAGCACCTCCACGCGAGGGCATCCTGGACAGGACACCGACTTCCTTTCACGATGGCGGGTGGGCTGTGGCCCCTGTCGGTGGGACAGCCGAGACTGTCTCCTCGTTCGGCTTCCGTCTCTCCACTCGGAGCACCTCTAGGTTACCTGGTGAGTCACCCACGGCCTGGCGTGCAAGGTCAGCGAGGGTTTATGGTTCGCAAACCGACCTCCATCACTGGGGATCGAACCCAGGGTGAGCCCAGCCACTCGCTCCCAAGCAATACGAAGAGACGAATGCCGAACCGCGGCCGCATCCAGGGGAGCATCGATTGTTCCCCCCCCCCCCCCCCCCCCAGTATCGACATAGCCTACCAGGCACGAGGGTTACAGCTAGAACAAGTACAGTGTTAAAGTGTCGTCCTAGCTGGGCACACCAGGCTGGGGCCCCAGACGAAGTCCGAAGAAGCCTTGAGAGGGGCACTAGCCCGGGGTGCTGCGGATGATGAAGCTGTGCTGGAGTGCTAGCGTCATCTGCGTGTATTTGAGTGGCAGTTAATGTTGCCTGGTTCTGGGAGGCCGTGTGTTAGGGAGACCGTTGGCTGGCTGGCACGAGCATTATGGCGTATTCGTGTGGTCAATAATCGAATATGGCCCTTCGGTGAGTTTGGTTGCACGCTGTGAGTGCTCATACTGCAATCTAAAGCCCCTGAGAACCCGAGCCCGTAGACAAGTGGTTGGACGAGCAACATCGCAGATAGCTCCAGACTCAGCCGCCATCCGTGCATGAGACCTGCAGTGTCGAATCTGCCAAAGTACCAGCTCCACCCGGACCACATGGAGTGGCGGTCTATTAACTAAGTGTGCTTTGATTGCTTGTGACTGCTTTCCTGCAGGAATAGTCATGTTGCGGGAATGTGGACGCTCTGACCAAGAATAGTTGAGAATAGTTTTCTCACCAACACGATCATGTGACCTAATTTCTCCCAGCAGACCATTAATACCCGAGGAATAACCTATAGTAAGCAGTTCGATCAAGTCGCATCTGTGATCATACAATGACCACATCATTCCTTCTTCCTGGCTTTGCGCGAGTCGACGACGGAGAGTGCGATGCCCAACTGGGCGGCGTAGTATGTGCTCATGACGATCTCCTTCTCATAGCTCAGGGGCACGACGAACTTGTGGACGCCCAAACTGAAATCGGAAATCATGAACAAGACTGCGCCCGCCGAGCTGCACAGTTTCGTCCACGTCCACAGCTCGTCGAACAGTTCGACGCGGGCCAGTGCTCGCCAGACCATGGTCGATATGAGGCCCATGTAGACGGCGCCGAACGCTGAGATGGGCCACTGCATGCCGGTCGCCACGTAGCTGTAGGCCACAGTGCCCACCAGGGCCACCACGAACAGAACGTATAATTTGAATGGGCGAAGACCAAATGCCCGGATATAATTCGCCTGAAAATAGATCTACTATGAGAATGTGCTCGCCCAACACATTGTGCTGTTATACGGCTGGGTCCGTATTACTAGAGGGAATGGCCAATTGAATTTTTGCACCGGGCCAAGAACCCAGGGCAGCCAACTCATGGCTGAAACATCACTCCGACGGGTGACGCCCCCAGCTGGTGGCTCCGTGCAGAGTATCGATTGCAATTCGAACCTCTGTAACGCCAAGCCAGATTACTCCCATAATTATTGCGTATGTGCTGTATGGGGTCACAAACAGCGGGCACTGTAGGAAGACATAGCGTGTTGTGGTATCCTGCCACAACGACCCTGGCATATGGTCGAAATGTCCAGTTCAGTGATGCTGCTTCGTTACACTATGAAACCATCCAGTCTATGCAGAAATGTATACTTGCAGAAACATGATAAGCATTGCACATTTGCTTGAATCGATAAATATATCCATCCGTATTAACTCGTGCCTGGGCAGTACAGCATGCAACATGCGTCTGTGGATGTTCGTATATGCTGTACAGAAATGTAGAAAAACCCAGAAGATTGCATAGTTTATATTCGATTATATGCAAATAGGTGTCTTGTCGCGTCTCACACGCCGTCAGTCGCACTTCACGCTGTCTTCAGTGGTAAAAGCGAGACGGAAACATCGCTTGAGCTGACTTGTCTCAACCCCGTTTCCTGTATGCTGATTCTGCTGACACCACATCCATAAAGCATGTATTCTAGACACACACCCCTTCTCCACATTCAGTACCGTGAAATTCCTCCTACCTTCCCTGAAATATCCAACAGAATATCCCTCCTGGTAGCAAGCGAGGATTCGAGACTCCCATTGAGCACATTAGTTGCGATGCCCTGCATCTGGCCAAGTACCTGGGTCACTCAGTCAGACTTACCTGGGCTAATCCAAAGAAGAGCATGCCAGGACTAAGTAGGTTGTAGCAGAGAAGGATGTCTCCCACGAGTGACATGACCAGGCCGCACAGGATGGCGCGGGCGAAAGCGTATTCTTTGGATAAATTGATTCCGTGCAAGAGAACGAAGACGATCAGACTCAGAATTGGTGCACATTTGACCAAGCATCGGAGGAATGTGGGCGCGTTGTCCGGTAGTGACAAGACGAAGTAGATGGCCACTGTCTTGCAAAACGGCACCAGTTTGGGCCCCACACCTTTCAGCTAAAAGGGAAGGCTTTGTGCAGATGATTAATAGGCATGATTCAATGCTTTGGCTGCTTGGAAGTCATTACGGCAGGCATGCATCGATGCTTACGGATAAGTGATGACACAAGTGGTACGTTTTGCGTAGCTTCTGCCAGGTCATCTTTATAGCTGGAACCACATTCTCTCTGCTGATATTATACTATGCTGACAAGGTACATGTTTTTGCTTTTTGTGATTTCACTTCTTGTCCAAACGCATGGCTGTGCACTCAACGGATAAGCGACAACACAAATGTTTAACCCATCATAATCGAGTCAGTGGAAGTAAAATCCTCGGCTCGCCCTAGTCCAAACAAGAGCTGACCACAGAAACAATCCCGCGCAGTCCACGACAACTTGTGATGACGTTATTGCCAACGCACCACAATAGACGTATCAGTCCGGGAGCAAATGAGATTCTGACGGACCTGAGCCCGAAGCTCAGACCCGGAACTCAAGACCAATCCTCACAGTTAGTCCAGTGCCTGTAAGACCAAACCAGTCACTCGGTCTTGCGCTGGCCCTGACCCAGGTGAGGCAGACAAGGTCCCTGAATCAGTACGCTGATATGCGCGGAAAGACTAGTCCACAACGAAAGCAATCGTTATCAGATTGATCAGCTGATATAACCACCAGCGTGTACATGAGTGATCTCTGTTTTAGCCGCTCCACACACACATCCTTAATCAGGCCATATCACATGGCCCTTTGTCCAACTTTGATCAGGCCGTTATGACTAACTGACATCTTTTCTTCACTGCATGAATGCGCTAGGCCCCTTTGTAAACACCCGTCTTATCATTGCTATCAGTAAGCAATGCCCAATCCTGCGTTGCACATCAAAGACGTTGTCGAAGGCACGCTGTGACAAGAAGTGTCAAACACTCACTGCCAGCTTATCACTCGTCAAAACCCCGTGCCTTATCATTTATCACTGAAGAAAGGGGCGTGGACAGTGTATCTGTGCCCCAAGAAATCCATTTGTTTATGCACCCGGGGCAGCGTGGATGCACATAAACATGGGACAAACATTCAACGGCCTTGTTGACGTTTCGATTCTGGATCAACACATTTTTCACGCAACTTACAACTTCAGTGAAATTCTATTCTCTGACAGCCTCTTCAGAAGACAGGCATCCCTCAGGTAGACCAGTTATGAGTGTACATCATCAAAAGCTGTACTGTGCAAGAAACACTCACCACAGTGATGGGCGATGTCCAGGGCACCCGACGGCGACCGTCATTCGTCGTGAATTCGTTGACTTCGTCCTCCAATAAGGCCATCATTTCGTCCTCGCTCATCACGTACCCATTAGTTTGGCCGTTGGGAGTAGAATTGTGAGATATTAGAGAGCGGCGCATTCTCGACAGGTGAACCTTAAACTTAAAAATATGCGGATAGAATGAATCAAAGTTTGAATTTCGTGTCAAAATATAGGATTAGTTTGATTTCCCGCAAAACATGCATTATTATTAGTTAGCTGACTACGTACGGCCTGGAGAAGAGATGGATGCATGGATCAAGAAGAGAGAACTCGGTCAGAAAAACACCTCGAACCACTCTCAGCGCCACGACTCGTCTACTGTTCCACTGATAAGACCCAAGGCTGAAGAATCTTTGCACCACTTTTCCCTACTTTATGCCAGCCGACAAACGAAGAAGGAAGAAAGTGAGAGCGGCTGATGCTTTTATTGCAAAATAAACACGGGCAAATGTCAAAAGTTGGAAATAGAGAGCAGATGGCGGGCCGAAATCACCTCGTGGTCTTGTGTCAAACAAAAACACTCACCTGGTTTGATAACTGGCCAAAAGGGGGAATAGACGATCAGCTGGTAGCAGCTGACTATTCAGCCTGGCACTAACCAGCCCTGTAATAGCGAGCCAAACTGGCTGCCGCCCATTGCACGCTCCCAATGCACTATGAATCTATAAACAGGACGGGCGGATGGCGGCCATAGAACGGGGTGACGTCAATAAACACGGTTCGAAAGTCTACTCGGAGAAACTGCGAATCGAATATTGAGCGACAACCAGGCCACCCTACAAGGAGATGGGGCGAGACTGGGCGAGTGTTTTCGACCCCATAGCTCTGATGGAGGCTTGCGATTTAAGTGCCTGACGGCGTTTAGACCGTCTTCAGTCTAATAAAGGCGTAGAAAACGCTTTTTCCATGGCTCGCTTACAACCTTGCCATCTTTTGGTGCTTTCGGATAATGGACTCAGTTGGACGTAAAAAATCACGCCTTACCGCACGGAGCCGATGCGAGGTTAGTGATTAGCAGCGGGGGAGGGGTGTGGGGTGACACCCACGAGCTCGATGCACAAAGGCAGGGCCAGCTCATTATATTCTCCCACTACATACCACGCCCACAAGCACAAACACAGCGAATATGACAAAAATACAAACAGAAAATAAACATTTACTCGAAGTACAATTTTTCGGGCACATCTTGGCCATTCTGATTGTAGGAGTGGTTTCTTTAAGTTGCTGTATAATGTGGCATTCCTTGGCCAGCTCCAACTGGGCCTGCACGTAGGGACAGTCCTCGATCGATTGCACCCACCCATTGTGCACGCATTTATGTTTGAACAAGCCTCCAGCGCCCTCCGGGACGGTCAAGTACTGGTGCGATGACTGCGATATGGTATCGATATTCTCGCACAGGTGCTGCTGATCGACGTTGTCGAAACCATCGTCGTCGAGTTGGTTGTAGAAGATCAGTGACCTGGCTGACAGGGTTTGCACGTTAGGCGAGGTCGGCGTGGCTGGACTCGGCGACCGCCTGCAATCTTGGTCGGTGCTTGTCCGTAATTCTGTGATGGAAGTCTCCATCGAAGTTGAACGTCGTGTGGCCACGGACAGAGGGACTAGAATGGTAAGACATAATCAGTCAGTTTGTGCGATTCGGCACATCGCATATGAGTCACTGAATTTGTGAAGAAGGTGCCCCGATTTTTGTCCCCTGACAAGGCAGCTGCTCTGCACTTCACGTCCCGCTGCGAATGTCAGAGTACGAAAACGCAAGGCATCAAGTGGGAGCTGCCTGCCGTGCTGATCACTTACCAACTGTGTTCGAATGCCACACATGCCGATGCGCATTGGCCGCTTTCACGTCCATGATGCGAGACTCGCCTATCGTATCCGAATTTCAATGAAGCCACTATCGGGGACAGCAAAGATGGAGCAGTGCTCTCTAGTCAGCTGCTACTTATATGCTCAGGGTGATCCCAGGCGCGTGCTAATTCTGCTACTGTCATCTACGTGGACAAGGTGCCCTCGTTCGGCCAAACAAAAGCCTTCCACCAACTGATTGGACCACGTAGGGATGAAAAGTTCTAGAATGCTTTAATGAGATTGGTGGGTTTCAAAGAGTGAGAAGGACTTTCTCGAAGATAAGCCTTGAAAACATATTAAATACGGCATGGATAGGTTTTTACAAAAAACCACAGCAGTTGCCAGTCGGGATCGATGAAAGAGGTGGGTCTTTCTTGAGAAGATGCGGTGACTCTGGATGTTTGTTCGACGTACAGGACGTGTCGGAAAATTCTCGTCGAGGTATTCTTATTTTAAATCTAAAAGAACTTTTCGTCAATTAGGTGCATGTTTTTTCAGAAGGCTCGGCTATTCTTTCTCTGATCGCTACGTCAAGTATGTAAAAGAGTTAGAAACAAAACAGCACAGGTAACTGCTAGAATTTGCTAAAACTTTTTGTCATCTACGTATGGGCATTTACGTAAAACCGAATGGGGGCCCAAGTATTTGCCATTTCTATATGAAGGAACGAGTTGTGAAATGTTCTGGCTCTTTCTCATTTCATACATTCTGGTCCGGAAGGGCGACGAATGAGTTGTTGGCTGTGCCTTTTATGGAGTGGTGAGGTATTGCATGTACTGTATGTTACCCTCCTCTCCTAGGTAGCTCAATTCTCTGCCTGAAATTTATTCCAACATAGAAATCGATGCAGATACAATATCAGTAACTCGTGAGATTTAAAATTTAAAAATCTTGTATTTATGTGCTAATGAGTAGACTGATTTTTCTGTTTTTTTCCAACTAACGATAAGAAGCTCCTTGAAATGAAGGTCGTTTATGAGGGCAGTGGAATTTTATCGGAGCTGCTTGGAATGCGCAAAAGTGCATACAAATTTCTGCAAAATGCTCCCGCAGACAATGAGCATTTTTTACCCGTCCATGTCGGTCCAGGGGAGGGTCGATTTTTGGCCCTTTACCCGCTGGCCAGGGGGCTTGTGTAACCCCCGCCTGGTAGGCAATGGCGAGTGGGAGAGAGTAATCGATACTCTCCCCTGGCTGGGAGATGGTCGGCAGCCTCCCTCCTACGCCTACCAGGACTGGTTACACTTGATAGTTAACCCTGTCTTGCTATCGACCAGGGTCAATCCGGGATGCATGCTGGGCGCGTGTTAGCCGCTACCCCGCGACCCAGCCCGTGCCCCGCGGATTCGAGAGCCTCCCGCCCCACAACGCCGCTCCTCGTTTATCGACCCCGGAGGGATGAAGGGTGAGTCGCCCACCAAAAACTGGCGTGCAAGGCGCGCAGAAGACTTCACCAAGTTGTCAGACGGCCAGAGTTGAACTCAGGGCCGCCCGGTTTGGTTTCCAGTTATGCCAAGCATGTGAAGCACGCCTTCCACCGCCACACGACCCAGGCGTTTTGCAATGAGCATTTTGTGGCTTGTCCTCCTCACCAGGTCTTGCCATCGATTTGTGTGACTGGACGTGAATCATTTTAACAGAAATCGCTGTGATCAGACAATTTATGTGACAAAACTCGCCGCCTCAACCTGAAATAACGTATCTGACGAAAGATCCTTTTTAGTGCAGACGATAAACAGAAGAAGTGCGTCGGAGCTTCTGATTTGTGAATAGAAAGCCGAGTGATATTTGTTCAGAAGGCAGCCACCCTCGCTCGATCAAAGGGGCGCAAAGCGAATATGAATATTGAATTAACGAAATATGCAGAGTCAACATTTGCCACCCAATAGAGGCCTCGATTTTCATTAGCATGGGAGACAGCGGAAGGATGTCTCGAAGAATCATTTTAGTTATCGCCTTGACTTTAGCATTAATCCGGACAAGCATTGCTGAATTGGTGAGTGACAGCTTGGGAAAATGTAGGATGGCTGTTATATGAGATTGAAAGTGTAAAATACGCAGTGGAAACTCTTTATCAGGACGAGCCGCCCCAGAACTCCCAAGAGACATCAGACACGCCAGAAGATATTCCATCATTTTCGATTGACGTCGATAATCCATCAGAACCCATCTTTGACGAGGAGCCTGTTGACGATCCAACAACACCTGCGCAACCGCAGCCGGAGCCTCTACCTAGCCCCCAAGAACAACCCCAGCCGCAGCCACAATCTCAGCCCCAGCCTCAGCCACAGCCTCAGCCTCAACCCCAACAGCAGACTGCAGATCAAGGCAGCCCTATTCAACAACAGCCATGGCCGCAGCCTAGTCCCCAAGGATGGCCGCAATTTCAACCACAGCCATCTGGTTCTGGTTTCGGCCAACAGCAGCAATGGGGGCAGCAACCCTCTTGGCAGGGCCAGTGGCAACAGCAGTGGCCACAACCGCTGCCAGCACCCCCACCCTCGCCCATCTACGTTTGGCCCCCTCCGCAACCTGTCCCAGCTCCTCCCCAATATCCATTATTCATCGGACCAGATGGCGTGCCAGTCTACCAACAGGGATCTCCAATATTCATCCAAGGTCCCGCTCCACAGCCTCAGCAACCCATCTACGTACAGCCTCCATATCAGGCTCAGCAGCCTGGACAGCAAGGACCTACCCAGGGCCAGGGTGGGGCAGGGTCGCCGATCATCATCATGCTCGACCCTCAGCCTGTGACTGTCAATCAACAAGAAGCTCCCGAGACGCCGCCACCCGCTCCTCAATACACGAATCCAAAGCCAGGGGCCCCTGCTTCTCGTCCAGCACAGCCCACTGATTTGACTGACTTGGTGTTCAGCGGAGAAGGCAACACTTGTAACACAGCTGTCCAAGTACATCCTTCCTCGAACTCATGCGACGTTGTATGATTTCAGTTGTCAGTCGGTGCCCAGTTGGTCAACCCGTCAGCTGGCAATACAAGACGTGGACTGCGGGCGTCGTGCGTCCCTACTACGAGAAGATGGGGCGCCGAGCCTCGTTGGAGAGCTGCATAAGCCTTTGCCGTGCCCGCGATGAATGCTATTTCGCCACCATGGCCCCGTCGAGCACTTGCTACCACCTGACCACCAACCACCCGCAGACGTGCTCCTACGAGGTCAGAGGCCACTTTGGCCCCAAGCTGGAGGCGTGCTCCCCGGCCAGGCCGTGCAGGAGCGCCTACAAAATATGCTCGAAGCCCAAATGCACGCTGCAGAGCATCATTCAAACCTATTGTGTTACCCGGAACAAACTGCGCTCTGTCACTACTTGTACTACTGGCGCCAGCTTCTGATGAGACTGTGGTCTGTGAAGTACGGATATATGATGACGTGTTGCTGAAAGGAGGCATATCTTGGGAATACGCTGAGCCGTCAAGCATGAAATGCACTCCTCAAAGGGAGGCCTGAGAGCTCGGCTAAACACAAGCAATAAGGACTGCTAGGGTCAAGAATCTGTATTTCCCAAACAGCAGATCTGAAAACACAGTCATTCGCAGCGTAGTTAGTCAATAAAAGTGAGGATGTACCTTCACTGTAGGTGGCTTAAGGCCTCAGTTCGGTCTGCGATGATACGAGGATCGCGTATGAAAGCTTTCAGCTAGGCCTGCAGTACGACCACATCCTTAGCTCTCACTCCCCTGTTGATATTCTCTTAGCATATGCCTAAACTGCGCACGGAACCGCCATTATGCTGGTCACCTGATAAGGAGCGACTGCCCCTTCACTAATCAGCAGGGGACGGGAAACTATGCAAAATATGGCAACTACATACGTCATACGATAAATTTGCGCATCCAACCTTTAGATTTTCTTTTCATAGCTTTGCCATCCCTTATCACTTTCCTTTCTATCATCAACAAAAGCGCCTGTATTAGGGCCTACACATCCTTGTAGAGGCCCTAAAATAGGCAGCTAGTGCACAAACATTACACGCCAGACCCCCTCACTTACAATTAGTGCCTCTTATACCCGTGTGCACGGGTCGGACTCCCTTTGGCGTCCTGTTGCCCTGAACAACCCGGCTCCTGGCCTGGTGGCTGGCCTCCGCCTCTCATGCAACATGTGCGGTTAGGGCTAGTCGACTCGCGACCTGGTAAGTCGTTTCGTGCTTGTGCCCCTTCACCCTCGAGTGCGCATAAGCGTTTGGTGATGTGGTGAAACAGGGACATACTGTAAATACAAGTATGAGCATACAGCGCGTATTGTCTGGTAAGAAAAATTGACTGCCCGATGGCGATGCCATGAAACTATGTTGACTTGTGCATGAAGATACGGGTGTAAGATGCTGTGATTTTCATAGAATTCTTGGATTGTGGCTATGGCGTTGGTTTTTGGGGGGCAAGGCAGGTATAAGTGGGTCACACTAAAAGCCGCTCCCGCTCCGTACTAAATGCCGCTCCCTATACGTATGTGTTTCACATCTCGCTCCTCGGCATACTTGGTCGAAAAGTACTTTTCTTTTACTTATTTGAATTACTTACTTAGTAATTTTTCTTTTACTTCTTTGAACCGAAGCATCACTCCATTACTGTACAAGATGTCTAAACCTTGCGCAATGTCTTCCTGGCAAACAGAACCCAAAACACACCGGTAAAAAGCTCATTTAAAGAAAGATAATATGCAAAACACGCAGCACAGTAACTTTGGTCCAGCCCATATATTTCATCGGATGCGATGGTGCATCCCATTATCTGTACAGGTGCTCTACTACCAATTAGCGTGAAAAAGTATAGCATGCAATAGTAAAATCTCTCTAATAGAGTCTCTGATATACATAAACGGTGGTTATAACACGCAAGTGGAACTGGGTCTCGATTAGCTCTGGTGAATAGCAGGAGTTTAATCGATTTAAATCAGCGGTTGATGCTTGTAGTGGCTTTTTACTTTACCAGTCGTAAGTTTACCTGAATCTGTGTACAGCTGCTGCTCCTTTTATTGTTCGAGTTGATCGCTGGATTGGTGGTGATTTTATTATTAAATGCTATACGTTTTCACGCTGATTGGTAGTAGAGCACCTGTACAGATAATGGGATGCACTGTAATCACTTCGTTTACTGAACCCCGCACCCGACGGAGACACGGCACACACTCACCAAGAACTGTTGTGTCTGAGTAAAATGTAACTATGAATGAGTTCGATAAAGTAGCCAGAATTACTATTGCGCAAACCTCAGACAACATTCGTACAAAACTAATACACACAAGTATAGGAAAATTGTAAGGCGCCAGTCAGTCGGAAAGCACACTGCTAAATCATTGAAAAAGACATGATATAAGAAAATTGCGTGTAAGCTTGTAAGCGGGAACTCAACAAGAACAAGGCAGACATCCCCCTTATATACCTCCCCAGTAGATCAATTTGCATGTATCAATAGATCACCCGCTAATCGCAGGAGCTGGTCTTCTGAGCCTTGGTCGTACTTTGATCGGGCGACCTGTCATGTTGACTGGCATCGTACCTTGATAACCGGTAACCGGCATTGACTTGCTGGAACTAGATGGAAGGGTAAACACTAAACCCCTTACAGCACCATCGCATTCGACGAAACATAAAGGCTGGACCAAAGTTACTGTGCTGCGTGTTTTGCATATTATCTTTCTTTAAATGAACTTTTTACTGGTGCGTTTTGGGTTTTGTATGCCAGGAAGACATTGCGCAATGTTTAGACATCTTGCACAGTAATGGAGTGATGCTTCGTTTCAAATAAGTAAAAGAAAAATTACTTTTCGACCAAGAAGCGGGACAGTTTGCCGAGGAGCGGGATGTGAAACACATACGTATTTGGTACAAGGAGCGGGAGCGGCATTTAGTAATTGGGAGCGGAGCGGCTTTTAGTGTGACCCAGTATAAGAACAGGCCCCTGGGTGAAGTCGGGGTTCTCCCTTGCTCGCTCAATTTGTTTCCAACTGATTGCTCTAAATTCGTGAGGTCCACCCCATAGGCAGACCTGTGGTGTGGGCCAAGCACCAGCTACGGACTTCGATTAGCACTCTCAAGGGGCCTGTGTCGTCGTCACCCTTTCGTACTGGAAGAGTGCAGGACAGGACAGGTACTTGGTTTGTCTGTGGGTATGGTGTCCCTGCTGAGACGTCGGCTTGAATTGCTGGGCTCGCAAAGGGGATCCACTGGTGTTGACTTCGGTCTTCTGCGTCATCGAAAGTGGAACTGTTCGCCAGCGAAGGCATCTCAGGACCGGGTGCATTGGACCAGAAGCCAGGCTAGTGTATCATTGCACAGAGCAGCTGCAGGCACCCACGGCATACACGTGTAACCCGCACCTTTCCGTGCAAGCAGTTCCTTCTCTCTTTGTCCGCTCGGCACGTGAACTACTTCCTCGTGGTCTGCCCTTCTTGGCACAGGATCAGATCTAGCCCAACCGGCCTCTCTCCTCACCAGTTCTAGGTCGCTGGCCAGTTGGAATGAGGTCTCGAAGTCCTCAGCTCACGTTGGTGATTCCGTCTAGTCCGGCTGTGTTCAGCTTCCTTACCTATTCTATACCCCCCTGCTCGTGTATTCGCGTAGGGTCGACCCGTCGTGGAGGTGTCGATATGTCACTATTGCCAGGCTATGGAAGCGCGCAGTGCGTGATTCGAACCTGCAGAGACCCGTGTAGGCGTCCCCTACTCGACCAGGAGTAGGAATCACACACGCCTGATCGTGAGGGTTGGTGTAGGCTGTGATCGATACCCCGCAGGAATAAGGGCAGGCTTGGGTTATTGAACACCTTGGGCTCGCTTGTAAGATCAGCCTGACCCCGCCGTCACGTGACTACTGTAGAATATCAGACGTCTCAACAAACCATCATAACTGCATGGCATTGACCTCTCCGAGATGAGACTCTGTTTTCTTTTGATAATGAAGGGCCAATTGCGGGCAAAATACAAGTAAACTCGTCGATGAGTGGGTGCACAGCACGGAAATTACATACAACGAAACTGAGTCTCCTGCTCAATGTCGAAGTCACGGCGAGGAACCAGATCCTTCTGCAGCACCAAAATTACCATTAGGGTTCTTTCCAAATATGTGTGTCACGATTCGTTATCGATTTCTAAAACATAAACTTCTCGGGAAATGTTTCAGGCAGTTTTTACATCCTGCCTTCAAAATGCGCGGTGCCTATCATCCAAATAAACTATCTTTTCCAGACGGGGGCTCGGCCTGGTTTCCTATCTAAATCGAACCCAGTCATCTTTGATGACTGCGGCCAGCGCGGTAGCAACCGTTTAATCCAGCCTCATCAATTATTCAAGCCGACTACTCGAACGGAATCGTTCAAACAGAGCTTTGTCCTCTCAAAATGTCAGCCCAGTTCCAGTTGCCTGGTGACCGCATCGAGGTCTTTTGATCATTTAAAACAGCACACCTGGTTTTTATAAATCTGTTTTCCTATCACTGTATCCTCGTTTGTAATCCCGGTGCGTGTCGTTCTTACTGCTTGGCTGCGGAGTAACAGACAGACAGACAGGCCCTACCGCACAAGCCGCATAGTGTCTGTTGGGGCCATGACTCGCGTTATATACACGCCCTGTGCTAGAAAAATATGACATTTCTGGTCTGTAAGCAATATGCAAAGATGATGCTGAGTTTGGGATAATAGGGCGAGGCAGAAAAGGAGACGCGGATAACAGAAGACTGGAATTTTTACTAGTCCTGGAACAACAAGTACTTGCAGCCTGCAGCGTCATCTGGCACGCTGCGCATTACACCAGCCCCCCCCCCCACCCCAGCATCGACTGATCCACCGATCCGGGGGTAGATCGGTTCACGATCAGATCCGACTGCTGGCTATGCTACACTTTGTGCGATACAATCTGAAAGCAGGGTTCCCAGCAGCAGCAGCAGCGTGCCTGTAAATCGTCTAAAACCTCCGTTGATTTCAATACCCACCCCTATGTTCTCTAATCCTCCTCAAATTTGGTACGTCCTCTGAAATTTGGGTTCTCCCCCATAATTATGGTCTCTGTGACATCATGTAAGCGAAATTTTTGAATGGATGCCAGAGGTCAGAGAGAAATCATTTGCAATGGAAAATATTAGAAATGGATTAGGAGCTTAACGATAGCTCAAGATCAGGATCAGGGCAATCCTGATCGGGATTTTTCTGTTTTTTGCGTATGAGTCTTTTTTCCTCACTGATGGACACTTTTCAGTCATACCGCTTATTTGAAACTTTTGACAACATCAATTATTACACTGTACATAACTTGAAAATTGATCAAAAAATACGTAGTTCCGATACAGGCCTAAATAGCTTAAAAAAATGGATGAGCCATGCCAGCTTGTGTCATGTCGTACTTCACCCCTAGCCAAGCACACTCGAGGGCTAGGAAACATATCTATTTGATACTTTTATGACCAGTTTGGTGGCAAAAAATGTGTGCGAAATCTTCTTTAATTCTGGAAGAATTCTGCTCTAAATCGTCTAAGACCGTCTTTGACTTTATCCTATCAGGCTGATGGGAACCTTGTGAGAGCGATTAATTTGATTGGCCGGATCGGATCAGATCGGATCCAGGCTGAGGGTCAAATCGGTCGATCCCACCCCACACACAAAAATAGCACCTCTTGCCAGGGCTAGGTGCGCCATGTCCAGCCTAGCTTGTGAGATTTCCCAGTGTCGTGCCGCCTCAGACACTTTCTGGTAGAGTCCAAGTTGGGTGTAGAGCAGAGCGAGCCTCGATGCTGCCTGTCCGCTCATGGGAACAAGCTTCAGGCGACTATTAACCGCCAGGTGCAATTGCCACGGAATGCAAGCAGGGCTGCGCAGAACTAAGTCGTAGCTATTGCACGATCAGTTTACCTGCCTGTGCTAAATCCAGTTGGTCAACAACGGATTGCCTTTGCTCGCTCTGATAATCTCGCGTTGTTCGCCTGAACATGTTTATTTCGGACAGGTTTTTGAATGGTTCGTTTGATTGAACTGTTTTGATAATTGTGCCTGGCCAGTTGGTGGTCGTCGGTGGTTCGAGGCCAGTAAAACAGTCTAAAGTATATTTTTATGTAGATCACTAGTCACCGAAGCAAATACAAGCTCGCAACAGGAGAGAGACGAAAAAGAGCAAAAAATTGTGGTTCGATAATTTTCGATTTCTAATTCAGGAAAGTATTTCTTGTCAGTTCTGGCTGCTGACAGTTGTAAACATTGGTAAAATAGAAATTAGTTCAAAACATGACAAAAATGACAGAAAAATTTTAAAAAGGAACACAAAACTGCTTACACGATTCGTAATAAGCCCCGTGCAATGCCAGTGGACAAAACCTGACTGTTAGTTTTCCTTGCACCACGCTGAAACTAGAGAGCACGTTCCTCGGGCAGCCACGTCGGGGTGTACTCGGGTCGCGTAAGCCCGTTATTGCCACAGCGTTCACGTCTTCGGGACCCACTGTCCGACATCCCAACAAGTCATCTTGCTTTCCATTCAGTGCTTGGCAGCAGCGCAATCGAAGCCTGCAATAAAAGCGGTTTGTAACAGCTGAAATTTGAATTCCCGCCGCGGGCTTCTTATAACATTCGGACATGGGGATCCAGATCGGCCTTGATTGGTGCGCGAAAAACCACATGCTGGCATAAAAAGTAGAGGCGGACAAAATGTGCAGGCAGTCGCTGTGAAAAATCCTGTTGCGTCCTAGCGGTCCCTTCATAAGCAATAATAATGATGACAGATTTGTCGCCAAAACTTACGTCCTGTATCCCTTTTCGAAAATCCCGAGAAACCCGTTAATATATTCGTTCCCGACACAGTTAGTCTGCGTGTAATTTTCTTTTTCTATAACTCCATTCTGATAAAGCCGAAATTTATCGCCGTAGCGGCAGCTCGATTCATTAACAATCTAAAAATCAGAGATAGTTTGAGAGAAATGCCCGTTGTCTACAGTTGTGGTCACATAAAGGCAGGATTTTCAGTCTGGACTGACAAGACCTGACATTGCTTGTTTATACTATCCCTTTTAAAAAATCGAAGTGACACAAAGGTTTTGGAACAGGAGCAGGGATTTTCAAGCCTTATCTCTGTCGTTATTGACAAAGATAAGACGGTCCTTGTCCCCATATCACATCATTTACTCATGGCAGACGCGGAGGGCAAGCTACTTCTTGATAAAGCTGGCCAAAGATAGTCAAGAACGTCCCCAAGAATTTGTGAAATCTCGGGTTCATCCAGAGAGATGGGTCATAATGTGCTGCTATCAGAGAAATATATAAACTGATAACAGCAACATAAGTTTTCTATGTTCACTTAGACACTGACTGGTTGAGGATCCCAGGAGTTGAATATTCGTCGACAAAGTAATTTTAATTCTAAATCCGTTGTTCGACTAGGCGATACGAATTTTTTATAAATAAAACCGCTGACAGTCTCCCACGGGAGACATTTTAAGTCAAAATTTTCGAAAACACGATTTCTTAAAATTCCTCGACTTGTCGATACAGCGTTGACTTGAAATTTTTGAAAAATATTATCAGTCGAAATAACGCACAAAATAATAATAAAGACCAAAAAATTTTTTCGATAGTATGAATAATTTCTAAATCTAAATGCAAACATTACATTGGGAGATTGTGCATAAAAAAGCAGGCAGCGATTGGATGACGTCTCCTTGGTTGACTACCCGCCTACGACAACTGCCAAAAGTTTCCGTATTTTGGACATGTGTTTTATATGTGGACTAGGCTGACTGGGGATAAAGTAGTGTACAGTACAGACCAAAATGCCGTGTTTAAAACTAGTTTTTAAAGTCGAAAAGTTAGAATGAACTTGGAAGCGGAAAAATGTTTGTTGCTGTGAGGCATTATAATAGGACATATTTGAATAGATTTATTGTATAATGTCAACAAAGCCACGGATCTTGGTCCATCTGCCTCCGTTCTTCGTTGAATAAGTACGTATATGACAACTGCCTCGAAAATATGAACAATGCAAATAAATGTGAGCATGTGAACGACACAAAAAAGTACGCGAGCAGAAAACAAAGTATTGGGTCATGGAACAACAAGAAACGAAGAGTAACCAGCATCTTGAACAAAATTGGTCAACATGACCATTATACTAGATTTTACTCCAACATTCCGTTAGCAAGCGCATTATTTTAGTTAGCCGTGTCACGGCTAAAAGAAACATTGCGCCAAGCCTACTTGCTATTGAGACCCCGTTTTCAAAATGGAGCAGGAAAGTCATATTTGCTTCCAGCGCGACCGCTTGATATCGAACTCAAGTGGGAATTAAAGCTATTGATCGACAAAGGCGTGAGTGGAGGGGCAGACGACAGAGAACTGGGTGTTTCTGGTAGCTGCCGCTCGTAGTGAACCAAAGCGTGGTGAATGAATTCGTACTGTTCAACCGTTTGAATCATTCCACCTCTAAAAAGCGAGAATACTATGCATTCATTGTGATGACAGGGACAAAATTTGTTGCAAAAATTGCATGAGAGAAAAATTATGCAAACTGGAATTTTATAAATGATGCGTTATAATGAGTAAAATCTTACCTGTCGACCCTCAACTGGCAGACAATGCCGAGGATATCGACCATATTTTCTTCCCGCAGCTGCTTCATTCCAATGCTGCTGGCGATGAAGCATCCGCTCCGACCCAGGCCCGCACTACAATGCACGACAACGGGACCATTCAGCCTCGTGCACTGGTCGTCGGCTACAGCCACGCTGCTGTGCTTCTGCCGCTCCATTTCCACATCTTGCGCGAGCTCGATCAATTGCTTAGCTGTCGCAGCTGGAGCTTTATGATCTGGCCAATTTGTGAACCAGAAATGTTTGATGTGTCGAGTTTGGTTTTCACTCTAAAAGGAACCAGAAACTTGATTTTACTGAATGAAATGTAAAAGTAGCAAAATACCTTTATTTCTAATTCCCGCACGCAATAACCGTTCTTTGAGACTGTCGACTTGACGCACACGTGCACATCACCATATTGAGCTTCCGTATTTGGCAGATAATTTTCACACTTGACTCGATTGTTTTCTTGCAAACGAGTCATCATAGCGATGCAAGGACACCGTTCGTGCCAGACCATGCGCCAGAAATCATTGATCGTGTTTGGCAATGGGCCTTGGGCAGCAATATACACTTTTGATTCACCATCGTGGCCCTATAACACAAGAGATAACTGGTCCAGCACTGGCATCGACTGCATTTTCCTAGAATTCTTTATTGATTGGTCAGTTCAAGCAGCCGCGTGACAGGAAGAGCGTGATTGGTCAGAGCTAGCGTTCACGTGAAGAGACGTTTCTGATTGGTCAGGGGGCGACTCTCACGTGAACAGACGGTTTTGATTGGCCAGCGCTAGAGTTTGCGTTAAATGTCAATTATGATTGTTCGGTATGTGCCCCTCCCCAGGCTGACTGGTATGTAGATGCAATGACAGCAGTGAGAGTAAAATCATTCTTACTCTTATATAATTGGCATTGATATAAGTATCCGACACGTCTTCCTCCTCTATTTCCATGATTGTGGCACCATTCTGATTTTGGACTATTTCTCGACTCAGTCCTTGATTTGATTCGGGCGTTGCGAAAAATTGAAAGTTTTTGTGAACTGGACTTTGAGTCAGATGGTTGTTCTGGCCATCGACTTTTTGACAACATGATGAAGAATTACGAATGCTGTTGGAATTATTTATGCTGATGGATCTTTGACGATATCGTAATCTTGGTTGAGGTAGGACGACACGCGTCTCTTCATTCGGCCATATTGATTTGTATCGATTTTTTTGGCTACACCCGGGCAAGTCCAATTTTCGCGAGTGGTTGAGAGGAATTTCCTAAAATAGTAAAAGGTTAGAAGACCGTTTGATCAACAGACAATTTCATTTTTATAATCTGTTTTTTTAAAATCGGACTAAAAATGTGTGGGCCGAACTCTATCCTACAGTATGACCAGCACTTACCAGAAACTCTTCATGTAGTGCCTTTATATTTTTGAAACAAGCCCGCAATTGTCTTCTCGTCATCCGATTTCCAGCCGACATTAAGAATTCCATGGCGATGCTAAAACCATAAAACGTCTGCATCCTTTCCAATGCAGTCCTTGAGTGGGTGTTTGAAAGGTCTGAAACCCTGGCGCGGCGCAGTCATTGGACAACAAGCCATCCTATCATTTGCTTATTAAAATAACCCACGCACGATTTATGGTGTGCCCGTGGGAAAAACATCCCGCGGACTAATCTATCCCCGCTCGAGATAATGCACCGCCCACAGGAGGGATTACCAATCAAATCCCGTATCAGACGGATGAATGAAAAAGATCGGGGCATTAGACACAAGACACAAGACCGACTTGAATCCTGGCCACTTTAGGCCTGCGTGGGAAGGAGGCCCCTTCGTGCTCTCTGTTTGGCACATCGATATCTATTCCAGAACTTATAGGAAACGAGGAGGCGTGAAATTATGGGGCCTTGTGACGACTGACTAATGCTTCAACCATACTTTAATCACTTACCATTCTTTGGGAGGGGTTGGTAGATGAAAAGTCTCCACGACGACGGGGGCCACGTCGATAGTCAATGAAGCAGCAGAGCCACGCCTACGAACACACGAATGAATGGTTGGATTGTGATCGAGATAAGGCCTAACTGGCCATTACTAAGGGGCAGGGATTAATACAGAACCCACACACAGCAATAACCTTACATCACTAAATCTGTTTCCCGCCAAAACGAAATTAAAAAATGCGAGACAGAAAGTGAGCATCTCAGTTTTCTTACCTTTCTAACAAGCCTTTGGTCTTGATTCGCATCAACGGAGGTGCCATTTTACAATTCTCTCCTGGCTCGCTGCCAGCGCTGGCTGACGATGAGATCAGTTTCGTCCCGCTAATTAGAACAGGGCGAACAATGGTGGCAGGATCATTTGTGTCCTGCACCGACGGTATCGATGGATCAGATGATTTTGACCCGAGATCAGCATCTGGGGTTGCGAGTGACGGGGGCTGCTGACGCGTCGATGTCAAGTGATCAGTGAATTTTGGTGGACTGTCCTTGGAAACCGGTTGAAACGACTCCGATGCAATGCATGACGAAATGGCTTTCCTTCGTTTTTTTACAATGAGAAACGCCTGCGAAGACGAGTCGTAAGTCAACAGACTTGAGTCATTCAATTCTTGACTCAGTTCAAGAGTGATTGAGCAATTGAGGGAATTTCCCTCTCTTGTCATCACTTTACACTCCCCCACCAAATCATTCGATCCATCATCAGTCTCCATTAAAGGCACTAGTCTGATTTCCTGTTCACCTAGTCGTCTCTTGAGCGGGCAGCGCATAGCTCACGGCCGCAGTAGGTCTAGGCGGAGAGCGGGGCGAGAGACTGAGTGAGTGAGTGAGCGAGGCAGGATCGAGTCGGCTTCTACGCCCAAACACGGGCAGTGTTAGCATAGAGTGGGGGCGACGAATGAAGAGAACGAGACAGGGCGGCCAGGTGAGCGAGTGTAGGCGTAGATGAACACGCGACAAGTACTCGTCGCGCACCGGCACACCAGCTAACTACTCGCCTTAAATCCGTGGTCGTCAAGCTAGCTGGTGCGCGCAGTCAAACGTTATCCATCTCCCACTTGGTCGCCCCGCAGCCGCCTTGACGCCCATTCAGGCGGACAGGATAACGTTAGGGGGATGCGTGGGCAGAGTGCCTGCGTGCCGGCAGTGCTAAGCGGAATATTACATAATGATGCATGGGCACGCCCCCCTTCTACTTCCCATTCTCCCGCCAAAATACAGTCCGCCTACTCTCTCTTTTTATGGCGAGATGCTTTACATTTGAGCAGTTTTTTCGTACATGTTTGGATCGGGTGGATCAGCGAGCTAAAAGAGGAGCGATGCAAAGATAGCACGGCCCGCAGTCGGCGTGTGCATTTAGCTGGCATAACAAATATGATTAGACCAAGCATCCTTTGCGGGGGAGTAGGAGACGTGCTTTGTTATAATTTGCAGTATTCTCGTATTTGCTCAAAATATGCATTTTATTCCAGTGAAAAACATGGTTTCTCCCGTTTGTGTGCACACGGACGTCGGCATCGTTTCGAGTCAAATGGTAGGCACAAAGGACATGTGTGCAAACGAGAGTTGTTTTGATGGACTTTGGACGTGTGCTGTAGCAAAGAAACATTCATGAAAATGTTATGATAAGGATTTGAGGCTGATGAACTTCGATTTTTTTCCAGTGAAAGCTGCCCTGCTCGACATGTCTTCTGATTGGCTGCTTGGCTCGTGCACGATTCTGATGGGCTGAGTAAAAGTGCTATTGTGATGTTAGTGCCCTCCTGCCCCAGAGGGATATAATTTGCTCGGCTATTAGGTAAATTATGATGAGGATAGGTCAATCAGAAATCCCGCGCTGTGCTTTTCCGATTGAGCGGTGGCCCCACTGACTGCAATTGGCTACCTTTAATTGCGGCACTTAGAAATAACGGAAACTGGGGGTTTATGCGTCAGGTGCGCAGTCACGGGCGGGTGGTCGATTCGCGGACCAGTAAATCGTGTTCACCCTCGAGTGCGCTGATAAGAGTTTGGTCAGGTGTAAAACAGGGACAGGGAGGGGAAGGGTGTCCCTAATCCTGGGAACATATCGGCCCCCAGCAGTGCCCGAGCCCACTTACCACAATGGCCGTAATGGTGACGACGGCCAGGACGCTTCCCCCGATCACGTAAGGTGAGTGCTGCTGGTGGCGCATGCCAGTCTCGTCCTCATTGGCACTCTTCGATTGATCCATCGCAGTCGCACGACCCGAAGCAATTATGATGGCTCGTTTTGCCGAAGCAGCTGTTTCATCCAAACTGGAGTTAGCAGGGGGAATAGGCCGACTGGTGGCGGCGGTAGGTGGCGCTGGTGTCGGTGTGACCAGGAGCAGTTTCATAACGGGATACCACAAATAATTATGACTGCAACTTTTCAATAAGGCGGCCCGACATTCAGTTTATCTCGTCCCGACTTGACCTATGAATGGCCTGAAAAGGAGTGCAGAATGGAAAGAATGAAGCGTGTGGCACGCCGCCCGTCACGAGCTGCCGAAATGGCCAAGATAAGGACCGACTGTGTTTATTCTCTTTAGGCCGGCTTCTAGCGATAACAGATCTAATGGCACGCCCGCATACATCTTTTCTGGTTAGCATATAATAAAGAATGCGCATGCTCAGGGAAGAAAGTAGGGGGTATAAGTGCTGTAAAAAAATAAAAACTTGATTCAAATTGTGTGGGAAAAATGTTGACAATTCGCACGAAAAAGTCCAAATTCCAAGAGGCACAGGCAACGAGTGCTCTAGAGGCAGGACAGGATTAGAAACAAATACGAATTCTGTAGAGCGTAAACCAGCAATTATGTGAATGAAAGGAACGAATACACAAAAATTGGAGCATCCAGAATGAGGTGCTGCAGAAATTTCAAGTTTAGATCATGTTGTTCAGATAACCAATTATTATGTCAGATAGTATCAAAAACGTATATCGAATTATGAAAGCAGGATCATAGTTTTGATACGATTTATATGTTTGTCCTTCATTAGTATAAAAATATAAAGAAATGAATAAGTCATGTATAAATATATACATATATATGCGGATATAAATATGTGTATATACAGTAAATTCGAATATGCACATATATATATATATATAACATTATATTGAAGGTGTTAAGTTGCTATACATATATGTATTTAAAAAAAACTTGATTCCAATTTTGTGGGAAAAATGTTGATGATTTGTATGTTGCATTACATATATATGTATATATACAGTATATATATATAGAGAGAGAGAGAGAAATAGAATATATATATACATATTGTATATTGTAGATATATATATATATATGCGGGTAAATGTATAAAATAAATTTACATATGTAATGTAATATGTGATATGCTAATTGCCAGCACTACATATATATATATATATATACATATAAAATACCTATATATATATATACTATGCATATACTGCAGCTCTACATATATGCAGAAAAATTTTTAATAAATTTTACAGTGTAAATTTTGATAAACCTCATTATATATATATATACATATACGGTAAGCATGTAGGTTAGTCTATTACCTCTTCGGTCACAATGGTCGCCAGCCAGAAAAAAAGGGCAATCATCAATCTTGAATATGCAACAAGAATTCTGGATATCGTTAGGCGGTGACCAGAAATCAGTTTGAAACTCGTTCTTGGCATGAACGCACAAAAATTTTATTACGATTTATAGATTTATCAAAGGCTTTTTATCCTTCTTATACTTATTATTTATAAGCCACTTTTTTAACTAACGCTGGTCAAAACTTGAACAGAGGACAATTATTCAAGAAAAGCCTATAAAAGGTAAAAACCCAGAAGCTAGCAGTTTCCCACCTGATCAGTTTTAAGCACCTCGTAGAGCACTAACCTAGCTAGCTCTTTCAGCTTCATCAGGCGCCTGGCCAGGAAGTGGGTACAGGAACTAGCGGACTGTTGAACGAGTCCTAAGCACGTAAATAGTTTATCCTCCATCTCTGAGTCGATGACGAGCACGCTATTGGGAACAGCTCCCACTGAAATAACGACGCCTGAGCACGGCCCCCTTTGCAGCTGACCAGGGACAGTAATCAAATCCGACCAGGCAACAATCCCGCAAGAAAAAGTCGAATATTACAACTAAAATAAGCTAACGGCTAAAGTCGATTGAAAAAGATTTTGTGAATGGGCTGGCATGCACATCCTCATTTCGTGTGTTGACTATGAATGGAGGACAAATTAGGGGGGACGGGCCGCAGTCACTCCCACGCATGCTGGCCAAGCGGGGATGTGTAAATCGATTGGGCGAGTATGACATTTGTCGACAAGCCAATTTTTGCTCTCTGGAAAGATCTGATGAAATAAAATTACCAGAACATAACATACTCGTACTAATGCCACTAAGAACATTTTTCTCGACAAAAATAAGTTCATGACAGCTCACGACGACAACGACAAATAAGAACACTCAAAAACACATGACAAAAGTAAGGCTATTTTTGTCATGTTTTGAGTGTGTTCGAATAAGATTGGCGTAAAATCATGCTCGTATTTCCAGAAGCCATGTTTTCAAGACTATTTTTTCTTATTCATTCAATACTATTTCTCCGCGTGATAAAAAGCGAAGTCATCACGAAGGGGCGTGGCTAATGGCGGAATAGCCAATCAGGAAAATTAAAAAAAGGCTTAAAAGAAGTTTCTGACAAAGTTCTAGAAGAACAAAAAAATCAAAGGTCACTGATCCACACATTTTGAAACAAAATTTGTGGCTCTGACAAAGAAATGGTCACTCACAAAGATCAAATGTCAGAGCGATATTTCTGAGAAATTTGAAAATTCAAAACGAATTCATAAAATTATTTGAATGCGAGGTTCTATTCGAGGCCAATCCATCACACACAACTCGCCTTGGCGGGCCTTTGATGGGGTTCTAGTGTGTACCAGGCCAGCAGGCAAAGTGGAGATGTATCTAGCTCGTTCTATGGGAGGTAGCAGTCCGCTGGTTACACGGATCGATTGAGTGGATAGGTACCGAAGGCAGGAAAACATAATTTCATTGATGGCTAGCACGGAGAATTCATTGCTGCATACGAGATGACGGGGAATATATTTAGGGGCAGTGAAAGATCACTCAATCACGCGGCACTAATCAGGCAGGCCTCGCCAAGGAGGTTGTTCAGGACGACTGCCTGCCCGAGTGGGCAGTGCGAAATGATTTCCTGTGAAAAGGAGCTTCAGCCAACTCACATCAGACCCGGGCCTAAGCACGCACCTCACACCTCCGTTCCTCCTCAATGTTCGTCCCGACGAGTCAAAAAGATTTTACAGCGCGCGTTTACACGCCTTTTCGCCAGGCCTGCTCAAATTTACGGCATCCCGCGCGAGCGGATGTTGAAAAATGAGGCGAAACATCCATTTCCGGACTCAAAAATTTCCTCTCTCCTTTGCATTAACCGAATGAGTATGGGATGAATGGGGTTACTACGTGCCCGTGGATGGTGTCACTACCCCCCCCCCCCCCAGACAGCGTGGGCGGGGGCTTATTTGTCCAAGGCCGACGACAGGTCAATTGAGGAAATGGCATGGCGTCGCGTCTGATTCGCTTTGCGGTTTAAAAAGGCACCTGGCAGAGGGAATTCAAATTGGGCGAGGCCAGGGTCCGAGGAGATGAAATAAAATTGGAGCAAAATGAAAGGTATTCTGAATGGTTTTTTTGAATTGCCGCATTTCACCGCAACAATCAAGTTAGAATAGGTAGTCGATAAATATGTCTACAGTGTAGAAATACCTATTTTTTCGCACCTACTGAAATAATTGCAGTTTGGTATGAGCATGGCAGACGAGTCAGTGCCTGCCGTAACAGATTTTTTGGAGCTGGGATTAACGGCACTCGGCACGCAACTAACTTCGCGCAAGTATGAGTGCTCAATTCGACAAAACTAAAGTTGTCCTTGGAGCTCAAGAAAATTTTATATGATCGAAAACCATCCCTAATTTTCCCAATTTACTCAACATATAAACAAATATGACATAAATTTGGGCACCAACAGTATGCCATACACTAACCTGACCACGTCCTCCGCAGCAGATCTATTCCCCGCTCGAGTACTGTGACAATGCAGTCGTGTGCCCACAAACTTTACGCTCTTCCCCCGCCCAGGCCCATTTTTGAACATCCTTTCATCACTAACATGATGGAATTTTTCGAAGCCTAAAATGGGGCTGCGGACAAGAAACCAGTTTCAATACCTCCTCCAAACATTCTCCTTCCCATCTCTAAACTACTGGCTGGTGTGAATGTAAAACTGTGCATTAGCAAAACCGTTTTTATTAGAAATAATGCACATCCAAAAGTGTTACCTTTGGTTGGAATCGAACCACAGCTGCGTCGGCCTTGGCGGGAGATTCAAACTTTGAAACCTCAAAATGCAATCTTTCAGTTCCCCCAAGACATTTCTTGTATTCCCTTGTACTGTATGAAGCATGCTCTACATAAATTTATAACCGTTGAAATACAGCTGTGCAAAAACCCAAAACCTGCCCGAACTTCCGCGATTTCGCAAATTCATTCAACGCAAACACAATTATGCTCTATTTTATGTGTAAAAGCAACTTCAGAAAATACAACGCACAAAACTAACACAATCTGTGAACGCTCAGAAAAACACCACCGGCCTCGTGGCCTGGTGGGTTAGGCGTCTGCCTCTCACGCCAGGCGCGCAGTTACGGGCGAGTGTTCGACTCGCGGGCCGGTAAATCACTTCGTGTAAAATGTGTCCCTTCACCCTCGAGTGCGCATAAGCGTTTGGTGACGTGGTAAAACATGAAACATGAACATGAACACCACAATGACATGGTCATAAAACCCCGAAATAGTATTTTTACACGCCACACTATTCCTACTCATAAACTGTAATTTGCATCAGCTGACCCAATTCGCATTGTCGAGACAAAAGTTGACGATCCCTGCCTCATAAACTTCTATTCCCCTCAGGCATTGCAACGCTGTCCATTTGGCGATTGATTGTCCTCGGCATCCTTTACCCTGAGCCACCGAACGATGGCCAGCCGGGGTTCAGTCGCTTGCCGTGCACTCGGAATCGATACAAACACGTGTAGAGAGGGTGGCCGTGATTACTCGTCACTCTTAGCTCCAAGTACTCCGTCGCTGGTGCGTTAGTTATCTACAAAAAAGTGAAAGTGCACACACAGAGTTCATATAGAAGGCGGGGAAATGATCTTCCCTGATTTTTCCAGACAAAAACTGAGGTTTTCCCTCATTATTTTCGCAAAGTTCCTGAGTTGATTGAGTGGCTACTCAACCAACTTTAGCTAATCCACTGACCCCCAGCATTACCAACAGGTACATAGAAAAGGAGGGTGACTCGAAATTTGGAACATCGAAACGTAAACTCTCAGTTTTCTCTGATTTTGTGTCCGAAATCCTACTTTTCCCATGTTTTCGAGGCACTTCTCGAATTCCCCGACATTACCGGTTTTCCCAGCCTTGCATGAACCCTGACACATTTTAGGATGGGCGCACATGGATGACTTGCACTTGGGCCAAATAACCTGAATGCCAAGGAGACCCGTTGTCACGCCGTCCAGTCTGACATACCTGAACAGGGAAATACTGCAATGGCGTTCCATCGGCATTGTAAGTGAACGTGCCCAGCAAGGTCCCATTTTGATCCAGTTCGCTTGACAAGGCCTAAAAAACCCTGCCAATTCTATGTCAAACCGCCTCTTCGAATCCCCTTCATGGCACTCTTACGATGACAGACCTGCAGTCCAGACCCAACCCCCCCCCCCCCGGGCAGCACTTACAAAAACTTCCATATTCTTGGGTGCCGAATAGATATTGCCATCGGGCGAGATCTCCTTGGGGATGTGCTCGTACGAAACGGCTGTCACTTGAATCAGTCCGCTCAACTTGATGACCAAATAACCACGAGCTCCTTTAAACGCCCAACATTCGCCCGGCGTCAGGCCCGGCTGAAATGAGAAAGACACTCGCATCGAAGCGCAAGGTACAAACAAGGATTCACCACACCTGTATGACCGTCCTCGGCGAATAGTCCCTCGGCCAAAACGGTATTCGAATACCCAATATTGTTTGCTCACGTGTATTTGATGGATACGTCTCCGTGCAACGAGTGCTCATGATCGTGCCGCCTAAAATCAGACAGGAAACCTACAGTAGTTGATTTGCAGTTGTTTTTGTCCTTACACTACCCTGTCGAAATACCCTAGCGGGGAAGCAATGTGATAAAAGACCCATACACGAAATTCACCTACCCCGCCTGGTCAGGTCTTGGTTCACATAAATCAGGCATCTCACTCAAGAGATTCACTGAACAAAACTCCAATCAACTCTCTCCCACCCTCTACCAAGAACTCACCCGCTGGTTCCAGGGCATAATCGGGCAGCCCAGTTTTGTCCGCATCATACCGCCTGATGGCTTCCGTTATCAGTCGATCCACATCTTGCTTACTGACCACACCTGAAAACAAAAGACGTGAGTACATCATGCAGCCAACCCCATTTCCCAGTCTCACCATCAGGCACCATGGCTGGCTGACAGTCGCAATCAGATTTGGCCAATGAATTCAATCGCATATTAATATCGACCAGTTCAGTCTGGTGTTGGCTACTTTTCTCCAACATGTCCTCTAATTGATTTCGCCACGAATTTCGTTCCTTCTCAACTTTCTCCAAATCTTCTTGAACACGTGATAACTGATTTCTAATCAATACTATTTCATCGTTCAACGATTTTCGATTTGAATCGCTCGAAATCGACATCGATTCCATATCGACGATTCGTTGATCCAGATTTGTAAAACTAGGGAAAATGTGAAATTGGAAAAGATTTGTCAACGTGCTACAAGTAATCAACTTACAGAAGTCGCAACGAGTGAATATCTTTGGTCAAATTCTTCGCATCCGACGATGGCGTTCGATCGATATTGATTTGTTTGAACGCATCTTCCATCAAGGACAATCTTGAATCAAGAGTTGCGAGTAAAGCTTCTAATTTTTTCATATCTTCCGATGAAATGGAGCTGCAAAAAATATTTTTTAACTCAATAGCATTAAAAAAAGCGCCAACTGCCTTACCCGCTATTATTCATCGCTGACGTGACCTGAGCGGGGACGAAATAGTGATAGAATTTTTTCAACGTAATTATTTCCAACGTTTTATTCTAAAAAACAAAAAGCTTCAACAATTTCAGTTTGAAAATACGCAAAAAAGGAAATCTTAATTTAGTGCAGTTAATTTTTGAAATTTGACAAAAATGTGCAGCATCTTTAAAAAGTCACTCGAACTGTACAAAACGCATAAAAAAGGGAGAAACAGAAAATTGAACTTCGCAAAAAATTAGAACTTGACTCTTTTTAAAATCGTGTTCACTGCATGGTTATGAGAACAGAAAACAGGGTCCAACTCACCGGAGCCGATGGGACGGGGAAAGGAACAAAATACGCGCAAAACGACTTGCGTACATTTTCGGATGAACCTAAAAAGAAACAAAAACTTAGTTTTTCAACTTGACAATCAAAAAATTGAAGTTTTAGATCAAATTAAACTAGGCATGTGGCATAGGCGCATCGGTTATCCATCCACTTAAAACCATCTTCAAAGCTAAAAAACGAAATTCCCCGCCAAATGAAATTTGTACAAACTGATTTTCAATATTTTTTGTGAATGGAGTCGCTGATCCTCGCTTTTCCTTCACTTTGCTATCCTAGCTTGCGATAAATAAAAAGCGACATTGATGCTTTGCTGATTATTTGCTAGGATATATTGCAGCGGCATTAAAAAAGTGGGAGGCATGATCATCGGTTTTATCAAAATGGCGGTGCTCAAACACTGAAAAATAAGGCAAAATTGGAAAGCTGAATTCATTGCCGGTTAATCAAAACCTCAAATGAAACAGACTTGGTTTTCTAATTTTCTTTCCTTTTAGCCTGCAAATTCCTAAAGAAAATAAAAAAGGGCAAATCTTACCAATGAAAGCTAGAGGTAATAAAAGCAGGGGGATGAGCAGCCAAGGACACCACCAGCATGCGCCTCGACGTCTATGTTCACTTTGCTGTTGTTGAGATCGAAACACTCTACCGAAGGGGAAGTTGGCTTGGACGGGTTCCTCATTAATTATATTCTCAATTGTGTGAACGACCAATTTCTCAGCGTAAACGGCTTCGTAGGCGCTTTCTTGCGAATACCCGTATCGCCCGCTGTACTGAAATCGTTTCAATCCAGTGGCACCTCCAATCGAGGAACAACGCGAAATCGAAGAAACTGCTGAATTCAATTCGACCAAGTCACGAACACCAGCACTTTCGCCTACGCTTATGCAATCAGAATTGTTTTCTTTCGGTGTTGAAGAAATATAATCTTGCTCGATACGATCGACCAAACGGTGCCTGCAACTTGAATCATTTAAAAAGATTTTTTTTTATGTAAGAAATCGGTAAAAGAAGAAATTACGCTTCTGCGAGTGTTTCAGAAACTGCAGCAGCTAGAGATATAAAAAACGCGCATCTCGATTCGGAGAATATGCTTAGGCCTACCTTAGCAATCCGTTATCGCCATTTGAGGCGCCCGAATGATTTCGAAGTCGACCTCGATACATTACACTAAAATCACCAGAAATTTTTAACGAGGTTTCTTCATAAAATCCAAAATAGATACGCAAACAAAATGTTTGGAATTCGGTCGGATTTGGAAATTATGATTCAAAACGTCGGAGACGCACACAATCGCAAAGCTACAGTAGGATAGGTAAAGTTAAGTTGCAGATAAAAGACAAAATCGAGCCTTGGCGAACGGGTTTTCCTAATAAAAAGCGCGGTCGATCAAAAAATTTTGATGAGCACAGAAATTATCGATGTTGGCAAGTTTAAAATTGCGGCAAACACTGAAGGTCATTTGCTCACTTTACACTTAACACTTTACACCAGCGGGCCGGCACGTTCTCCTCGGCTTATCATTTACACTGGCGAATGTGTGAGTGATCGGTCGGTCGAAAATTCTCGTTGTTTCGAATCGCTTCTCTCGAAAACAAATATTTTCCAAAAATGGCTGCAAAAGTGCCAGTCAAGAAAGCAATTTCTCTGAAGAAAGCAAAAGTTGCTGGCAAGGCCCCTCCGAAAGCGGCAGCACCGAAAGTCGTTGGAGCAAACGTGTCCGGGAAAACATCGCCGGAACCGAAAGTCGCCGCACCAAAAGTTTCATCGGGAAAGTCTCTGGGAGAAAATGAACCGAAGAAAACTCCAGCCAATCGGAACGCGTACGAAACTGTGGCTCCTGTTGGTGGTTCAGGGAAGAGTAGCCGAGCGCCAGCGGCCACCATGAATCGAAACGTTTACGAAATGGTCGGGCCTGGCGCCAAGGATGAACAGGAAACTGCTAAACGGCCTGGCGCTGGTGCAGGATACTTTCTTTTCAATCCTGGAGCAGGAGGTGGCGAAGAGAAGGACCAGGGGCTCGGCGATGGCGAGGGTGACGGCGTGATGGAGGAACGCAGCGACAGCATCAAGGAACGTCAGAAATGGAAAGAGATTCGACGGGAACGAGAAAAACTGATGGAAACTCGAACGCGCAAGGTCATCATCGGATGCAGTCTTCTGATCTTGCTGATATTGGTTTTGGCTGCCATCGCTGCCGGCATTATTCTGCTCGTAGCGCACAAGACTCGCATGCGGCAAGCGTCGCAAATACCACCCTACGCTGGTGCTGTAGAGAACGCTACGTACGGCTTCGGAGACTGCAGAGCGACGATCGCAGAAACAATCGACAGCGAATGTTTGACGATCTCACCTCAAGCTGTGAACAAGGCCAACAAATGTGGCGAATTGATCTGCCAGGTTGCTTCGCTCAAGCCACTCGAGGCGTCTGGAAAGGAAACAGCCTCCGGCAGAGTCAACGTCGGCCCAAATATGCCTGCACCAATGCGATTTTTTCCGACTTTGAACGTGGTCACGACGCTTGCGAAAAGTAAAGAAAACACGTACTGCAACCGATACACGCCGCTTACGCGTTTAGCTGGCTCGAGTAGTAAGCTATCCGTCTGCGTGCATGGCATTTGCAATTACTCGACGCGCTCCAGTGGGGCGAAGTACAATAATCCGATTTGGGTAGACAACTGCGACGAAGTGCCACCGTGCTGGGAGGCTCAAACCGGACTGCCAGAGGTGATCAGGCGTCGCGCTTTTAATCGAGAGAACTGCAACGCCAATGCCACCTGCGAAACTGGGATGGCGGCTGTGGTGTATTTGCAGCTGAAGGCGTGCCTGCTACCCGTGGGACACCACGGTCAGTTCTGCAATATGAGTAAGTCTCGTGTGGTTTGGTGAGACTGCGCTGGGGACATCATAAAATCGTGTTTTCAGCTGTTGGTAATCCAGGTGAGACGACGATGTCGAAATTGTCGCAACGGATGTTGGTGCTGTACAAGTGCAAGTCCTGCCCGTCCTTTGAGGCCGGTAACCCAAACGAGACCGAAATGCAGCAAACGTACGCTGACGTGTGCAAGGCCGCCAACAAGGACTACGAGTTCGTCAAGCTGTACCCGAGCCGGTGTTCAGTCTTGTGCAAGGATACGACCAAGACCAACGTGCACGACTCCATGCATTTGCCTGATGGAACCTTTTGCAGCCTGGGCACGGCTGAAACCAGCTACTGCGTCTATGGTACGTGTTTTTTGCTGGACGGCGACAAAAATAACATCAAGGATCTGGAGACGTGCAAGGCGGAAAAGAAGCACCACAGTCATTCTGACGACCATGGAGACGAATATGGACTCGAAGAGCACGAAGACGAGGCCTGACTGGGTGGTCATCGAGGGAATTCGCGAGTGATCTATGCCAAACCACAACTACTCCTACAGCGTGTGTGATAAGTTGCTGAGTAAATACTACACGTCATCTCCCATTCGCGTCGTGTGCTGGTCAACTAGCGCACTCGGCAAGTGGCCGTTGCAGCTTGGCCTGCACTTGCTCCCGATAAGCGTCTTTCCTGCGAGGCCTGCCCCCCATGAGATTACCACTGTCTCATCAGTGGTCCATCGAGCCGTTTGCATTCCATGTTCCTAGGTGGCACATGATTGCCCCATTCTGACATGCCGCTCATCCACGGGCGCACGTTAGTGTACACGCGGTTTACAAAGCACAGCTTCACAATAGACGCCCTTTGACTTTGAATTCGGCACTTTAGTGACATCACAAACTGTAAGAACTATTTCCACCCAAGCAATTTTCGATACCTCTTCGCCCTGAGGCTCCACTCACACCGGGGTTGAGCTTTGTATGCGCTATCTGGAAGTCAAAATCTGGCGGTCACGAATCGTTTGTTGTGCGGCAATGCTGAAGACAAGGCTACAAATATGGAATTCGTACCAGAAGTAATACTCGGACGTTTTATTTTCCAGCGACATGAAATTCACAGGACATATTTCGAATATGGTTCGGAAGTCGAATGTTGTGATCGGGGCTTTGAGGCGGAGATTGGCAGGGAACGCTTTTTTTTTTGGGTAAGCCTCGTGATTCCTGTATGCAAGATCTGCCAGGCTCTGCTGCCTGGGACCCTGTTCTAAAATCGGGATCCTCTTAAAAAGGTATGCGTTGAGACTACCTGAATGATTTACCGTGCCATAATTATGGCCATGCTATCAAAATCTGGATGGTCTAGTCTTTTTGCTCGAAGAAAGCGTGCGCTGTGGTGGTTGTTTAACTTTTACTATGACATTTGAGATTAGCTTTATACACCGTTTAGAAAACGTGTCAGCTCTCGTTTATGCCAAGACCACGAATCGATTGTTCCCAGACATTTTTCGGAATCGTGAGCATTGTTTTCTGTATTCATCAAACTTCGGAGTGAAATTTCTCGCAACTGTGGCCAGGAAGTCTCACACAATTTCGAACTTGTTTATCAAAAATTGTTTTCAGATTTCCGTTTGGACTAAAATTATTGGCGTCATTTTTCGAAAGATATATCTCAGAACTCACATACATTTATCCCATTTTATTTGTATAATCATGCCTGTCACCCGCTTGGGTGCATGTAAGTGCTTGAGTATGAGCAAAATATGGTGTGGCATGGGATAATGCCACGTCGAATCTTGGCTCATCGGCATAGTTTTCGAAAACTCAAAATTGTGAGGAGCATCAGAGAAGACCGCAGCGAAGTGGATCAGCCACGCTGCCATCGTGAGTTAAAAATATTATTCGCCAATATTTTCCGAGCAACCATTTGTTGAGGGACATCACCAAATAAAACAATCATGTTTTGACTGCTAGAGCAAAACCATTGAGTCACTTTATCCCCGGGTCATACTCCTTGCCATTGAACATGTACGCAAGACTGTTGCGAAATATGGCAGCTAACGTTGATACAGTTTCGGAAAAGAGATTCAGTTTCAGTTACAGTTAATTGAATCTTTTAGCTATCTAAATTATTCAGTTTTCCCTTTAAAACAATTTTCGTACCTTGATCTGAACGCTTGGCTAGCGACACTTTTTCTCAATTCAGATACCGCAGTTGTGCATTCAGGACTTCAACAGCTCACAAGTGACCTCTGATCTGATTTGATTTGATTTGATTTGATTTATTCCCCAGCGAAACGCAGTTGCGCACTAAAATGCGGGGCACATGAGCATTTTGTGTAACAATAAATGGAAAGTCATAGAAAAATGTGAAACGTTGATCATTTTAAAATCAGAAAAGAGTGTACATATTTCCTGAACTTGCCATATGACACTAATCTTTTCTCTTCATCGACCGCGGAGAATACAAAGTTTTGTGGAATCGAATTCCATAAAATAACTGACTCAAATGATTGTTCGAATGCTATAGTGCCAGTTGGGTTTGGGGGTGGCTCAAGGTGATGGCAGCCACTCAGACGAACTAACCCTGCGCCCAGGTTCTGACGTCAATTTGAGTCGACTTTGATCGGAATCATGTTTGCCAGAGAAAAATTTGTATACTTGACACAGTTTGAGAATTTTCCTCGATCGACCATTGTTCTCCATCCGCACTCTTACAAGGCCGTGGTGTAGTTTGCGGTCCAGATCTTGGTCAAAAGGCGCAAGGCGTATTCCTGCGCGCGTTCTAATTTATCTATGTCTTCATTGAGAATTGGATCGTTGATTTGACAGCCGTAGTCAAGCTTCACCCGAGTACAGGCCTCAAAGACTGCCTTGCAGACCTCCGGTGGACAGTTTCGGCCTAACTTTTGGTGCTGATCATTGATCGGGATGAAGATAAGATTTCGGAGACGTGCTCACTATCCGCTGATAAGGTAACTTCCAAGCACTTGACTTTTTCCGCAACGTCCAGTACGATGCCATCAATGGTAAGCTTTGACGTATGACCGAGAGCATGGTGATTAGATCGAAATACGACCACTTTGCCAACTATTCAGTTGTACTTAACATAACCAATGATAGTAAAGCTCAGGTGGAAATGAAAGCTCTGCACAAAATGTTGTGGCCATCTGACAACTGGTCAACAGCGGTCAGCGCCTAAAGTCCTGGGAACTTTTTGAAATCTTTATGCTTTGTTGGGATTTTTGTAGAAAAACCTACAGCCCGAGTATTGCAACGCAGTGTCCAACGCCCGAAACCTGAGACTCCAGTTGAGAAAAACTATGCGAGTTTCCCCAACACTCTGTCTCCTTACCACACGAATTTAAGAACCCGCAGGTGTCAGGAGCTGACCACTGTTGACCAGCTGGCCACGGGGGGGGGGGGGGGGGGGCAATATTCTGCAGAGAGCTTTCTTTTGCACCTATGAAGATTTTATCCACGATTATGCCGAGTTCAACCTCGCGGTTGCCAAGGCTCCCTCACGATCAGATCAAGGAGATGTAACTGTAAAATGTTTTTTAGATAAAATGACTGAAATTAAAGAACCCCTTTTTTACATTTGTATTTGCTGACTCCTTTTCAACATGGAGCTCGCTCTACCGACTCTTTCACTCGGCTCTAACGTAGCAGGAACTGATAGACCACCGCAATATTGCAGAGATGGGGCAATTTTTCTCCACGTGCGGACCAAATTTCAAACAAATTCATTTAATTTACAGCCGCTTGGGGCTTTTTTAGGATGGAAAAACATGCCTTTAACTCGTGATCAACAGGATTCGAAGCAGCAATTGTCTCAGCTGTGTTTGTTTCAGTTCAATTTCAGATCCAGTTATCAACGCAGAAACTGGGCCCTCACAATGCATCTTATACGAATTTGAGCGCTGTCATAATTTTGTCCTTCCTGATCATTCCGGCGCAGATACAAACAAAATTGGCTGCAATTAGGCCTACCTGCCGGTGCAAGGGTCTGATAATAGGCATTTGTACGCATTCACACACCAGACCCTTTGCATTCATGCAAACCCAGGGTAACAAATTATTCAACTCATCCAAATATCAGAGTATGACAACAGGAGTAGTCGAGGATATCCGTGATGACTCCGCCACTCCAACCCCCTCATTGAGGCGTCAGGCTGCATTCTTTTTTCATGAGAATTTTTGGCGGGAAACGCTTTTCAAATTTACAGCAGGCGATGGATTGGCGATTGGTTGCCTGCTAAATAAGCAACGCCTAGCTGCGTTGATTGGACCGCCCTGTGCTTTAGGTAAGATCAGCCTGACACATTAAGAAAAAGGTTTTCGATACACCGAGTGTAGGTCAATCTCTGCATCGGCCAGCTCGTACTCCGTTACGTGATAACATATCACAAATCTGGCATGCATTTCATCCCTCGAAATCCATTCCGCTCGGAAGCTTTTTATGTGAACTAAAATTTAGGGCTCTTGTTTTCAATTCCCATAAAACTCCCTTTTCATCCTTTTAGCAACGAAAAAGTTTCAAAATTTAGCACAAATGGGATTTGTCAAATTGCTCGGCCAGGCTGGCTTCGATCGTGCCTGCTCGACGAGGTTGAAGCGGTTCATTTGGTGGCCAGCCAGCCGGACAGCAGCCCGTCCTTTAATCACGCACGGACAGTTTCCTATTTCGTACATCGTTTGCTCATTGCCTCGGAGACCAGTCCTCGCCTCCTCTCGTCATGTTGTCCGAGGAGTAGCCTCGAGTTCATTTGCCATTCCGTGCATCCCTAATCGTGAGTGAGGTAGCGGGCCCATTGCCTCGCATCCATCCATCGCAATCAAGCTCACTTCAACGAGCCTTCCTCTTCACCAATACACAAATCAGATTAATGTGGCATAAAATGGGGAGAAAGCCGAGAAGAAAAAGAAAAAGTCGTGTTCAAATTTATTGTACTCGTTCTCGTCAGTCCAAGTCGAATCGAATCTTCCCCTCGCCTCCCTTCCTTCGATTCCTATCAGCCAAGCCGAGCGTGCAATATGACCTAATGAAGTAATGGGGTGCCCGGGCCTCGTTTCGCCTCCTGTTCACTAACAAACACGAGCAAAAGAGGCCGAAGCACTGAAATAAGATTCGTCCATGCCCATATCGGCTTTCTCCCCCCCATCTCCTACCAGCGCAATGCTCATCTACTTTAGTTGTCCTTTTTCGGAATCTTTCAGAGTGTCTTCTGGCACTGGCCAAAGGCGATGACAAAATGTCTGAAAAAGTCATTAACTCTTTAAAAACTTTGAGCACCCGTGGAATTTGATATTTTCGAACCACATCAGCCAAGTGTGTTGTGACAAAATCGTTTTTTTCTAAAACCCCATCCATTTTTTGCGTTCTTCCAACCTTCTACTCAGCTTATCAGTCGGAACTAGCTAAATCCCAAACCTAATACCGAAATCCGCAGAGCTCGAACTCCCAAAATTTTAGTGCACATACCCTTGGCGAGCGAAAAAGGACAACGTGAAAGAAGTGAAAAAACCAAGACACATTTCTAGGGAATTTTTTCGACTGGTTCCTCTTTCAGAGAAAACATTAAAATTGGTCTCGTCGCCGCCCGTTTTCACTTCTAACAGAAGAGTGGTAATTCTAAACTCGGAGTATTCCTACTCGCTCACCGACCGGCCCTAACCGACCGCATCCGCCCATCGACCAGGCCGAGTCCTATTTGTCAGTCTTTAATCATAGGACTAGTCCGAGAAGGCTTACTTCCTATTTTGGTGCTGGCATGTTTAAGTAGTCTCCGATTCTCCCCCAACAAGGCCAACATTTGTCTCGAAAAGTGCCAGAATCTTAAACTGGCTGTCCCACGATGGTATGTGCTGGCAATTAGACGCGAGGAGAAACGTTTATGATTTGAGGAAGAGATCAAATTTGGAAAAAAAGCAAATTAAAAATGTGGTCGAAAATCAATCGATTAAAAAATTTGGATATTTGTGGTTTACATCACACTGAATGGGCGAAAAAATTAGGATCGGTGGCCATATCTGCTTATCGTAAGTAGCGCACGTTTTTACTCTGATTTCGATGCTAATGTTATCATAGACACGTGCGAGTGCTGGCTAACTTCCTCTTGCTCAATACGCAGTAAGGATGTTGAGGTACGCAAATATTGGCGCGCATTCAAAATCGCGGGTTTTCAAGCACAGATCGGCACTTGACAAAACGGCAGCAATAAGCTAATTAATCCTGGTGCCAAAGAGTTGGCGAAAATGTGTTCGGATTTATGCTCTACCGATGCACAGTTACAAGATAGGAGTGGAAACAAAATGCCAGGAGACTCCTGAACTATTTTTTTGGGGGATCCATATTGACCACGCATTCAAAGTGTGCTCGAGTTTTCTGTCAGGCGGCGCTCTACAATGAAAAAATCCTATGGGAGTGTTTTTTCAACCACAATTACGGAAAGGAATGCTGCTGAATACCAGTTTACTTTAGTTTTACAAGAACTGTTTCTTACCTCCTGTTGCAACTGAAATGATTGATAGTTGATTGATTTATACGAGCAAGGCATGATAACATTGTAATCTTGTCCTCCATCGCCTGGCCTGTTATTCTGAATATTTGCAGAGAATAATTCTGTGCTTAGGTACCCTGATTATATCCTGGGAAATTATTTATGCAGATATCAAATTATACTGTAAATCAGTGGGAAACTAATCGAGTGGAAATAAGTTTTCAACACATTTTGGTTTTATGAAGGAGCTGGTTTTTTTAATGCAATGCGTATAGTTTCATCTTCTGTGCCCTCGTCTCCATGAACACGTAATGAAAAAGTGTGTGTGTCACAGTTAGCATTCCGCAGGACATTGGCACCCACTGCCCCTGGCAAACTATATTTGAGGGGAACAGCTAATAAAACGGCTCCCATGAGGAAACCCACGAGTGCAGCTGTAATTACAGTCGCCGATCAGTTAGGCATACTCCGATGTCTAAGAATTGGTTGGGCAGGATGAACATTTCTTGGCCAATCTTCAAAAGGGGTGGCTGGCCAATGATACTTCAGTTTGGCTGCTACACACTGCTTACATGACGTCCCTCTTCCCACCGCACTGGAATGCGTTTAGCTGATCAGCATAAGCAAAACTGGATTTAGATTCATGAGTCAGCACAGAGGGATGGTGTGTGATGGATGCAGGAGGGTATGTCATACTGTTGTCCTTCTGTAATCCTTGGCTCGCCTTGGACCAAACTTGGGCTGACCAGGGGGTGGCTCAAGCCAAAGGAACTAGTCAACGCCTATTGTAGGTACACTTCGAGGTACCTTCGCACCGCACATTGGGACCCAGTCGCAGCACTCATCACTCCTGCCTTTTCACATATCTGCCCCACCCACGAGTAGTTTGAAATGCCTGTGGCCAAAGAAGTCCAGTTTCTGAGAAAGGTTTCACAAGATCGATGAAGGAAGTCAAAAGGCCCAAAGTCTGCAGTCATTTCTTCGCACTCAGGCCTTCGTTTACACTGGCACTTGTCTAATTTCCTGTATCCGCCCCCGTTACCATGTCGAATAGCTGACCTGGACTGATTCCTCAATTTACAGTCTCGTGCTTTCAATCGTGTTTGTCATTTTAGTCGCCAGTGTCGGGTTTCCAATCGGCGTGTTCCTATTGGTCCCTTATTGTGCCAGGGCGATCGCGGGTCCGTCGGCCTCGTTGTCAATTATTATGGCTTTCGTAGTCACCATAATTACAGGTAAGCCTACTACAGTCATCGAAACTGAACTAGCAGTGAATTCTGATCTTGATGAGACGCTGGGGTTCGATTCTCAGTGGTTTTATTTCTTTTGGTTTTTGTTGAGGGCTAGAACTTTTAGGGTTTCAACCCAGGGTCTTCTTTGCCACTTGTTTCAAGGGTTCAGTTCCCACCAGTTCCATTCCTTTTGGTATTTTAAAATGAAGTGCTCTTTCTCCTCCTTTACAGGCCTTCACCTGGTGGAGATGACCGGTCGTATACCCAAATCGGGCTGTGTCTATACTTTCGTCTATGTAACTTTTGGTGAAATTTGGGCATTCCTGTGCGCTTGGACCACCATATTCGACTACTGCGCCATGGCCGCCTACGTGGCCAAAGGATGGAGTGAACACTTCGACTATATGTTCCACGGTGGTTTGAGGGAGTACATGAACCCAGCATTGGCCTTCACCCGACACCAGTCCAGTGCCCTCTCCGCGATGGATGCCAATTCGTCAGACCTCGGCAATGAGAATGGGCTTGTGGCCGCCATGACCGCAGTTGGCACTTCCTATCTTCAAGCTGGAGCCATCTTCGATACGCGTTTCGATCTGTTAGCTGCCCTTGGACTATTCGCGGCTGCAATGGTGGCTTTATTAGGCGCTTCCGTAAGTTTTATATTTAAAAAAGTGAAATAAAGTCCGGGATTTCGACGGTCAAAGTTTTTAAGGGGAATCAGAGAATCTGCTTATGGATAAGAAATAGAAAATCTAACCAGGGCTGGGACGGCTGATAAAGTTGCTTGCACCTGGACCCGTACCACAGAAAGCAGATAGAGGTAGGGCACTACCGTTTGGTAGAGGTAGGGAGTGCAAAAAGATAGGATTACCAATTGGTAACGGGTAGAGGTAGAGACAGGCCTACTGCTACCACTAAATGTGGATAGGGAAAAGATAGAACTACCTGATCTTTGCTGCCAGCAATCCATTACGTTTTTCTGTTAAACTCCGCTAATAAGTCTGCACTTGGAAGGAAACAGGTTTTTCTACCCATTATCAGTGGCGGCAACACATAGAATAGTCATGGTTGCCGGGGAGAAAGGCTGGCATCCTTCCGCATTTAAATAAGTCGACACCTTATCCTACCCACTGTCTATCATCCTGTGCACCTGTCCCATCTTTTGCGCGCTCTTTCGTATTGATTTCTTTCTCTACCCGTTGGCTACCCTCCTCAAGAGCAGGGTAGCCAAATGATAGGGGTAGACATCTACCTCTACCAGTTGGCTCCCTCTAGCTGCTCTTTCTGTGGTACTGGTAAGGGTGAGGATAGCCCTGTCTCTACCTCCAGGTAGGCCTATCTTTGCCAAAAGGTACCCCCTACCTGCTTTCTGCGGTACGGCCTCAGATGAAAACAATAGTCTCGGTCGAGATTATGGCGGCCCAGGAATTCAGCACTGATAAGGATGGGAATAATAAAGTAGTGCACCGTGAGGTTCAGGACTATTTCAGGGTTTTTATTATAAAGTTTTACCTATTCAGGTGACAGCGACAGTGTGCATGGCGCTACTGGTTGTGGGCACTTTGGTGGTCTCCAGTTCCATCCTTGTTGGATTCTTCTATGCAAACATTTCAGTCTGGTCAAACCACGGTTACTTTGCGGCAGGTTTTGAAGGGGTAAGTTCATTTTTTAATCAAGTTTCGGCCATTTTTTGACGTGAGCCATAAGAAGCGATGTGACTAACTTGTAACGATTTAAGCTGGTCGATTAATATAGGCCATTTCACGGGTCTTTGACAATTCACAATTTGAATTTCCCTCTTTTAAGCTGCCTAGTCCAGTTCTACTTAGATGCAATTCCCTTCTTCAAAGCCTGTGCGATTGTAGCAAGAAATTTTGCTACTTCGGTCATGAGGCTTTGAAGTGTGCGACTTTCCAACTAGATATCATAAGCGCATTGCAGCGGGAAATTTAAATTTTACGTTGCACCAAGCCTGTGGAATGGTCAAAACACTAATCGACCGGCTTGAATCCTCGTTAGCAATCTGGTAGCCGACTGATACGGACTTTGGGAGGCCTGCTCCAGGCGGCAGCTGATAAGACGACAATTCAATATTGTCTAGAAATGTCGACACTATGAGCTTCAAACTAATAGCTAGGTCGACACACCCAAGGGGCTCGTATCAATGGCTCTCAGTGATAAGAAATCACATCTTTCAAAGCAAAGCGAGAAGGAAAGATGAGCTTTGAGCGGAAGCTGTTGTTTCTATTTCTTTTTTAACTTGAGCCATTTTTCCAACTTCAAAAATATAAAATTTTTCCATCAACTTTCTTGATGGATAACCCATTCCTCAATCTTCAATGGCTATCGGAGTGATAAAAAATGTTATTGTGATACCGCTGTACAATGATAAGGAATGGTCAGTCATAAGCGCGCGCTGGTCGCTGAGCCCTGTAATGATATTATCAACCAGCAATACCATCTGCCTCATGTAATCATTAAATGCAAATGTCATTGGTAGTTTGTTCACTGCCCCACTGATAAGACTGATCTTGCTATCATTTCAGGTCTGCACGGCGGCTTCGTATCTTCTGCGGGCGATGATTGGTTTTGAAATGGCTGGTAGTCTCATCGAAGAGACAACGAATGCCCAAAGTCGGTTCGCCATTCTGCTTCCCCTGGTCAACAGTCTCCTCTTCTTTTACCTATTCATCATCAGTGTCATCATAACTCTGGTCATGCCCTATTTCGAGATCCCCCTCACGGCGGCCCTGCCTTCCATCTATGGTCGGATCAGTGTGCCCGCCTCGCGATACGTCCTCAGTGTTGGTTCTGTGTGCGCCCTCAGCGGGGCCCTCCTGTCGTCGTTGCTGCCGCCTATCAGATACTTGCACTCGTTGAGTGTGGATGGCCTGCTGTGCAGCATGTGCTCCAAGTTCGCCTCATTTTGCGGCGGTGTGCCTGTGACTGCGTTCGCCACTTCGCTCATATTGACCACGGTCTGCTTGCTTTTCGACTCGACGACTCTGCTATCAGTCTTGAGGATAATGCTGCCCGCTAGGTTCCTCTTGTTGACTGCCGCCACTCTGATGCAACGATATCGAGACACCCCCACTGGTCTGCTGGCCGAAGTGGCTAATTATAAAGCTGTAAGTGTGGACAGTGGCCTGATGCCAAAATAATGGGTCAGGGAAAATAATGGTCACAAAGCATTGGCAGCGACTTAAACAGGCGACAAGGAGGGACTGATTGAGCAGGCAGGCCTGCCGGAAAGCTCCATGGCAATCACTGCAGGCGCACGAATAGATCGATAAGTGATAAATGATACACATCAGCAATTGTGATAGGTGATAGCACGAAAGGGTAGCAGTGACACAAAATGGCGTAGATAACAGCGATTGTAGCACGCACATGTTCGACATTCACGGGCAGGGCATAAATTGATGCAGCGGCAGACGTGATAGGGGCCACCTCTACTAATGATAAGAACAAAGAGCTGATCACTGAAATAGTATGGGGTAGCATGATGATACTAGTGAAAACTGCCGAAGAGCTAGCGCTACAGTATATTCAACAAGCTTACAACTGGCGGATACCAACTAGTGATCGGCTGTTGTGCTAAGCAGTTCGAGTGATAAGCAGCCACCACCCACCCCACACTGGGATCCCTTTCTAGGTACAGTCCAAGAGCAAGTCCATCTCGTCATTCTTCAGCGGGGCGGGTACGAGCTTGGGCGGCGGGTCGACTCAGGATGGCCAAGGTTCCGCTGGTCGTCGTCGGTCGTCGACCAACAGTCGCAACGCCTCGGATCGATACAGCGTCAGTTCGTCGTTCATCATGCGCAATATCGCAGCTGCTCAGTATGAGCAGCAAGAGGACGAGTACCGTGGGCACGAGGATGAGGACGATGACGAGGACAGCGGACAGGAAACTCTGTTCGAACATCGTGATCGTGGATCGATCAAGAAATCGCAGCGACGATCAGGACGAAGTCAACGAGGCAAGAATCGTCGCGATCAAGGGCCTTTGATGGACGAAGACGAGGTGACCATATTCACTCGTGCCACTTCCGCCACCAACGCGTCCATGCCACCCTCTCGCAGCGCCACCGGCGAACTGTCTTCGCTGCTGATCAAGCAGCAGCAGCAACTCGGTCGCGGCAGTGAGGCGAATGGTTTCGGATCGATACCGAGTGGGCTGATAATCAAGAAGAGCGCCACCTCAGTTTCATTCCAATCAATCAGTCTCGCTGATTCGGCCTCTGTTCCTCACAACTGCAACAACGAGCACGCCAATCTCCAAAATCGATATCACGGTCAGCATCGATCGAAAACAATGTCGGACGAGCGACTGGTTCATAACTGCGTCAGGTCGCCGTGTTCGCCCACGACTCACAGCTCGGACCCGTTCTATCACTTGTACCAGAGGGACACGCCCGAGGGCATGCCCTACTGCGAGACGTTCTCCATGTATGCCCCGTCGAGTACTGCTATCAACCAGTGCTTGGTGTACCACAAAGCCAAGTTGTGGATGGGATTCTGCATCAGTGCGCACATGGCCTGCGCTATTTGCGTGGTGCGGGGGTGGTACCAGTTGGAGTCGGGAGTGTGGTGGATGTACTTGATGTCCGCAGTCAGCTTCGGTGCCGCAGTGGTGGGCACGGTGGCTCTGGGCTGGCTGCCGCAGAATGTGGACAATCGGGTCAGGCACCAAGTGCCAGCCATGCCGTATTTGGCCTTGTTGAACTCGTTTCTGTTGACGCTAATTCTAGCGAGTGCCGATTTCAGTGGAGTGTGGAAAGTGGGGGTGACCCTGGCAATAGGTAAGCGGGTGACGACGTCTGACGCAACTGGGCAGCTCGACCACGCTATCAACCTCTGTCCACCCAGTAATTTCGGGCCATACATACAGTGCATGCCACATCGGAGAGGCTTGGACAGTGCTGGAAAAGTGTAGCGGTGTAGCATGGATGGCTTGCTCGTTACCCCTCGACCTTCTTACTGATCAAATGATAATTTTCATTTCAAATTTGTGCTCCCTTCTGTTGCATCTCCTTCACCTAGTACGTCACTCCTAAAGAACAGGCCTAAACGAGAGTCAAACCTGAGCTATTTACCATTCCACCCACGGCTCAATGCTTAACTTCACCCTTACTAACGCAACTTTTCTACCCTAGGCCTCATCGTATACGCCGCATATGGATACAGGCACAGTGTCGAGAACCTACGATCCTTATCAGTCGCCCCGCAAACGCTCTCATCGGAAACCAACGAAAACACGGGCCTCGTTGCGCCCTTATCGACTTATCAAATCAGTGCGACCACATCGAAACACAGTTTCTCTGCTCCCAGAGGAAGTGTGAATCAGGTGATAAATATTGATGAGGGCACAAGAGAAAATGGCTCTTGCTGATACTGGTCGTCTATGCCGATTCCATTTTTTATCTTGTTTGCATGACGAATATGTAAAGCGATATTTGCATATGCAAGGGACAAGCAGCCATGTCTGAGCCTATTCTTTTTTATTTCTTAGACTCAAAGCAAAATGTAAGTTCAGCAAAAACCAAAAGCATCATAGCCTATTCACATTTTATCGTATTATCACCTTCTCCTTCTGCCCACCCCATTCTCCACAAGCCATGATGCCTGCTTCCCTGGCACTGGAAGACTCCGCTCGTTCCTATTCTATACTACACTCATCCATGTAAGACGTCCCTTCCTGGATTGGAATGGAGTCACCACTCTTCCACAAATTCTGTTCTTACACTGCAGTCATTTTTGTTGGAATAACTAGCAAATCCAAAGTAGCAACAAATCTCTTCACTTATCACCGCTGCTCAGTAAAACGAGGTCAGTCATTAGTAAACAAAAACAATAACGCGTTTTGCGAATCGTTCGCACAAACTGCGCCAGCTAAGTTAGTGCCTCTTGACACTGCTTTCGGTCTGGTCCCCATGATCGTCGTGATCGTAGAGCGTCTTTGCCTTATTGCACGCCGCCAAATCGTGGTTAATTTTGTCATGCAAAAGATTTTGATCGTGCCAAAAGCACGTGCCCGCGACGCAGTAGCCGAATTGATCAGCGCCCTTACCAGTCATGTCGCAGTAGGCACCGTCAGGCAAGTGCATGGGTTCGAGTGCCCTCGACTTGTTGTCTTTGCACAGAATCGAGCATTTGCTCGGAAACAGTTTGACAAATACCAAATCTTTGTGCGCCTTGCAGACCTGAACATATGTCTGGTTCATTTCCGCCTCTGTCGGTTGTGATTCAGCAGATCGGCAGCTCTTGCATTTATACAGCAACAACATGCGATCAGACAATATCGTACCAGGGCCTCCAATCGCTGAAAATACGAGAACCGGCACGCTGAATACAGACAAGACAGTAAATGTATCCAAAACCTGCTCACTATCTGGGCAAAATCCGCCGAAATGGTGTTCAGGAAGCAAGCACGTCCTACGTTCCATGTAAACAACGGCCGCCATGCCGATTGCGCACGCGGGTTTGCTGTTGCAATTGGTTCGATTGAAGACGGATTGATCGAAATACCTTTCCAGACCAGTTGGAGTTACCCAGCAGGGAGGATTCTCGTCGCAATTGTCCACCCACATACCTTTTCGCACTTTCGGCGAGGCTCTAATCAGTGAGTAGTTGCATCTCCCGTTCACGCAAACGGCCAGGTTCTTGGCGCTGTGTGGTTTCGTGCGCCGATAGCAGAAGGTGTTGTGCTTGCTTTGCGTCGATGAACGTTTCGTTTCAAGGGTTGGGAAAAATGGGGGCGGCTCAGTCGTGTCCGCCTCGGCGTCGACCACGCCTGATGATTTCATCAGTTTAGATTCTGTGAACGTTTTTACCCGATGAAAAAAACAGTTCAGTTCGCCGCACAAATTCTCGTCGTTTTCTTCAGCAGGCATGATCGACATGCATTCGCTTCTATATTCGTCACCTTGCATTTGTTTTACGGCCGCTTTACATTCCTCGAATCCGTGCGTGGCGTTCTCGACCTCTCCGGCAAACGACGGTGGCTCAGGCGACGTACGATAGGTCGTTGTGGACGATGCGAGGAGGAAAGCGCCAACGCTGATGGCAGCAAGAAGCAGAAGGATGAAGATCAGGCAGCTGCATCCAACAATCACCAGTCTTGTTCGATTTGCCAGCAATTCTTCCCATTTTTTCATTTGGCGGAGGCGACGCTTTCGTGCTTCCCTGCTTTTGCCCATGTCGCTGTCTGCTCGACTGCCACCTGCGCGTCTATTGACATTACCATACAGGGGTCCTCGAGTTTTCTCATCAATCGCCCCATCTGCAGCTGCGACCAGAACGTAGCCAGAACCAGCGCCTGGCCTTTTTGAATTGCCGAACGCATTCTTCGCGCTGGCTCCAACCATTTCGTAAACGTTTCTATTCAGTGCGGCAGGCGGGGCTTCGCCACTCGGACCAACGCTTTCGTAGACGTTTCGATTAGCTGGCCTTTTCTTTTTACTTCTCTGCGATCGCTGGGATCGTTGCGACCGTTGAGATCGTTTAGATCGTACCGACGCGTCTTTTGGCGCTGGGGCAAGAATGGCGCTCGTCACATTCGCCTTTTTCACACTCGGTGGGCTCGGTCTTTTAGCGACTTGCGTTTTTGCCACCATTTTCGGTTTGAAGACATAAAATTCCACCGAGATCGAAAATGAGGTTGAAATTGTGCGCCTTCGACTTGAGCTTCGACCAATCACGATCGCTCCTGTCATGAGAATCAAGTCTAACGATAAGAAGCGCGAGCTAGGTTGACGACGCAACACTCACGCCAGCACTTCACACCCCTTCAATGCCCTAATTATCACGTGTCTAAACTGTTGCCAGTCAGCTGCGAAGTCACCTGCATTGCATTGCTGCACATATTACACTATTGTAAGCTCAGGCCGACCGTACCCGTACTGTCCCGTACCTGAGGCCTGGTACGGCCCGTACCTCCCTGTACCAATAATTCCATTTTAACAAATTTGAGATACTGAAAAAATTTTTCGAAAGGTTTTTTCGGTACTGAACGAAAGTCTTCCAACTATTCAGAAATTAATACGCCTATGGCCCTATGAAACAAAAAGTGTACCTCAACACCAAATTATCAGACAAAAAATCTCTGATTGTTTGGAAAGAATCCTGCATGTTTTTCTCGACGCTCGGGCTCCTTACCATGCAAGAATTCAAAAATTTTCAGGACTTTGAGCCACCTCTATCGCTGATCAGTTGGCCAGACGCCACTGATATTTTTCGAAGCTTTCTTTTTCACCTGGGAACAATCAACAATTACAATTTTTGGTTTTGTTAAGTGTGAGTTGACGGTTGACGATGTTCCCTTGCGAGTCGTCCATGTTTTTTCTGCTCTCAAACAATCCATGGTTCTAATTATGAGCAGGAATAAAGGAAGCATCAATGCAGGTGTCGATCTCATCCCATTCATTAAACTATAGAAAGAGAGGAGAAAAACTGCGCAATAGTTAGTTGTTGGCCTACGGTAATTGCAAACACCATCAGCTTCGAATATCGGATCGGATGATCGATCCGAAATTTTGGATGGTGATTTTTGGATCGGATATCTGATCGAAACGGATGGGATCCGATGCGATCCGGCCGTGAATCGTGACTCATGCGACTTTCCCCACCGTCCATGTACAGAAATTGCGACTATTCAAAGTTTGAACTTCGCATAGACAGCCTGTCTGCGAACGGCGCATAAATCGCAACGCTTATCCCGAATATAATGCGCTAAAAATAATTGGGTTATACATCGTTTGATTTCAAAGCAATCACGGTCAGAAACGCATCCGACTAACTGCAACAAAATATTGCGATCATTCTTGGTGAGCAACAAAAGTCGAACGATTTGGTGACAAGGAAACGCTCGAAAGAAACTGCGATGAGGGAGCGGCATATTGCCGCTTGACGCCCGATATTGGTCCTGACTGCACATTAGGCCATGTCATCCCCAGCCAAGCACCATACAGCGCACTCGAGGGCTGAGGAACACATATTTGACAATTTTTTAAGGCAGAATTATAGTGGGGGGGGGGGGGACGCCGCAAGCTGCAGGTCTCACGATCAGTGAGCCGACTTTACCTGATTATGGCACGAAAATCGTCTCAGTAGCGTCGGAAAAGTCTCGCAGCCGTTCGAGCGAGTGCGGACGCTGGCGTTTGTCAACGTGCGACTCGGAGGTCCGGGCTGGAGTCCGCCATTGACGATCCGACGAAGGATTGATGTATGCCGCATTAGTTGTATGCTCGGACTGCCTCGTCCATGCAGTTACAGTATAGCTGGAAGTTGCTTCGACTGCTTGGTTATTACTGCTGCTTCGATGCGGGCTCCTCTGACTGATGCAATGACAATTTTCGCCCTGAGCTTTGACAAACCCTGAGCTTTCAGCTCCTTGTTTTGCACTTGCCCTCGTGACTTCGTGTGCAACAGGCAGACAACCCTCTCTCGAGCTATATGCACAGCCAGACAGGACCTGGCACCTCCGGGCAAACAGGCCCCTGGATTTGTATTTCCCTCTCTTACACTGCAATCACCACACTCTTGCGCAGGGTCTGCCAGCTCAACTTTGTTCGAGCAGCCCAGCGCTTCAGCCACAGCATTTACCAAACGAATACTAGCATACAGAAAAAGAGATTAGTCATCGATAAAAAACAAATGAAGCTTCTTGCAAATCATTCACAAAAACTGCGTCAGGCGGGTCCGTCCTCACCTTCGCCATAATCGCTGTGGTCATGCCGCATCTTGGCCTCTTCGCACTCTGTCAGGTTTTTGGTAATCTTGTCAGCCTTAAGATTATGATCGTGCCAAAAGCAAGTGCCGTAGACGCAGTAGCCGAATTGATCGGGACCCTTGTCTGTCATATCGCAGTAGGCACCGTCAGGCAAGTGCATGGACGTGAGCTTCTTCGAATTGTTTTTGCACAGAATCGAGCACTTGTTAGGAAACAGTTTGACAAACACAGAACGATCGCTGGTTGCATTGCAAACTTCCATGTACGTCTGGTTCATTTCTGCCGCGGTCGGAATACTCTCTTTGTCATCTGCATGGTGCAGGTCACCATGCCGGCAGCTCCTGCATTTGTACAGCAACAACATGCGTTTGGACACGTCCGTGGGATGATCTACCATGCCTGAAAATGGGAGCATGCAGCAGACAGCAAATTTCTCGTAATATTGCCTACTTTCAGAGCAATATCCGCCGAAATGGTGATCAGGAAGCAAGCACATTCTACGCTCCAAGTACACCACGGCCGCCATGCCGATTGCGCACGTGGCATCTTCGAGACAGTTAGCTCGATGGAAGACGGGCCGATCGAACACGCTTTCCTGACCAGTTGGGGTTACCCAGCAGGGAGGATTCTTGTCGCAATTGTCCACCCACACCAACCTAGGTTTTCTGACGTGAGGCACAATCCTCTTCATTTCGCTACGCTTCAAAGTGTAGTTGCACTTGCCCCCCGCGCATATGGCCACCGTAGTCTTCTTCCTGATGCCGTCAACCGTCCTTCGCATACAGAAGGTGTTTCGTTTGCTTTGGGTCGATGTATAGTTGTTTTCAAATGTTGGCGATAATCGGTCTGGTTCACGCATGTCCGCCTCGGTGTTGACCACGCCTGATGATTTCGTCAGTTTGGGTTCTTCGAACGGGTTGATCTGATGGAAGTAGCACTTTAGTTCGCCACACAAATTCTCGTCGTTTGCTTCAGTAGCCATGATCGACATGCATTCGACTCGATCTTCAGCCCCCTGCAGTTGTTCTAGGGCCGCTTTGCATTCCTCAAATCCGTGCGTGGCGTTCGCGACCTCTCCAGCAAATGGTGCCTCTAGTGGCGAATCTCGATAAATCTTTCTGGACGATGCGAGGAGGAAAGCGCCAACGCTGATGGCAGCAAGAATCAGAAGGGTGAAGATTAGGCAGCTACATCCAACAATCACCAGTCTTGTTCTATCTGCAAGCAATTTTTCCCATTCCTTCATTTGACGGAGGCGACGTTTTCGTTCGTCCTTGTCTTTGTCGCTGTCCGCTCGATCTTCACCGTCGCCGCCATTGAGATCACCATCCAACGGTCCTCGCGTTTTCTCATCGATCGCCCCATCTGGAGCTGCGATCAGAACGTAGCCTGAACCAGCGCCTGGTCTTTTTGATTCTTCCAATGCGTTCTTCGCGCCGGCCCCAACCATTTCGTAAACGTTTCTATTCAGTGCGGCAGGCGGGGCTGCGCCACTCGGACCAACGCTTTCGTAGACATTGCGATTAGCTGGCGTTTTCTTTTTACTTCTAAGTGATCGCTGGGACCGTTGCGACCGTTGTGATCGTTGCGATCGTTGCGACGGTTGAGACCGTTGAGATCGTTTAGACCGCACCGACGCGTCTTTTGGCGCTGGGGCAGGAACGACGCTTTTCAGTGCAGGCGTTTTCGGCAGTTGCTTGCTCGTCACATTTGTTTTTTTCACATTCGACGGGTTCGCTTTTTTAGGCACTTGCGTTTTTGCCGCCATATTCTGATTGAAGACGAGAAATTTTTCAAGGGTCGGAAATGAAATAATAAGCGTTCGACTCGGACCAATCAGCAGCGTTCTCGCTATCAAAATGACCACAGAGACGTGCGTCAGGTGCAGTAGGTGGAGATGTGTAAAGTGCGTGCACATCGCACCTTACACCCCCAACGATAAAGTGCAAGAATAATCACATGACTAAATTTATTCTGGCCTGTTTTTATATGCTTCTTTGCATGGTCAGTCTCTCACGCGCCTTGCGGTTCATGTATGGCAGTGGTGAGACACATACAACCACTCGGTATCTTGCCTGTCGGAAACATCAGCTAAGTCAACTGAAGTCACTGGACTTCTCGGTTTTCCACGGATAATCGTACTGTAAGTTTAAAGTGCCCGCATCGTGGCTAAATTGCGTTCAAACAAGTTTAATTCTTTCTGTTCACTGACAACTTTGATTTATCCTCCTTCATCGCTTTCCTGACGAAAGGCCAGGATCTTGGAAAGCTCTTCTTTTGAAATGATTGTGGAAATGTGTAATTCTCGATTTGTGACAGGACTCGGCTCGATTTCTAAGCAAGGCGCTATTGCAACTCGATCAGCATCAAGCTGAGCACCCACCAGCTGGGAAACCTTCTTTATGCCGCTTGCACCCCGTCACACACACATTGCTATACATTCGACTTCGGATGATTGCAACCGCTAAGGATGTCAAAAACGGTTGCAATTATGTAAAGTCCAGAAACAAAAAGAAAATTGCAATTATGCGAATTTTTCTTTGATAAGCATCCTAGCAACTTTTATGAAAGCTTTTGAAAATATATTCTCAAATCAGCGAAACATAACATTATCAGTTTGTCTGGCTGACTGATAGATCAACTGAAAATCCTCGGCCAGCACTCTGCATTGACATTAAATAATTACCAAGTTCATAGAACACCTTCGATTTCAATTTAGCACATTGCCGTGGCAGGATACTGCGTAACTATTGACTGATTCCGACTGGTTCTTGATTTGCAATGACGCTGACCTGCTTTCCAGTATTCGATTATTGGTGCCTTGTGCTGATCCCGCCTTGCCAGTCGTGCGCTGCGTCGCCGTGAGGAATGGTTGTCTCTTTTATACTTGGCTGGCCCGCTCCCCAAGGAGTTTATGTCCGAATATCCGGGCATAAAGTCCTATTCGAACAGTAACAATGAAAATTGAAATTAAACCCACTAAAATACGTTTGTATGCGCTAAATTTGCGGAGTTGCCGCTTTCAGGTGATTTTTCTCGAAATTTTTTACAACAACCTGAGCTGGTTTCAGCGAAAACTTTCTAGAAAAAAATTAGCTCTATAAAGCAGATATATTTTCGAGGCTAGATTTGTCATTTTCAGTTTTTATCGAAGGTTTTCGTGAGCTTATGCGGCTCAAATGGAAAAAATTCGTTATAAACATAAAAAAGAGTAAAAGAAAAACAAAGACTACCAGTCGATAGAGCTCATTTTTCTCTACACAACTTTTGCTGACATCAACTGAGGTTGTCGCTAAAAATTTTGAGAAAAATTGATCGATGGGCGGGCATGCGCGAAAACACATTTCGAAAGCCGCGTGTGCACAGAATAATTATAATTAGGCCCTAAAGGTCGGGGCACAAGCATTGGTAACCCCACTTTTGAAGAAAGAAAATCTACAAAGTAGTTCCACTTTCTGCTTTACACTGCTCACATAATCGCAAGACGTCCCATCAAACTCTTAGAAACGACCAATTTAAGCTGCCCACGCTTAAAAGACGGATTGAACTCTCGAATCGATGTTGGCATAGTGAAAAAGAATAAATACAGATTCAGCACTCACATTCCAGAGGCGATTGTCAAAATTTCGGATCGCTATCTCAATTAGTTAAAAGAAGTCAGAATGTTCATTTCCAGGCAATCAAAAATTTTGGTGTTTTTACATAGGGTGTTGGAGGTCTAGAATTTTGGCTACCTCACTTTAACGTGGATGCTGAATCCGCGTATCGTACTCTCCAATATTCCGACATCGATTCTACACTGCACTTCGTCTACCCGCCATAACCCCCTTATCCTCTTGAGAAGTGCTTCTGACTCGCAAGCCCATCAGCCTTCGTAGCTGGGAGTGAAGCCACGACAAAGACTATACGAACAATCGCACTCGAACAGGGCTGTTTGAGGGACTCACACGAGCGATCGACCCACTCTCGTGGACAACCAGCGACTGTTTCTCCCCGCCGCATCTTCAAACCATATACTCTACCAATAGGGCTTCCAAACTTCGGAAAACCAAACGCCTACTTCGCAACTTCAAAAGAACAGATTAGCACAAAAATGCGACGGCAGTATAGTCCTTACGTATACCTAATCTGATAATCCACGATCATAGCTATCATCGAGTGACTTGAAAACTACCTGAACACAAAATGTAACTTGAAAACGACCGTCGCTTTCGTCAGTGATCGTGGCTAATGTTGCTCGGGGTAATCGACAACGTAGTTCTTCGTCTTCGCCAACACGGCCGGGTCGTTGTTCTTCTCGTCGTGGGGCCCTGAAACCAAACAGCACTTCAGTGCAAGTACGCTGGGCAAGGACCACACCAGTCAGGGGAGCCAGCAGGGTGAATGGACCACAGGTGATCTGGTCAGATCGATGGCGTCATCAACTTCCTGACCAATTTCAGCCGGGCTATCACACATGGAATCGTCCGAGATGACGGTCGCCAAATGTGATGAGTTGTATATAAATGTAAGCCCACGCTGAGACAAAGTTTTCGCTCCTTTTCTTGTCGCTCCATACTTGATCAAATATCTGCAGATTACTTGCTCTCGCAGCTGATGGGGTATGGCGCAGCTTGTAATCTACAGCCAAAGTTCATGCTTGCAAACATTTTTCATCTCCCACCGATGACTTTCACTTGATGTCATGAAATCCTCACTCCAGCAAGACTGCTCCATCCGACTTTCTAGGACCCTTCTAAACTCAAATGACAAACTGTTCCTTACATATGGATGGTTGCTTGCGGTGATCCATGACCAGGTCGGGCAAATACTCGACCAATTCGCCCCTCGTCATGTGAATCACCGGCGGCAGGTGGTTCCAACGCTTCAAGTCCTCTTCCCATTTCTTAATTTGCTCTTCAGCACTAGCGGCAAATTTCTTCTGATGAGCTACCTTTAATAAAAAAAAGAAGCGTTTAAAATTTGTTGCGGGACAAAAAAGTGAGCATGAAAAATGCATTTTACTTCTTCTTGCTCTTGCTTCGAAATCTTTTCCAAAACATCCGATGGCGCCGACGGATATGGAACAGTCAACGAAGAATACTAAAATGCATTCAAATACCTGATCTAGCTAAAAGCAGCTATCAAAAAAAACGTATAAAAACATACTTTCTTTTCGAACTCGTCCACAACGTTAGCAAAAGCCTTCGTACGACGCTTATATTGAGCCCAGTCGATCGCTGGCAACTTTTCCGGTAACGATGACAAACTAAAAACGCAAACACAATTCTCTTTTGGGAAAACGAGAACCAGCAAATTCGACATCAGACAGACGCTATTTCTATTTTTGGAGGATTATAACTCGTCTCAGCTTTCTCCTATTAGGTTAAATGATCAATTACAAAAGCACATATTCATCAGAGAATAGTTTCTTTCCTTCACTTACCGAGCAACGTAAGTGGTCGATCGAGTTTTGAATAGTTGAAATTCCGCTGCGTCAGGCTTAGGTACGAGTTTTTCAAATTTCGCCCAATCCACCGCCGATCGAGCGACACGTTTCGAAGCCATTTGATTTTTTGTAAAAAGATTGACACCAAATTGTGCTAAATCGATCGATCAGCGAATCGAAACCAGTCAAAAATTTGCATAGATTCTGCAAAACCTGGGAGAGCGCACTTATTTTTTAAGCAGTAAATTTAAGATACAGATGCAGATAAGCGTTACTACATGACATAATTTCTTTGGCAAATATAGATATTTCCATAATTAAAATGATGCCAGCTTAACTGATTGAAGTCAAACATACAACTGACCAAAAATACGGCGCCCTCTTGCCTTCCGCAGCTTCGTCTGAAACTATATTTTACCTATCAATCTGAAGGAATCGGCGATTGGGCGAATGTCGGACGGAATTTGTTGGTAATATATTCATCGGTCCTAATCTTGGCTAATCAACTAATTGCGAATTGATTTCGTCCTTTTCCAGCTTACGAAATGGCCGATGATTACGCTTTATCAATGCTAAAAATTTCCTTGGCGCAATTATGTCAAAATGTTGGATTTCAAGGTGGAACAAATGTTTCGCTTTCAGTTTTATTAGATATTTATCGTCGTTATATGGAAAGCATGTGCAATACTTTGCATCGATTTTGTGATCACTGTAAGTGTGCTTCTGAGAAGTTTCTGTTGTCCTTTTTATGCAAATCATGTTTCAGCCGGTCGAACGGAGCCAGTTTTAGAAGATGTGGAAATGATGTACGAAGAATTACGAATATCATTGCGCGAATTATCAGATTATGCAAGCCAAGTGGGCCCAGTTCCGTTTAAGCACAGGGTAAGATCCTTCTAGCACCTTTTCACTGCTTTTGCCCCACCAATTGCCGATCGCGTTCTTTTACTCTAGGTTCCAGCGTTTCCCGTCGCACGTGCTTCGAAACTGAAAATCCCTCCACCTGATCATGAAGAAGTGCAATCCAGACCAGATTATATACCGCCCTATTTGCCATTAATGAAACCTGACGTCGAGGAAAAGCAGGAATCAGGCTCTGGCCAAAATGGGGGATTGTCGAGTGATGAGGCCTCGGCTGGCAAATTGAACGCTGCTAGGATCAGTGTTCATCGTGCCACAATGTCATCATTGGGGTAAGCTTACTGGGAAAGTGGTTTTTTGAAACTAATCGTTGTTTTTCAGGAATAAAGATTTATCTCAGTGCAGCGATCTGATCGGAGATTTTAGCGATTTCGATGCAGTCAAAGCTGGTTTAGTGAAATTCGTGCGAATTCCATCGCCTCCCCCACGAGCCCCTACTCCAGTGTCATATCCGGCGGCCGTGTCGCCAACCCCGATGGCATCGTCGCCATCTGCGGCCATCATCAATCCTTCTCAACCACCTATGATCAAAGTGGCGGAAGACAAAAGTTCGAAAAAGAAACAGCCGATCGTCGTCGACGTGCGACCGCCGAAGAGTACGATTCCAGCGATTTCGTCCGGCGTGCCACATCCGAAATTGAAAATTAATTTGCCATTGTATAAGAAACGACTATTGCCAATGCAAAAGAAAGAGAAACCGAAATTTAAGATTTTACCGCCCTTAGATCCCGAAACGATGAACCAAGCCGCCACTAGTTTGGATACGCCAGCAGCACAGCCGAAACGACGCGGTCGTCCACCAGGGTCGGTCGGGAAACCGAAGAAATTAGCCATGGCGAAAGCTGCCGTCGCGGCCGCCGTTGCAGCCCCCAATTCATCAACGGGCGCAAATATAAAATCAGAACAAGATAAACCGTTGGATTTTTCGGCTTCGTTCTCGGAAAATTCAGTTATCGCCGATGTGCTGTCGTCGATTAGTTTAGACACAAGTGCAACGTCGTCGTCGGTGGAAGATTTAGTGACGAGCGTGATCGAAGAAACACGAAATACGATCAAAGCCAAAGAAAAAGCCAGCGAGCATTTCGCCGATAGCGTTCTTTCAGTGATCTCGTCGGCACAAATCGATGCGTCGCCTTTAATCGCAGCTTCAGCGTCGTCCGAGGTCAATGAAGAACCGAATTTATTGGCTGGTGCTGGCAGCATTCCGATGTTGGTCTCTTCGAAAAAAGAACCAGCAGTTTCAATGGCCAGGACGGATTTGATAGAGGACCAAGATCGGCCATCCACTTCGTCGGCTGGTGCGACGAATGGGGCGACAGAAGGCCATGGGCAAGTGGAACTGTCAAAGACTGAAAAATTGAAAAATATTCTTCAAAGAGCGAGGCTAGTTATGAATAAGGATATTCTAAAACAACGATTGAAAGAGAAATCGGCCAGAAAAGAAGCCGAGGAGAAGAAAATTCGGGAAGTTGTCGAAAAAACATTCCCACCGATTGCGAAACGACAGGAAGAGCCTCAGACGACAGTGCCAGCCGCGACTGCGACACAGGCAGCGCCATCGATCATTCAACCACCGCCTCCTGTTGCAGATACGACCCCGATTCCGGTACCGCCTCCCCCACCAGCTCCGATCGCGACGTCGGAGCCATCGACTAAACCACCTCGACGACCGCCCGGGATCCCGCCGACCAGTCTGAAGATAAGTACGCCGAATAAGGCAAAACCGGAGAAAACGGTTGGCCGGAAATCGGATTTGGAGAAAGCGAAGAAATTGGAATTGTTTCCGCCATTATTTCAACCAGAACATATTAAAAAGACGGTGATTAGTGCGCCTGCGGCTGATAATCGAAAAGTGGCACCATTGGTTATTTCAACTAAATTGAAACCGTCGGCCGAATCGAGTGGACAGCAGGCGACGACAGCGCCACCGCAGGAGCAGGCCAAGAAGGAGTCGACCAAACTGATCATCAAATTGCCGCATCATCCGTCGGCCGCCAATGCTGGTGGGGAAAAGGAGCGGAAGAAGAAGCATCATCACGAGAAGGAGAAAGGCAAGGAAAAGAAGGAGAGGCATCGAGAAAAGGACCAGCAAGCGCCCCCTATTATGCCGATTATGGTCAAGAAAGAGAAGAAAGACAGGGAAAAAGTGCACGTGTCAAAAGTGGAGCCGACGATGCCGTCGACTAGCGCCAAGCCAGTGGACGCGGTGGCGGCCGAGGGTGTGCTTGCGAGTGGAACCAGTTCACCGAAAATGTTGAAATTGAAAATTAATATGAAATCTAAAATGGTTACGACGCCGGCGACATCAAATTCGGAGAAGGAATCGAAAGGAAAAGAGAAGAAAACGAAATTGATGGAATCGAGTAGGAAAAGTGTCAGCCCGCAAAGACCATCGTCGTCGCTGGTGGACGCTGGGCACGAGGACGTGGCCAGGAATGTGGTCTTGACGCCGCCTCCCAAATCGCCGTCAGCTCATTCCAAATCGGGATCGATCGGTGGTGGGATGGGAATGGGCGGATATGAATCGCCACCACCGAGGACACCGTCGCCGGGCAGTTCGTGCCCGCCCAGTCCCATTTATGTCAACACGACCAGCCACGATGAGGAGATGCAACCTGTGGCCAAGGAGGAAAGGCTAGCCAGCCCACCGGCCAAGAAACAGGTGAGCAAAAGTGGGCTTGGCACTGCTGTGCTGTGAGCTGGTGAGAGATAACTCAGCTAGGAGCACTGAATGTGTCAGGGGCATGATTTTTTTGAGTTTATTCAAACATTTTCGACCATTATTGACCTCTATGATAGAGATGACAAGCCCTGCGCGAGGGTACTAGCTTCGGAGCCGAGTCATCTCTCTCTTTCGATAGTACAGCTCTAAAAGAGGAGAACAATGAGGCTAGAGCAGGTGAGAATCCTTGAGGTTGAATGACTCAGAAGAAATCAGTAGGGAAGGTGGGGTGCGCACGATAGGGAGAGATTTTCTGAGGTGCCTGCCTCATGTGCATTCGCAGGAGTTTCTGACTTCACTTGACTTGGACTGAAAGATGGTTTCTGTTTTAACATTTTCAACACTTGTACAAACAGCAAATTCATTCTGCTTGTGAGTGTAATGTCCGCCGGGGGGGAATTTGGGGGGGGACTGTACAAAAGATGTACAGGGTGCGGCATGGTTATGGCAAGGTAAACTGTACAGTAAGGTAGGTTATGAAAATCAAAACAATTTTGAGTGTTTGTCGTTTTCTGAGAAATAGTCTTTTTCAGAGGGTGGATCAATGGACACCAGCGGCACCCGTTGTCGAGCCACCTGCCCCGCCCAGGAATGTGATCAAGATCGATCGATCGCATTTCACGGCGACGCCGATGAGTGTGGCCGTCCCTGCCCCGAGTCAAGTAGGTTGTTCAGTCTTGCACGTCGCACTCGATGCAGCGATATGCATTTCAGCCGAAGCAGCAGGCGCAAGGCAAAGACGATGGCTGGTATTGCCCAGTGTGCAATGTGGCCTATCAGGAGGGGGCCGAGATGATTGCCTGCGATGAGTGCGACCGATGGTTCCATTGGTGAGTGCATGTGAAATCCATGGCCCGCCGTAGGGCTGACCAGAAGATGGCTCAAGCCACAGGAACGAGATCGAGTGTCCAGTTTGGCTTGTGTAACCCCCCGCCTGGTAGGCCATGGCGAGTGGGAGAGAGTAATCGACACTCTCCCCTGGCTGGGAAACGTCAACGCCTCGGGTTGATGTTTCAGCCGTAGGTATAGTCGCAAGACTATCCTGCTCCAGTCGGAGTTTTTGTCCCGCCGACTTCGGTCGGCCGCCTCCCTCCTACGCCTGCCAGGCCTGGTTACACTTGCAGGCAGCATTAGAGGACTGCTGGTCAGTTGCCGGTCTGAACTGCTCTGCAAGCGCTCTGGGCTCAGGTCAGTCAGAACCGCTTCAGCCACAGGCGCGGTTGGCTGCTTCCCGACTTGTAAGTCTAGACGGCCTTGTGGTGTGGCGGCTAGTAAACTATAACACGAGCTGTCCGTGGACTGCATGAGGTGGTTCGCTCTCGTGCCTGCCCTGACTCGGGAGAGGCGGGCCAGCTCCCTCAGCCAGCGCACTAATGGGTCGGAGAGCCTACTCCATGCCTATTACGCATGCAGGCCCCAGAAAACTCGCCATTGGCAGGGGATATACAGGCCTGATTGCCAGGACAAATTTTGGGAACAGGGTTCATACGAGGCTGGAAAAGGCAGTGAAGATCATTTTCTGCTCCTTGTATGAACCCTGGGAATATTGCTGTAATGTTATTTCGACTCGTACCTTAAACGAATGCTTGCCCGCTCTGTTGAGGTTTCCCCTGGGATCGATACGTGTCTTAAAAATTGTAGGCCGTGACAAAGGGAAATGCGTAAAAAATTTTGACGGCTGGACGAGGTTCTGGTCAGGAGTGGCAAGTGGTCAAAGTGGACACTTAATTTTGAATTTTTATGATTATTCAAAGATATTTTCACGCAGGCTGCCTGAATTGGATATGCAATTCCCTTTGTCACGGTCTAGTCTGAGACATTTCTCGATCCCAGGAAAACCTTGACAGTGGGGTAGCATTCCTTGTCAGATTGAAATCATGAAACATGGAGTCACATTTTTTAGTTATTTATCTCCTATGATCAGACTGAATGATTTTTTGAATTTCCCTGGTTTTGCTCAGCCTGGCTGTCTCTTACAGGGCCTGCCCCTCGATATTGTGAGTGCCGGGCTGTCATTTCAGGACGTGCGTTGGATTGACTCAAGCACCGCCGGACGACGAGAACTGGTATTGTCAGCAGTGTCGCATCCGTAAATTATCGTCATCTTCCAAACAGAGTTCTGGCTCGAGCAATAAGAGGAAGCAACATAAACTCAACTTGATGAAGAAAAAGAATAAATAATTGTCGAGTGGTTTGATGACTTATTTTTTAGGAATGAATTCGTTTTGTCTAGGATTTATCGAATATACTTTTCGTGCTGCCAAGTCCTGTTTTTCTATTCAATTATCCATTTTTCTCAATGCAACAAAAGTTTTAAAAATGAATTCAACTTTCTCACGATTTCTCACTTTAACAAGAACCTCATCCTGAAGGTCATGTCTTCTAACGCAATCGCCTGGCCTCGCGTTCCGATTCCAATAAGGTCAGGATATCGCCTTCGCGAACTGGCCCTTTCACGTTGCGAATAATCGAACGCTTAGGATCGTCCAGAAATTCTACTCGAACTTGAGTACATTGGCCTTGCGAACCGGTTCGGCCCAAAATTTTCGTGACCTAAACGAAAGCTAATGGGTGAGTCAACGCATTAAGGGGGCCAAAACCAGTAGCACGCATTCGAGCCCAGAGCAGGACTACAAAACCATAGGATGACTTCGTGATGAATTTTTTCGCAAAAAATAACAGTGCCACTCACTTTAGCCAATTGAACTGGTTTATCCATCTTGTTTTTCCGAAATTAGATCAAATATCTGATGAAACTTCCTAAAAACAAGTAAAGTACGGTATGTATCTATGACCTGGCTTTGCCGAAAATTTTATTCAAGTTTGAAAACAAACACGGTTTGACGATGGGAATTGAAAAGATTTTGTAGTTTACTCAGAGGCAGGCCTATTTTCTAAATTCTCCAAAAAAGCTAGATTCCAAATCAAAACGATAAAAACTGGGGCATCAATTTGAAAACTCCCGTCCCTTTTTTGTTTTCCAACAGCGGCTTTGAGTTTTGATGAAACTAACTGACACCACAGAAGGTATGTAGAGCACCCGGCCCAAATGTCTGGCAGCACATCACATTGCGCACAAAATTCAAGAAATTGAACCTTAATTCTTTTAGAAATGTGCCCTGAACCTGAGCGTTACAAAATTTTAAAAATTTGCTAGGTTTTAAGTTTAAAACTCTTTACTCACCGTTTTCTTTCGATAGATTCGAAGAAATTTACGACAGCCTGAACTTTAGTTTCCAAAATATCCGTCTAATTTAACTTTTTGCGTTTCGTCCCCATTCTTGATGGCCGCGCACATTCAGAAAGGCTGAATTGATGTAAGTAGTGCAAGCCGCGGGAAATTCAAATTTTGTGAGCTTTTCAATATCTGGAATTTTAAATTTAATGAGCAGTTTTTTCAAAACTTTTTGGTGACTTTGTCAATTCCAAGACTGAAGGCGAGAGGTTTTTTCATCGTGTCATTTTTGTCACAAGTTAAGCTAGGCTGATGCCTGAATCATGGCCTAATGTTCTGATCTGGCCTCGCCAGCATCAATATTTCGTGAAACCATATCATCTACACTGTTATCACGAATAGCTTGATCGTAGGATCTTCTTAATCCACGATGTCGTTTCGGACTTTCCGGTTCCGCGTTAAAAGTGGATTCGTCTGTTTCATTGTTTGAATTCGCGCCAACGTAATTCAAATATTCGTCTTCGGCTGATGGATCATTGGTCAGACCAGGCAACGGAACACCTCGATTTTTGTATTTTAATTCAGGAGGAATTTGTATTTCCTCTGTTTCTCGCATTAATTCGTCTGCTCGGGGTGAGATTGGTGGCAAATCGATCGGTCCAGAATCGACTCTAAATACACGCGGTTGAATATCAGATTCGAGTGCCCCCAACGAGTCCAATTTATCATCGGTAATGTACAACGAAATTCGTGGTGGGTGCACGTCCCCGACTTTCCTCAGGTCGAAGGCTAGTGTGAGGAAGAATAGTGCGAGACAGATGCCCAAACACCACTCGCTGATTGTTGTAACCAGAAATGCGGCATAACCCTGAAAATAAATTTTTCGTCTATGTGATCTTTGAGATTGCAATTGCGCAAACATTTTTTCGACAAAGCAGAATCAAGCTACGCAGGTGTAAATTTCGACCAACAAGAAGCTAGCGTGATGGGAGGAGCTACTGAATTCGGCCAATCGAAATCGCGCGCGGAGGCGGAGAAATCGCTCGCAGAAAATTGATTGGCCGTAGTCAAAAAGAGATTGAAATTGACGACTGGTTTGTTATAATTAAATAAAGAGGAACATACAGGATCTCCAGGCCCTCGATAATAATGAGCAGGTTTCTTTTGCCCTGGTGTAGTGATAATAAGGGAGGGCGTTGGCAGTGGTCCATTTTGCTCGTCCATATTACGCGCAAACACTAAAACATAATTTTTTAAGCCTCATGAGCTTATTAACGTGAATTTTTCATGTCTTCCAGCCATGCACGCCGAATCTCTATTTTACCTCCAACAAAACAGATTGTTCCGAATATGCAGATCGCAAGTCGTACATAGGCTAGCCAGCGCGGCGTGAATGATCGAGATGTCATAAAACTGAGCGCGGTTTGATACCACCCGTATGATAGACCCAACACGAAGGCAATACCCGCCCCGACATAATGCACTGGGCTGACGACCACTTGTTGCTCCTAAATGGTCATGGCAGAAATCGTATCAGATTGAAAGGTCAGCTAAGCTCAGCGTACTTGGAAATTAGCAACCATCATCATCCCGAAAGCTCCGAATATTCCCACTCCGAGGAAGATCCGACTGCTCAGAACGATACCCTTGCGTTTGTGCTTGGTGACTTTGTGATAAGCCATGATATGCCGATGTCGTAAGTATAAAGAAACCATCACTGGAACAGGAGGAAACACCATTCATTGAGGGCACTGATACGTGATGAAATTTCAGCTCTAAATACTCCTCTAGTTTTCCCTCCTAGGACCCGTTTGGTCAATAATTCCCTCTGTTACCCCGACAAAACTATATGAGGGAATTACGGGTCCTAGAAGAAACTATTTATGGCTAATGTGTACCGCGACAGTGCCTTGAACGCCCACCCATACACACCCTGTCGTGGACAAGAAGATAAAGAAGGTGGGAAACTACTGTATGGCATTGAGGGCATTTGAGGAGTAGGTACTGCGTGTGACCGCCATTCTGCAGTGCCGACGAGAATACGAGAACTGGGTTCATATCCTAACCAGTGTCGCTAGAACAGTCACTTACTCAATCCAGCGCTCATATTTAGCAATTGGCCGAAGACGCAACTTTCGGGTGGTGAGGCGCCAGTGTCGCTGAAATCCCTTATCGCTTTATCACCTACCGCTAAACCGAGACAATGTTTAGTTTACCTGATGTATGGCCAGACTGCCTCGATGTCATTTCTCGATACACCTATTCCATAGCTGCGAGACATGGCGTCAATATTTCGAGTCAAATGACACAAATATTTATTTCTTACCCAACTAGGAAAGCCAGAGGAAGCAAGGCGAAAGCGCCAACAGGGAACAACCAAGCCAGTCCACTTTTCGTTTTTGTCTTGTTAGCCATGACTGCCTCCAAAAGTGACCGCACTCACAAGTGACTCGAGTGTGCCACTTCAAACTTGACTGCTTTCTGGCGTGACTGCATGACTTATGGATACAGAGTGTTATCATAGGCGATAAGGGAGGGACGTAAGACGGCTGAGGCGTGTGTGGGCAATCTTGTGTTATCGACGGGTTGCGGAGGATGGTTGTGCAAACACTGCAGCCGGAGCAAGAAAGCACGCCGAAGGACATGGAGCACAGGTCACTGGGAGGATAGGCGCGCAATAGGTCAGCAGTAGACTAGCTTGGCTCGAGTGCTACAGTGAGTCTGCAAGGACATCTTCAGTAGACCACATTCCTGTAATTTCGCTTGGTGTATTGTGTATTTTGGTGCGTCAACCCCGTTTTCGCGTCCTCCTAACCATGCTTTTAGCACTGTGGGCGTAGTGGGGCTAGTCGCACTGATATTATGCAGCACAATCAACGAGCATCAAATGTGCGCTCAAGAACATGGACAAACTGAGGCTGGCATGCTGATGTGACCCCCCCCCCCCCACGCCTGGTAGGCCATGGCGAGTGGGATAGCAATCGATCTCCCCTGGCTGGGAGAAGTCAACCTCTCAGGTCGCTAGACTTGTCTACTTCGGTCGGAGTTTTTGTCCCGCCGATTTCGGACGGCCATCTCCCTCCTACGCCTGCCATGCTTGGTTACACTGAGGGCAGGATAGATGATGCCTTCTTTCTAGTCCAGAGAAAGTCCCCGACGCAACCGAACACTCGCTAAATCATATCCCACCCCGTCGCCTGTCAGTGCTTTCACTACAGCCTGAACTAACCATCGCATCTTCATTCGGCCTGGCATGCACACTATGTAGGGTCATGTCATACTTTACCCGTAGCCAACCACTAGGGGGGTTTAGTTGACAATCATTTGTGGGACAAGCAAAACGGACTCTTTTGGGGCCAGGGCTAAATCAGTTAGGTACTTTGTTTTTATAGTGTAGGGCCTCGCCACCGAGCAGACTCTGTACAGTCTGCTCATCTTAACTCTCAGAGGAAGCACGGCTGCAGGAAAACGTGATGTTCTGAATGTGCTGGAACATACAGCTTGCGGAATAACACTGACTGTGCGACCTGGCTGATCTTTCGGCAATCCTCAGGCACACACTTTTATTTGTTGACTAGTTGGATCGGGTGTAGTCCACGGCTATACTACTGTACAAGTGCACTACGGCACAGGGTCAACATGGTGGTGCATGCTGGAACAGGACACGCCGCCAGGCTGCTTGGCGATATGTTCACATTTCAGTCTTGGGTCTTTGTTCCAACCAGTTCCTGATAGCGGGCAATTCGGCGACACGATTGATAAACTCGCACAGAATATCGTGCGTGTCGAACAGTTCTGGAACACGGTCGCGCAAAGTGTGCAGGCGATCGAAAATGACCAGGTCGCCCCATGTTAGCTGCAAAGAATACGTAATACATGGGACGCAAAGGTGTGGGGTTGCTCATCTCGATTATGCCATCACTTTTTTCCCGTTGTAAATTAACAACCATTGTCATCTGACCTGATGCAGCTTGTTGGGATTGATTGATAAGCTAGACTCGTGTGTGATAATGGTGATCAGTAGCACTGATTAGCATAACCGAACAGTGTGTAACCCCTTATCACTTTGTGATAATGACAGGCGAAGGTTTAAAGATACAAAAGGTCAGTTGAAATTGAAAACCGAGATAAGACCTTCGATCAGATCTTTTACCAGCTGGAAAAGCCTTTGATGTTTATCATGTGTCATTATCAGTCCTTATCACCACCTGTTACGCTCACTGATTGCAAGTTACGATGCAGTGGCATCCATGACTGCAGCGTGAACCGCTCCAGATCCATCCCTTTAGTACCCTTGCCTTGGCCACTTATGCCTACGTGAAATTACAGTCGACTTACGTTGTTCGATATGAAATACTGCGACCCACTTTCTATCAGCAGTTTCTCGTACCGATGCAGGAATGGTCCAATGTGGTCTCTCTCCAAAGCTGACCATAGTTCTTTCTGCACAAGAAATTACGATAAAAAAAATTAATGGTGAATAACAGGATCCTCAGTGATAAGGCGGATAATACAAGATTCCATCACGAAAGACCCAGCGCAGAAAGCCCAACTATGGCAGTCTGCACGCGTACGCACCGTCAGCGTGCATTAGGCAAAAAGGCAATAAAACTAATGGGTTACTATGTTGTACATATGCAAGGTACGAGGACCCTATAATACCAAACGAATACGCACTCAGTTCATCAGAACCTCAGGGCCCCAACATTTCAGATATGTCCCAGTGTCAGGAAGGAGTCCGTTTGATTGATTCACTCTCGCAGCGCATGCATTGCAAACATCAATGCTAGGACAAGAAAGGGTGCTGAGCTAGAATCTGACACACGTGGACCATTCCGCGCCGCAATAGAGGCTTACTTTCTTTTCGGGGTCCTTCTCCATGTAGAAGGGCCGAAATTGGTTAAACACGTCGTCCAGACCATCGACTAGCATGTCCAGCTTTGCTTGTTCGAATTGACTGCTCGGCATAAGCTCTGAAATGTCGGCCCGTGCAGCGTGTCGCTCTGGCGAAGCAATGCAGGCAGATCACAGAATAACATGGACAAACATGGACAAAAGTATGCACACTGCAGCAGGAGGCTAGGCTGTGCTTGCAATGCATAGCAGCCAAACAAGGCTCTGCGATACGAGCCCTTGCATTTAGCAGTGACAATTTCACACTCACTGAATTCATTTCCCAAGAATCGAGAAATTGCCTTTGATTGTGCGATCATTTGTCCATCCACTTCCAGTATGGGCATTTGACCAAATGGTGTCTCTGCAAAGAAGTGTGCTGATTCGATATCAGTATCATCGTATTAGATAACTGCTCCTTGCCTCAGCTGATGGCTGAGTCACGTCTTCTCACTTTCACTGCTTCCTTATCATTAGTGCTCGGTGTCTTGTTTTCCTGTCCATTGCTCACTGAGGCCCCCCCTGAATGTCGGACGCATAACCCGGACTGAACTGACTTGTCTCTAGGGTGTACCTGCCATAATTGCATGGGTGCTTATCTGTTTGCTCACCCTCACCACAGGCCAGACTGCATGCACAGCACGCAGTAAGCCACTCATGTTCATGTTCATGTTCATGTTTTACCGTATCACCAAACGCTTATGCGCACTCGAGGGTGAAGGGACACATTTTACACTGCACTCGTGAAAAGTGTAAAGCATCACCCTTACAGCATTGTGTAAAGTGACAGTACAGGGTTCAATGTGGGCACTTACTTGCTTTAAACGCCGCCCATTCAGGGCCGTCCAAACGAACATCCTCGAACTCTACACCGGCATAAGCGAATATCAAACGAGCTGGTTCAGCTCGTCCGCGAGCATTGAAATAAATTAATTTGTAAGATGCCATTTTCGCAGCAGAAAGTGTGACCACGATTTTGGGATATTTGTTTTCGAGGGCCAGCTTGGTCGTCGATGCAAGACAAGTAAAGGAAATGTTGATAAGGCCTAGGGGAAGCCAAGAGGACAAGAAAGTGGGTGCGACGGGGTGCCGTTGCCACGGACAACTGAATTCGTACCTTATAAACAAATTTCACCGACCTTACCTCGGCCTTCTACGAGAAAAGTATTGATAATTCTTAGCTTAGTCCATGTCGTGGGTGGCCCCCACTCCAACTTGGACTTGTGCCATCTTGGATCGCTGTGCATCATTGACCAACCAAGCGTCAAGTCCGTTGCTACGAATGCGGGCCAGGGCACGTCTGTCCACCCGACTGACCCCCTGCTAGCCCATATGTGTGCGGGACCGACTAGCATTTCCTGCCGCCCTGACAAAGTCGACACTGCTTTTCAGATTACGCATTAGGGCCTGCTATTGATTTTCCACATCTACCTATCCAGAACTGAATATGACATGGCAGCATTGCCTCCCACCGTCCACAACATTTGGGTGCCCCTCGCTCATGATTGTCAGTCAGATTAGGCCGCGCCCTGTCAGAGTTTTGGCCGCCACCATGGCATCACGGCAAACATGGTGCCATGATGCCATAAGTCCTCCTATAAATTTCTGAAATCGACTTGCCACAATTTTCATCATCCCAAATGGAAACCTTAGCGACAATCTAAACTACCCGAAAAAGTATCAGGGCTCCCAGCAAGTTGAAGAGTCTGACTTTCAGATATTTCTCCGAGGTAGTGTTTTTACATATGTCACCCTACCCTTCAGGCTCAGGCTCACGGACTGTCGGTGCGATTAAACCAATGTCAAATAACCTCTCGAAAGGTGCTGGGGAGTCCCCCGCAGGCCACAGCACTGCCCTCGCCTGACCAGTGTCAGACATGGGAGCGGGGCGCAAGGGCGAGGCCATGCCCCAAGGCGGGGCTAATCCTAAACGCTAGCAAAATATGTAGAGGCTGGTGACGAAGCAGTACACTATTTTGCAGAGACACCATTTGGTCAAATATCCATACTGGAAGTGGATTGCGTAAAATAGCAAAGCCTGTGAAATTGTCAATTAACCAACACTGTAGCTCAAGTTCATTTTCTTCGAGCACTTGACCAATCGGACACAGTTCACACACACCATCTCACTTGCGCAAAGGCCAAGGCATGATCACTGAATGGATAGTCTCCGCCTCACCGCGGCTGATCGATTAGTAAACTCCTTTTCAAAAAATTTGGTCCAGCGCCGCCCCAGTTCCCCCTGGGACTGCCAACCCGTTTTTCCAATAGTCGGCCAGCCTTCATGAAGATAAGCGAGGCCGTGAGATGACCAGCTCTTCCTCTGGATTGTGAGACGTTCCCCCACTGTGTCGTTTTCCCCATTATCAGTGTTAAAACCCCGCCTATTCACATTTTGAGCCTTCGTATTGGAATAAGTACTCATGCACAAATCTTCGTCGCTTATCCCAGAAGACATAAAATATGCCTCGAATACTCCACAATTTTGTTGAATCATCGTTCGACTGCCATGCTCCGAAAGCCATGTTGTGATAGGGCCTAAAATGCTTGCTTCACGTTTGCTCCTTGGACCACGCTCGCCTGGTTCAAGGACAAAGAAGACGAGCCCAATGTATCGTAAATGAGAAAACTGCTTTGCCATTATCTGCAGCTGTCATTCTGGTGAATTCACTCAAGTCCCACTGCCTAAATTTATGGCTTCTGTTTTTTACCGATTCACAGTGAGGTAGTTCTACATTTGGATTTGCAACACGCCTTCATTGGCACAAAAAACTGGTCTGGTCTTGCATACACTCGTACTGGCAGCGTGTTGGCATTTCTTCTGCAATAATTTGGGAGTTCAAAATCGTCGTAGCCTGAATACCTTGCACGTTGAGCTGCAGCACCAACTTGTACTTTACACTGCCCCTCGCCCTACAAGCCAAACCTATCATGCTGCCACACAATCCTATCACACACGTGCTGCCTTCTGCAACCCAAGTCGTACCTACCTGCATGTCATGAGAAAATTATAGTGGGGGAGTCGTCACTACGGGGGGAAACGACACAGTGGGGGAATAGTCATGGGACCCTTCCTCTGCGGGTCCTCCACTCAGCACCTCCACGGGAGGGCAACCTGGACTGGGCACCGACTTCCTCGGACGATGGCGGGTGGGCTGTGACCCCTGTCCGTCTCCTTGTTTGGCTTCCGACTCTACGCTCGGAGCACTTCTAGGGTACCGGATGAGTCACCCACGGCTTGGTGCAAGGTCACCGAGGGTTTATGGTCCGCAAACTCCGTCACCAGGGATCGCCACTCGCTCCCAAGCAATACGGAGAGACGAATGCCGAACCGATGCACCACCGCGGCTGATGGGATGGTGTAAAACTAAGACAGCCGGGTCAACTGTCGCTGGAATTGAATCAGCCGCTTGCAGCCGATCGCAGAAAATTTCAGGCCTTCGCATGGGTATTCTCCTGATTGTAAGATATGGCGCAGGAAGCGATCGAAATGACTGAGTGAGTTACAAATTTCGAGAACCCCAACCATGAATTCACTCTCGATCGCACTTAAGCTGACAAATGGGTGAGATTCCTCAGATATGAATCAAACTAATTTCTACAGTGAGAAGCGACAAGCATAAAACTGGAGGTGCAGAAACCATTCCACCGGTGTCTGGACTTCTTATCGCCCTTCCTCAGGAAGAGCTCTTCACGATACATGCAGTACAATTGCGGACTGCAATAATCAGTCGTCCACGCTGCAGTTTGCTACAAAATCCATAATACATTGTGGTGAATTCGAAGAGGCCCGCCTGGCAATAATTTATGGGCGCAGGGAGGGGGTTGAGGGCAATTTTCCCCTTGTCAGGGGTTCCCGTGCACGTTTTACCCCCGCAAAGCAGAAATGATCTGATAAACTCCCCAGCCAAACACAGTTGCACACTGCAATGCGGGCCACGTGAACAGTGTACATGCCACGTGAACAGTGTACAAACATGCCCCCTGCGAGGATGGATAGAGCGAGTTACCGCGACCAAGTGTCACATGGAAGACTGATCACCAGCACGGGTGATGTTTCAGCCGCCATGGAGCAGGTTGGGTGGCTGCCCTGTGTACTTGGAATCGGTCATTCCCCCATGCAGTAATGGGGACCCGCCTTTTTCCTACCTATTTCCTAATGTCACACTAGAAACACGGTTTTTCACAACCATTTGGGTCGAGGCCCCTCACACACTGCGATAATTGGACTGTGGAGGGGCTGGCGGGCAATCTTCATGTGAGTGTCACAGAAGACAGTGCAACTAGGAGGCGTGACCCCGGCAAATATAGTATAACAGCAGCCCCACCCTGACCCAATCAGACATGGCTAGTGTGTGGGTCGAGCGAATGTCACCAGTCAAAATAAACAACCCTCAAAAAGTGCTTCCTGCTTACGGAAGTTGCCCCTGACCCCCCACTCGACAAACTCGGTACGATCCGAGATCGCTAAAATATCAAGTGGCATGATTGCACAACCCCCAAAGGCTATACCCAGAAGTCAAAGAATTCCCCTCAATCTAAGAGGACTGTGAAATTCATAGGGCTGATCATGTGCTTTATGAGTCCGGGGAATCCTGAAGTACACTAGGCTGTGAATTCTTTCACTACAAACTATGCTATACACCTCGCTCCCAAAACTCGTGACCAAATTAATTACATAAGAATGAAAACAAAATACCTTAGGCGAAAAACGAATTTTACACCCCCCTCATCTAATCTCCCCATGACTCCTCGTCACTAGGGTTCAGTTCTTTGAACTGGCCGCTTTTGGTCGCTTCTTCAAGCCGGCCAGACATTCATTTGTGGCCTTGATTTGATCGTCCACGTACTTCTTGATTTCCTCGGCTTTTTTTGCACTTTCTTGTCTAAATCAAGATAAAAACTGAACTTAGCAAAGCGGGGTGAGTGTCAATTACAAACACAAGGCTTACCGGCGCTGCTGCCATTTTTCCATTTGTTTTCTAGTTTCGGACGAGGACGGAACAAATTCGGTGTCGTCATTCCATTCAGACGCATTGATATTGACAGTGCCTGAAAAATTAATCAGTCACGGTCGGCTGCTAAAGGGCAAAGGGCATATGTGCAAGATTTCCCGCCATTTTTTAATCATAAAAAGCATTTCGGACTGCAAGGACTGGCACCTTCTGTGATAATATTCACTAGTTTTCTCCATCATCCTATCTTTAGGACAAGCCCATTTCTCGAAGGCAGGAAAAACAAGAAGCTGGATCAAAAGCGGAGGTTGTGGAGAGGATCAAAAGCAAGAACAATAACCGAAACCATGGAGCGTGGCTGGTCGCTGTGAAACTCACGAGGGGCACTCGACCCCTGACCCATGCCCATATGTGCACCCAGTTACCATTGCTCTCTTACAGGAAATAGGAGAAAGTGGAGCCTCCTCTAATTTAGTGATCAGAACGAGCCAACAGAGCGACCCACATATTCCTCAGTGCGCTGCACTGCATGCACTCACCATTCACTCCTCGCAAAGCTCGACCGCCAGCGGACATGGAGATCTTCCTGAGAATATCGGCCGTAATTTGATCATTGTCCGCATCGTCGTCTGTCGAATCACCAGCAGAATCATTCAATTCGGTCGATTTGATGGCCAGTGAGCTGCCTGAAAAAACAGATGAGAAAGGTCAAAAAGACAGATAAGAAAGGCTGGGCTGCAACAAGGCCCGTTGACGGTGGATTGACAAACTAATAATACAGGGAAGCTTTTGGAAATCGGCACGGTCCGAATGGCTAAGCCTAATTGCTAACAGGCAGACCCTTTGTGTTGATTCATGCAATCCTGCACTCGGTACGCAGAAGACTGACACGCTTACTTTTTAGACACATTAGAGCGGTAGGCATGACGTAGGCTATGCCTGCAGATATGTATGGGGGAGAGCAACCTACTGGCCATCGCCGACTAAGAAGTTCTGAAGGACGTGCGCTCCTGCCCCTGAGGGCCATGAAAGGGCCCGCCCTCCTACCGTCTCTAACTCACGGCAAAGATGACAACAGTCCCTTGCCCCAGCTACAGCACTCATGTAGTTTAGGGAGCACCTGAAAATTTCAAGTCCTGGCACAACCTACTCAGCACCCCAGTTTATCAGTTTCACATGAGAACTTTAAAATTTTTTAGTGTAATTAGACCCTAGACCTCATCGTCAGCAGCGATAGAAAATTGACTTACCTTTCGAGACTATCTGATTCAGAATGTCGCCCGTCATGTCCTCTTCTTCTCCGCCCTCCTCGTCTGCTGCTCCATTTCCGATGTCGGTTTTTTGAATTGTCGTCGTTTTATGGATGGTGGCCGCGATGTGCACATGCTTGCTCGTGCATATTTTGCCGTGATCGTCTTCAGTAGTCACCGATTTCTCTTGCGAGATTTCCATTTCCACTGACATGCTGTGAAAAAGAAATTGGTCATTGCTGAAGCGAAAAAACCAAAAATCTTACTTTTCGGATTGAAATATCGGATCGACCAGCGAGCAGGACATGTCTAGAAGAAATGGGTTTTAAATTTTTGACCTTTTCCAGACGAAACAAACCCCAACTACTTTGCATCTGGCCAGGCCCCAATCGTGGCACGCTAATATTATTATGGCTACCTCCCGACTGAAGTGGTGAAGAAACAGTGCTTTTCTGCTCGCTTTTTTTAAAGCTGCTGCTACGGTTAACAGTGGCGGATAGCGAGCTAGATTCAAAGCGCAAGCCAGCTTTTGTGAGACAAAATTAAGCGCTGGAGTTCGAACCTAAACGGTAGTCTAAATGGGCCCAATAGTCTCGCATCTCCTGGTGATGGGTTTCAGGCCCAGACCAGGGGGAAAGCGTGAGAGGCACTGAGTATTTTGAGTGGTTTGAAAACTCCCACCACTAATACGGATCCGGACGCATTGCCCGATCCACGAAGAAAAGCAAGCCCACTTAGCCATTTTGTGGTGCGTTGACCAAATCACCAGCAGCACGCAAGTAATATACTGCATGAACTCTGGCACTCCAGCTGTATGAACACGTTGGAGAAAGTACGTGAAACAAAGTTAAGCAGTCTGAAATGCGAGAAGCCTAGCTAGATTCTTGGTGCCACTCTCATCTCCCTCACTTTTCGGACTCAAAAATGTTCGCCCTCCTAAAGTACACAAGTGGCCAGGAATTCATCATTCGAATCTGTCAACCAGGAGTTGCCTGTAATTGGTATCTGGGAGAAGTTTGCTTGTTCGACAGGCAATCATAGCCCCGCACCAAATTACAAGCGAGTCAGACCTTAAGTTTATTTGAATTCCACTTCTGCTCGGCACCCTCCCCCTCCAAAGTACTCATTGTTTTAGTCAACACCCCGAAAAAGCTAACTGTACGCTAACTTGAACATACCATTCGGATGGGGGACTAATTCCGATGTGTTGCAACCCGTCTCGTCGAATGTTCTAAAAAGAAAAAAGCAATCTGCACAAAACGTTCCAAAAATTAATCATTTGACTCACTTGACTTTCATGTTATCGGCAAAGCTAACGCGGCGTGCCATGACGGGTGAGATTTCGTCGCTACCGTTGTTATCGATATTATTTTTGTTGGATTTCAAAATCTGAAAAGATACTAAACGTTAAACACGACCAGAGGGAGCTCGGGTTAGAACTCTGTGCTGCCACTGAAGTAGAATGTTCGCGCAGCAATTATGAGACTGCAGACATGGCTCACATTTTGTTCGTGACAAACCGAAATCCTTGAGTGCACCAGGGCTTGTCAGGGAAATCAGACTCAATTAGGGGAGCACTGACGATGAGCAGCCGAGCGTATTGGCTGTAACCGAGCTTCTGACCGAGGCAGAGCAACTCAAGACATTGCCAGACCAATGCCTGCAAACTAAACCAGTCGCTCGACCCCAAATTGTGTCTGAGCTGACAAAGCAAGGGGTAAACCGGAAAACCAGTGGGTGCAGAGAAGGAGCAATCAAGAATATGCACGACTATTACAACAAGGCGACGTAAGAAAACATAAAAACATGTATGAACAAATTATAACGAAGACAAAGTGGGCAACTAGATCCTAAACTAGACCTACATCTCCCTTGGCCGCATATTTGATCATTCAGCCGATTTGTCAAGAAACCAGTCCTAACAGTTTTATCAGGGTTTATGAAAAGAAGTTTGTTTCATTCTGTATATTCTGATGCTCAATAGGGGAGGATTCGCCTGTTATTCCCCGAACCAGTCTACAAAACCTTTTATTCCATATTACAGCCCTAAAAATTAAATACAGTCGAGTCCGCTTAGTATCACCAGCTCCGGACGGGAAGAAAATGTGACACTATCCGGATTGTGACTTAAACCGAAGTACACACTAAAATGGCCAAAACTTTACTTTTCTGAGTTTTATCACCCTTTTGTGACCACTTTCGTATATTCCTAAACTTATAAAAGACGCAACGCTTTTCAGACAGTTTCTGTAATCAAAGGAACTTGAACTTATGAGGATAATCGAATGAAAGCTGAAGCATAAGGTTCCCTGCCCCTGAGTATACGCGTTTTGTTGCGAGAAATCCTAGTTTTGGACGATTTTGCACTTTTTCCAGACTGCCAAGACTATACATGTGACTTTTTTAATACTTATTCCTCTTGGCCACGAAATTTATGTGACAATACGCGGACTGTGCCGAATTCAGTGTGATAATAAGCGAGCTCAAAATACATACAAAGTGTAGGGCGAAACTTCGGGACTTTGAAAACCTGTGATAATAACCGGACTGTGACTATAAGTGGACTCGACTGTACCAGTGATGGGTGTAGGCCTACTGTATAATGTCCCAATATTGGAGCATAATACAGTAAAAAGACATGGGCTGGACAGTAGCCCTAAAACGTGAGCCGAATCACTTACCGAAGAGCGGCGTCCTTTCTTGTCGTTAACAACATCTTCCTTCATTGTTACAATCGATGGATAAAAGCGAAACAGATCTTGGAATAATGAGCTTTTCGAGCAGAATTCAGCCAGCAACTTTCTGATTTTTGAAAAATGGCGGAGCCGGCGTGCCACACGCTGTCTGCTGTTTGCCTGAGCATCACGCTGTCTATCTAAAATCGCGGGAAAATTCAAAATGGGCTATGCGGCGCGTTGTGTTGCTTTGGCAAAGAATGCATGTTCTGTGCAGAAACTGATCGTTTCGATGCTCTTGTACTTGCTGTCCGCTTCATGCGAGTCTACTCTGGTGCAACCTCACCGCCTGATGCTTTTGGCCCGTATCCAAGCACTAGCAGTGCTCTCGAGGGCTAAGGAACGCAAATTTGACTATCGTTTTTTATCCAGGCGAAAGTCGAGCCCTCCCCTCTAAGTGCCCAGCGTGGGAGGCAAGCCTTAATCCAGTGGGCCACAACCAGCGCATCTGTATTGAATTGTATGACCTCGGCTGCAGAGCACAGACACGGCACAGCATCGCGGTCTTCTTCTTGTAAGCCAACTTGCAAGAATGCTTTTTCGATGCTGGATATGAGAGCGATTTCATGTAAGCGAAAGCGAATCAGTAATTTGCATATATCTTCGAGGATGACAGGGCCATCATGCAGACATTCATTCAAACTTTGTTTTATGCTTCTGCTTCTTGCGGAGCCATCATATACTATGCGAACATTTGTGGTTGTTTTCTGCGGTGTGATGACTGGATGATGAGCTGAGTAGTGCACCACACCTTGCGGCTTTTCTTGGCGGCTTCAAGAACCTCTTCGATGATTCCTTTCTTCCATTGATCCTCGATGATTTCGTCATACTCCTTCTGGAGGCCAGGCTCGCCTTTCAAGCTTTTGCAAACTGAACTAACGCGATCGGGCGAGCTTATTAGTTTGCGACAGTTTGACTTGCGGGTTCTTCCTTCCACTTGACCTCATATTGGCCATTCCTAAATGCGATAATGCAATTGAAATAATCGAGTGCTTTTTTGTCTACTTATTTCTTCTCTTGTTTCAGACCCACCTTTTTGAGTTCCCACAGATCCCTGATTCGCATTGCGTTCGATCTGAGCCTCTGGATTGAGTGTGAAGAAATCGAAACTGAAATGAAAGTTTGAGCAGCATCAGAGTATTATCAACCGGATAGTGCCTACATGAGAAATTTGTGAGATGCCATTACAAGAAGCCTAGTGTATACAGTACTGGATAAGGTTATAGTAACGCGATAAATCCTGACTTTCTCGCAGTATTCATTGATTTTCACCGATTCTAACATCGCAGAGAAATAGCCTCACAAAAATGCGCCGCAAGGAAGCTCTCAAACCTACTTTAAAAAAAAAAAAACCAGAGATACCAGGTCCGACTAAAGCACTAGTTCCACCACTCGTCTCAACTTACTTGGTCGAATAGACGCAGTGAAAAATATAACATTTCTCAAGAATGGATGTTTGACGAGATTGGAGTAATTCGAGCATTCATGCAGCATCATTAAATTTTCACACATGCTCACCTAAAAATATCTAAGCTTTCTTATCAGTTACTTGAAAAATAGTCGTTCCTCTTCTCCAATCTTCAAGCATATTCTTCAAAGTATTCAACACAACAGCGCATCCTAAAACTGGGGTCACAAAAAATACCATAAAAGGGGCCAGTAGACTGCAAACGAGAGCGTCCCAATCCGTCATCATATACCAGGCACCAAAAACATAACTCAAGGATTCTACTGAAAAACTAAACATGACCAAAAAATCAAACAGTACCACCCTGGGTCCTGCTGGCATAAAGTAAGACGGCATGGCCAGGGGGATGGCCAGTCCGAAAATCAAGTGCATAAAAGGGTATTGGCAGAGGACAAATAAACGCCAGAAGTGAGCCACTCGTTGGCCACGGGTGATTCCGGGCAAAAGACAGGTTGTGTATAGTTGACCCCGCAGGATTCTGGAACGATGGTTGATCCAACCACACACAGTCGGGGCTGTATTTTCTATAAACCATCCGTTCAAGTATTTAATGCCGATCTGAAAACAGCAGAGACCAGTTTGAATTCATGCCATTTGAAGAGCGGTTTTCGCCTTGCACAGCAAAACAGTGGCTGCGGGGGGAGCATTTGAGGGCGACACCATTGAGTAAACAAGGTAATTGCTATTGGATCCATGGTTTGCCACGCTACCAGTTCTTTTTCAAAAGGAGACACTCCATGCAGAGGAGACAGCTCGAAGTATTAAGCCGCAGTATAAGGAAAAATAAGGTGAAGATTTTCTTTTTCGAGAGGCTAACAGAAAAACCAAAGCTGAATAAAAAGTGTTAGCCATTACCTTTTTGTGGACAGCCATCAAACCACTGGCATAGTCTTCGGCGACTGAGCACATGGGGCCCCAATCATTGCCAATTGTTCTCTCTATATCAGCACGCACAAAATACGCACCGCCATGAAACTGAAAATCGATCGGGACGCAGTCGATATCGATTTCTCTCATGAAGCAGTAATGCTGCGCCGCCCACTCAGATTCCATTAATTTATTTATGCGACAAATAGGCTCAGATTTTAAATCGATAATTGCTGGCGCCAATGCATAACCGATTTGGGCTGATTCAGGCCTTCGTATGACTTGATCGATAAATGAAGCAGCCATTTGCACTGTGATCAGGGCTTCCTCATCCAAAGCTAATATCCAAGTCTGGTTTTCCTCGCAGTCCAGCCCCACTCCGCCATGGGACTGCCAATAGCAGAGATTCCTTGCTTTAAATAATGAGCCGCAGGGCGTAGTGTAGTCTGCTGGGACTAAGAATTGACGACATTCTGTGGCACCCAGACCCAACCATTCCTTCCTGATGGATTCGTCGATGAAAGAGGTTTGGGTGACGACGTGCGCCTGTAATGAGAAATGAAATGCGTCCCTTCCCCCATCGAGAGCGCGCATAAGCCTTTGCTTGATGATGCCCCGAGCCGAGTGGTAAAGGCAGTCTGCCTTTCACGCTCGTTGGGCATTTGTGGGCGAGTGTTCGACTCGTGGTCTGGTAAATCATTCCTTATGTGATGTGCCCTTGCACCCTCAACTACGCCCAAGAGTTTAGTGACGCGGCAATACATGAAACTGCAGAGCTAGGTTGACATCTTGACGATGGATTTATAGTTTTGACGATCAGAAATTGGGTCTGTGCGACAGCTGGATGTGCCTCAATCGGGTCTAAAGCACCCTCTGGAATTACTTGTGGTTTGAAAGTTTCGAGGGTCCTTCCACAAATATAAGCTCCGTTGTTCCTCTCCGCCTTGCACTATTTTTCACTTCAGCAGTGGTTATTTGTATTCAAAATCACAGTCCTTCCCCTTGCAGCAAACATATAACGTGGCGGGAAATTCAAAAGCTGGAAATATAGTATTCTTACCTTTAAATGCTTACAAAGTGAAATTTGTTTCAGAATTATGATTGCGTTGGCCACTGATCGCCTGACCAAAATTCGGCCCGCTTTATCGCCGCGAGTCACAATTCGGATGCAAATGCAATGCACACTCAGCCGATCACTGTTGCCAGCGTCTGCTCCAAACTCGTCAACCTTATCAACATTTGTGTTATAGTCGACCTCTTCGCTCGGTTCTGGAGGGGCTGGAGTCGATCCGAGCATATGAAGCAGCCGAATCCAGGTCAATTTCAAGAAAAGTATGGCCTGGACTCTGCCCGCAATCAACCACACACAAGGCCACAAACCGTATTTCTCAATATTTTCGAATGAAAGCTGAGAAAATCCCAATTCGTGTTTTAGAGAATAAAAAATCCAGTAAAGCCATTCATGCAGGAATAAATTTAAGTTTTGCATATTGTATTCGTGCTTGGGAAATGTTGGGGCGTGATGGCCAATATCTGCGACAAAAATGGATGGAAAAAATGCCCAGAACATCGCTAGATAATAAAGAAACCATAATTTAATTCCATATCGCCTCATCCATTTTACAAAGCACGACGCCCTTTGGTGATACGGACTCATCATTTTTGTCAGTGAGCAGTAGGTCGACGAACAAGAACAGACAAAGTTCAAATTCCCTTCAGTGCGAGTTGAGGTTTGTCCTACTGCATAGTACATGTCGGATTTGTTACTGCCTTATTGTTCTGCCCCCTGCTGGTGCTGGCCATTCTCTACAATTGACAGTTACAAATAGGTCTAGTTCTGAACCAGGAACCAGGATGTACATTCTTCTCGACTGGCAGTTATGTGCAGGATGCATTTATAATAAGCAGAATTACAATGTTTTATTCAAAAATAACTCCGAGACTCAAAGTGGCTTCTATTTTTCTCAGTTCCCGCTAATGGACCCCAAGTCCTTCAGAATAAGTTCCCACACCTGACAAAAACTGGTGACATTCCGCCTTATCGACCTATGTTGGAGTGGAGTCTCATGTGCATAGCTCAGATATTATCAACCGTTTACTGAACAGCTCCACACACTACTCACGACTGACAATGAGCCCACTAAACCGTCTGCCAACCGCTCTTATACGCGCGCTGACTCATTCAAACATACCACTGCATATAACAACTGCGCGGTAATTCAAACCCTTTGTCCTATATGACACTGAAGTCGGGGCAATATTTTGACAATGCCAGTGCGCGGTGGACGTGGAACACAACTCGCCAGCCCAGGTAGTCTATTCGACTGCCAAATCCAACACACGCCAAGGCGACTGCTCTGGCCTAATGGTGGTGGTGACTGGTGCTAGCAGACACCACTACACAAACACGCGGGAACATAAATCACGACTTACCGAACGTCCCTGCAATGTCTATGTTCCTGGGGTGCGAGTTCGACTGCAGCTCGGGGATAACATTAATGTTTTTTGTTTATGTTTCTGTTTTCAGTCGAGGCAATATGTTACAACAAAGTTCTTTTTTAAATCATAACATTTCCCTGATGGTGTTCAGTGAATACTTAAATATTAGCTGGAGACTTTGCTGCCCAAATATTTTTACTAATGAGCGAAGGCGGGCAAATTATTCGAGCCAGAAATATTTGAAGGGAGACAGAAATTTGCAACACATTTTGCTTCTCGGAGTATTTTACTCCTCGAATTGCTACCCAAATACATTTCCAGCACAGACTGTAACTTTCCTTCCCTCTTTACCATCTTCTCCATCGAAACCATCATGGCGGCCTGAGAGGAGAGAGATGGTAAGCAAACGGGAGCCAGGAGGGGAAAATGACAAGCAGGGGAGTTTGTGGTCAGTTGCACTCATTCGACAGAAATCCACTCAGAAGCCAACTGCTAAGACTAAACACTCCAGTGTGCCATTTTCAAATGACCACATTTCAGACATTGTTCGCTTTCTTCCTAGCCTGGTAGCAGAAACATACCCGAAACAGACCCCCGTGCAGGCGAGCAAACGCTTCAGCGAGCCCACCCATACTCAAAATGTTTCGGTTTTTCAGTGCGAAAAGAGGTGAATGATGGACTGGCGATGAGCTGATGACTTTGATGACCCGAATATTCCGGTTTGGCCAATGCTAATTAGGGACCAGCAAAACGAATAGGCAATCGGTGCCAGCTCGTTGAGACCGGTTTTAAGTCTCCAAACGAGCAGGCTAACATGGTATTGCCGCTATGGATATATTACATGGCCAACCGTAGAACGAGCTTATTCGTGATATTGTGCACTGCCAGGGCGGGCTATATTTATTTTTCAAGTTTTTCTACGATTTTCTGGCGTGGTCGGATTGCTGTCCACGCATTCTTGCTTGAATATTTTTACTTTATCTGCGTTTCTCATTTGGTTTGCAGCTAGATGGTTTGCAGGAGGGCTCCGTACCTTAGCAAAGTCTGAAGTTTTTGATAGCAGACAGCGGACTAAAATTTAATTATCGAACCTATTTGAATCATGGACCGAGCTGAGGTTGCATGAGAGCGGGAAATGATGCGCTAAGCAGAGTCTTACCTCTTCTATCGATGGGCACGCGCGCTAGTAGTGATGATAGACCTGGCATACATGCCCGCAGCTTCTCGTTGAACTGATGCTTAACTCATCAGGACTGAAGTTGACTTGGTCAGTCAAGCTTTGGCTTCGCCAAAATGTACTCTGATGACTCAGCAAACAGTAAAAATTTACCAGAGTCTATCGGAGCAGTCACTTGTCATGTGCATATACCATCTCCGAATTCACTCTCTCGTATTGGAAGACCTGGGAAAGAACATGACCAAGCCTGCTTTTCCTGCGTCTTTAATTATGGTTTTTTTTATATTTTAGTTTGGAGCCATGAAATTCAGATTCAGGTTCTCCCCAAAAATCGTCACTGTCGTCACGTTTTTGTTTGTGATTTGCGGTCTGCATATTTTCTATCAATCGCTATCATTCTGTATGTTCTCGAAAACTTCCCATCGACCTTGCCCTGACCTGATCCTTGTCCACTCGAACTCATTCCACCCTGGCTCCATGCGAAACACGCGGTTCCTCTCTTTGGCCGTCCTGCATGTGGCATAAAATTCCGTCTCAAAGTTTTGATAGCTTTTTTCGGGTTGTTGTTGGGCGGGAGGGGGAATCGGTGCAGCTTACACGGGGTGCTCGAAGTGGGTTTCATGATTTGGGCGCTAAGATTTAGCAGAAATATGACAGGGACATGCAAGCGACGAATGCTTTGTTCAAGAGTCGAGCTCGCTTGACTGACTCTAAAAATCAGCAATCCTGTAGATTTCCGCCACATGCTACGAGGAAGGGCCTAAGGTGTAGGTCATATGCTCTGACTGAAAGAACGTCGAATCCAGCAATACTGTTCACACTTTGACGATTAAACTCTTGAACTGGTTGCTTTTTCCCCTGAAAATTGAAATTTCGCTGGGCCCATTGATGATAAGCAATAGTATAGATCGGGTGCAATCAGGTGGTTCAGTAGTTCAGGATTGCGAATGTTTTTCTAAGATCTGATTAACCATCACAGCTGAAGAAAAATTTCAAGATCGGCGGACAGTTCTTTTTGATTCTGCATAGAAAATATTCTGGAGGCCTCTTGCAAAATGAGATATGCTTTGTAGCCTATTAATATTCTTGAAACAGAAGCATGCACATTTGAGAGGTGGTCTAATATGAGGTACGTTTGAATGTCAGGTTATTTGGGTAAAGTGAGGATTTGATGTAAGCGGGGAAACCTACACAGGACCCTGAGAACGACAGCGCGCCAATCATGGTTTGGGATGGTTTTTTCGATTTTTGTGGGTTGGGCCCCGTGCCGCCCCAGTTCCCCTCGGGACTTCCAACCCGTTTTGCCGGCCAGTAGTCATGATATGATAAGCGAGGCCGTCACTGAACGCCAATCAATTTTTGACCACGTTCCCCTCACACCGCCACGGCAGAATATCTGCCGCACCCTGTATTTTCGCAGCTCCAAAAACTGTTTCTGTAGCTGTGCTTGCTGAAGCGTGCAGGCATAGGAATAAATCCTTTCGACTTGTACTGGCCACTGGCTGTTGTCTGGAGTCGCTTCCTTGAGATGTCTGCCCACAAATGAAGGGTGCGATCGAGAGAACGTCGTGTTTAAAGCTAACCCAGTTTATACATGCATGGAAGAGGAATTCTTGGTTCAGTTCAGGAGGGGCCTCAGCAAAGAGTCATCTGTCAGTCCAAAGAGTAGAGTCTGCACATTCCCCCCCCCCCCCCCCCCCCATGGATTGCCCCATGCCAGGTCGTTTAGGGAGAATTCGAGAAAATGCTGGACACTGGTTTTTTAGCATTAGAGAGTTCGTTTGGACTTGGCTCACTCGCCAAGATGAGCACTACTTCAGAAAAGGAGCCGTCAGTGGATTTCGAAAAACAATCGACTCATTTTCAATCCAATAAGGAAAGGCGTCTGCACTCACTGCGCGCATCGAGTATCAGCAATCACTTCGCTACTTTCGAAATGTTAGTGGTGCCCCAGCTGGCCTGCCCCACCATGGTCCGATTGGGATCTGTTGGCGATGGAGGAAAATGGGTCTGCAATCCGTGGCGAGTCCCCGAGGACTGCGTGGTCTATTCGCTCGGCGTCAATGGCGATGTCAGTTTCGAAACAGATCTTTATGAAACAACCAAGAAACGGTGCACAATTTACAGCGTCGATCCTGAAAGGCAAAATGATAATCTCTTCAAACCATTCAACGGGATTTATTTGCAGAGTAAAGTGGTGGGCAATGCTGATGGGTCCGAACAACAAATATCCATCGCCGATATGATGCAGCAATTCGGCCACAAAAAAGTGGACATCATGAAAATAGACATCGAAGGGTGGGAATTCGAGAGTATGGCTGAATTTTTCGATGAATCCCCAACAGACGAGTCCCAATCAAGAGTGTGTCAGCTGCTGGTAGAATTACATTTCATGGATGGAAAAGTACAAACCTGGTTTAATATTTTGGAGCTATTGGAGAAGAAAGGATTTCGCATGTTTTCCAAGGAGGTGAACTCATATTGCCGATGGTGTTTCGAATACAGCTACATGCATACTAGCTGTTTCGAGCAATACGGATTGCCGCAAAGGGCTACAATTTTCACGACTTTTGTGTAAACATAGGCTTGTGATTGGGCGATGTTGACAGTCAGTGGGCGATTCAGTATGGTTTGTGTGCAGAAATATCTGTTTCCCATTGCTCAAGTAAAATTGAGAATCGTGTGTGTACTTTACAACGGGCATAGCTGCTAGAGGAATTGAAAAGCCGCGTGATAAAAGGTTGGGGAAGCAACAAGCTTTTCTCGAAACACCAAACTGGTCTAGTGGGGTCGTGGCCTAGCGAGTGAGGCGTCTGCCTCTGACGCTGGGTGCGCACTTACCGAGGATGGTTCGACTCCCACCTGAGTAAAAATGGTTGTCAAATATGTGTTCTCTGGCCCTCTAGTGCGCTGTGCACTGCTTGGCTAGGGATGAAGTATGACATGGCTATCATTTTTATGGGGTTTAGCAAATAAGAAATGTCTATGCTTATTGAGCGAATTTTATGTTTCCAGCGGGTGTTCCCGCTGACTTTAGGACAAAACCATCAGCTTCGATGAACTTCGATGCAAAAAGGCACGCGGGGATTTTTTTACCCTCCTCGGAATAGTTTTACCGCCTTGGGCACATTTGAAAGTCATATGCTGTTTTGGTTTTGTTATTCGCTGCTGAATTGTGCAACTGATGCCAGACCGCCGTGACATTGGACACTCATGTAGTGCATGGCGGCTTTTGGACGGCTTCGACAAATACGTTTGTTCAAAACATTATTTTGTGAGATAGAAGTCATAAAAGAGGAATATCTGTCAAGTTTGAGAGACTCGAGCTCTACACGATGGCCACATTTTATTATTGCAGGTGACAGGATTTATACCCGTTTCTTGGATCGAGCAAAGAATAATTCCGGGTTGAAATTGCGACATCCTCATGGCGACATTTCCCAAAGAATAGGAAAACAAAATGACACTCAGAATAGACATAGTTTACTTTTTTGACATGTTTCGTCTTTTCTTAAGACAGGATCAGAAATAAATGAAAACTCGTCACAAGGCGAGGACTATGCGGTGCGTGGAGGGCGTGTATATTCTCAAAGAAAACAGGTTATAGGGAAGAATGCATGGCTATTTGCGTTGCAATCTGGGCATTCTGACTGGCAACAATGAAATCCGTGAGAATACCCGAGTAGATAATACTATAAGAACCTAAAAAGTGTTAATGCGATGCCATAGTTTTTGAAGCAGAAAAATTAAAAGACCTGAGTACACAGTACTGTATGTGGTGTGTGGCAGAGTGACTGTGTATGCGCTGGGGGTGGGGGGGGGGGGGGGCAGAAGTTTTCGTGAATGTGCTCAAAGATAGTGATTGTTTGTTTTGAACAAACGAAATCGTCTAATGGCGCTTTTTGGTATCGTTAGGAGCCCGTTAATTAGTGGTCTAATTGGCACTGAAAACTACAGTAGGCATTCGCAGGGTAGATTTGGCTATTAGGAATTTATAAAATACCGGCACTCGACACCGGATGAGATCGGATTCAACCCAAGCCAACTCGAAAGTCCCTGAACCGACCCAGGGTCTAACTGGCACTGCTTCTTGAATCTTGAAATTTACCTACTAAATTGAGACAAATGGCCATAGCACCGAAGTTGGTGCAAAGTTTCTGTCTCTCTATCCTGCCAGGATGCACCGCAAGACCAAGTGCCTCTCATGCCATCAAGCATCCTCCCGTCTAATCTACAAGCATCTCTTGGTGCTCAAAGCGGAAATACAGCGGAACAACGAGCAGAAGCTCTTGGCAAAACCATGACTGCAGTGCTTGAGTACAGGCACAGTATGCCCTACGATCGAGAGACTACTGCACCGGCATCTAGAGTGTGCAATTGTCGCAGACCCGATGCGCCCCAATTTCGGAGTCCCTTCTGATGGCATTCTAATACTGTGTACCCGCTTTCTTTGGGTGCGAAGTGAGTTAGTTGCATAAAGTGCACAAAGCCATTTCAACCATGTAAGAATACCCTACGGATCCAGCAGACGCTCTGTACTTGCAAAAGTCGCAGAAGTGCTCACTTGTGTTTGATCATGAGTGACGAATGGGGATTTTGAGTCATTGTAGTCGGCAAAGAATGTACACTAATAATTTCAAGCACCACTTTAAGTTCTACCCTTCATTTTGACTTTGAAAATAGACTTTTACAGCCACCCTTACCCATCGTCCCGTTTTACCTACCGGCGTCTCTCGTCTCGTCTCTAGAATGCTGCAGTCCTCGGTCTCGCACGATCACTGTGCTGGTAGCTCTCACTGATCTACTGAAACTGCAAACATTCTGACCGCAGAGGCCGTTTACTCTCGTTAGCCGTGGTTATTTGTCAGTGATAGCTGCTGGCAAATATCAGTTCACATCAACCACTTGTTCAGCAGACTCTCCTCCCGCGTTTTGGCCATTAGTTCCGTCTTCTCTTTGGTGGTCATCACTACTTGCTTCTTCCGCCCCGCCATTCTGATCACCATTTTGTTGCGCATCAGCATTTCCAAAATCAGCAATCGATAACCTCTTTCTCCTCTTCGATTCATCGTCCCTGCCTTCATCCAGCCTGATTCGGTGGCCGATCGATCCGTGGAGGAGCAGCTCCTGTAAATCGGCCTCGATTGCAGCCACGGCTGGATTGTCTTCTTGGCTGGCAGGTCGCTCTTCGCTGTCCTCGGCAGCAGAGACTGCAACGCAAATAATCATAAAAGTGATTGATATCAGCGATCTCATTTTCATCATCGCTGTTCAAAGTAGCCTCAGTTTTCTACGCAGCCAGCCAGTGATTGACGGGTTCAGGACAAATCGGTCTCGACACTCGCAGCGAGATTATACCGTCCTGGCATGAAAGATAAGATCGTATTTACCATGGAGATCAAAAGTAGCCGACAAAACCTACGCTTCGTGACTTGAAGTGTCTTCAAAGAGCTCGAGCTGCACCTGCCGAAGAAGACGTCATGAGTGTATTTTCATGGCCATTTACAGATAAAGCAAAACACTCTTCTGCTTCCATTCAGCTCCGGTAAGACTGTGGATTGTGTGCGTAGGAGGGCAATGGCAGTGTTATTTTTTATTTTTTATTTTTGTAATGACCCACCCTGGTCACTTTTCTGGCACTGTTTGAAGCCATTACAAGACTTCTTAGAGCTCTGGTTGCCCGAAATTTGTTTTAGTGTACTTTTTACTATACGACATCACTGACACACCAAGTAGACATAGAATACAACCCTCCTTTATTCGGGTGTACCCTAGTTGCGCCGTCCATGATTGCGCTTCGATAAATCAATTATTAAGAATTTACTGTCGGGATAAATCAATCAATCGATACAATACAAGCAAAGACGCACTTGTCAGTTTAAAATTGGTCCTCATTAAACTTCATCAATGGCTGGAATCTATCCACTTTCGAAATCTGAGGCCGTATTCCAGAAAGCTCTCTGGAAAATAGTGACACGAAAGGAAAATTCCAGCGAGGTGACTGTAACTTTCCGATGAGGTGACTGTGACTTATTCCACTGAGCTCGCTGTGAAAGTCAATTGAGGTGACTGTAGAAAGGCCTAACTTTTTGCGCCTATTCAAGAAACAAAATAGGGTCGTTGTGATTTTCTGGTGACAAGGCTCGCATATTCCAGAGACTTCCCCGTGCATTTGCTGTCACCTACGGTTTCTACATAGATACCCATGCTGAGTGCATCCCCGCAATAGTGATTTTAGGGGTGTTCGAAGCGGCTGTAGAGAGATGAGTGTGAGAGAAAATAAATTGCAGGTCATGATTTCTTCTATCTTCCCCCCCCCCCTCTCACGTTTATTCCTTCCTACTCCTGCAGTTCTTAGGCGTACATTCATTTTTCTGAATTTTTGCACCTTCTTACATGACTTCCTCCCCTTTTTGATGACGCTTCTAGGAGAGCTCCAAGTGCAAAACAAAAGTACGAATGCTCCATCTCAAGAGTATATGCACAGGAGTTTAGCCAGCCCCTCGAAACTTCTCCTGTGAGGTAAAAGGGAATCTACGGGATGTTATGCTTGTGGAGCTGGGTGGGAGATTGAACCTGTGCTTATCACGTGTAAATTGTCATCGAAGGTTGAAGCTCTTCCTCTTTTTGAAGTGCAGAGGATCTGTCTATTGCCTTGACTGTCGACCACCTACTACGCCCGATCGATGTCAAAACCAAGCTGAATACCACTGCGACCAAGCAGAAAATCATGCGAAACAAACATTACAGTACAGTATGCGGATGTAAAACGATCAGTCTTTCTTTTATTCTACAGTCAGATCCGAACTTGTGCTAAAGACGCATTTGCTACATCGATAACATGTGCTCAATCAATTGGGGAATCATACACTTTTGAAATTGTCTGAAGTGTTTATCTGTGGTCCTAAAATTTCCGCACCTCCTTACTTTCATTGGAAACCTGAAAAATCCTCCCTCGCATTGACCGCCATATCCCTGCTCTGCCATTGGGACAACTTACAGCAAAACTCTACTGTTTATATAGGGTAAAAGCTCGCTGGAAAACAGTTTCAGGCGATCGAGAGCACCTGAAGATTTTTCCCAGCCACCTTCGATAGTTCACTGGACTTTCCAAGCGACAAAGTTTTATGGAATAGCTTTTTAGGTATTTTTTGCGCAGTGACTGTGTTATCGGGCCCAGTGACTGGAACTATGTGACTGTAATTGTTTCTGTAATAGCAAACGCAGCCATCTCACTAGAATCCAGTCATGTTTTTCTGGATTTTTCTGACTGCACGAGTCTGGGTAAAGCGGATTCCCTTCGACCTATGGGCCACAAAAGACTCCGCACTCTCCCCTGGGCCGGATCGCCGATGAGGACATTGTCCCCTCGAATCCTGACAGAGCGGCTGGGCCGTTCGTAGAATTCACCACCAACACTGGATAAGCCGAAACGAAGACTCGGCTCGGCGTCAGGGCTGTCCAATGGACACTGCGAGTCCCGATCGTTTTCAATTTGGTGAGCCAGGTTCATGTCCAACCAGTCCTTGACGAACGACTGCTTTAGCTGTGATAAGATCAGCTACGACATTGCACTAGGTAGCGGGAGTTGTTAGATATCACTTGCTTATCCTGCACATGCATCACTATCGTGCGCCCGAAATTTCTTCGACCATTCGCCATACAAGGTCACTTTGGGCCAGACAGTACCTGAGACAATGCGATGCGCTTGGCAACAAGTCTTGACTACTCTTCGCGCACAGCAAATTCTTTACAATGCGATTCCTGTAAGTACAAGTAAGGAACGGCCACCATATGAGCATAGAATTATCCAATTTCGAGCCCCGAGTCTGCAGTCGTGGATGCAGTTTCCGCATTCCCACTCGTCGAAGTGATAAGACTGTTGGGGCAGCACACAGAGCCTTTTTCGGTAATGTTGTATGGATTCGTGAAATAATCGTGGCAAATTTCATTTGCCCTGCACCCCTTTGAACTGTCGTTGCACTCTTTGTATATCGGCACAGAGCCGTCTGGACAGACTGGATCTGAAAGTTGGAGACACGGTACTTGCGGCTGGCTCAGATTAACCCTTGCTCATACCTGGCATTGGACAGCACACGCCCACTTTTTCAATAAAATTGGAACAATAGAATCTTTCAGGACATTTGTCCACGGCAGACGGCACAGGTGCTCGCTCACTCGGATTCATTTTACAGAAGGTCAGGTTTGCGGGTTCAGGAATTGGCGATGGCGAGAACGGACAAGTTGGAGGCTGCGAGCAGAAGTTGTCGAACTTTTGTGTTCCGCACGGGCAGACGCAGACCCCCTTTTTATTGCAATGGGCGCCGTACGGACAGAAGGCCTCGACGTCTTTGCACGAATCGCCGAGGTTCAGTCTTGGGTAGCAGTCACCACCAATCTGGATCTCGTCCATGTCGCAACTTAGCTGGCAAGATTTGTATGGGCCGTTGGCTGACGGCGTGGCTCTGGGTCCGCACACGCACTTGCCTAGAAAACACGCATGCAAGGGATGCGCATTGTTGCCTACCAAGCAGGAGCACGGGGCCTGCCACGCTCTGCCTCTCACGCTGTGTGCGCACTTATAGGGGAGGGTTCGACTCCCTCCTGGGCAAAAAGTTATTGCCACTTTGCATTATTTTTTTTTTAAGAGCGCTGTATTGTACTTGTCTATGGATACGACATGACATGACATGGCCTGGAATGGTGCTGGCGGATCCAGCAGAAACCCCTGAGAACAGGACCCTGCACAACTCGGCAGGCTTGATACCCTTCTCCTCTGGGCCTCCCCAGTAACATGTGAAAATCGTATGCAGCCTTCTCTAACCGCACCTTGGGAACACAGGCCATTGATCTGCTGACACTGCTCGTTCTCCTGGCACCCATCGCCATACTGGACCACTGGCAGACATCGGTCCTTGACGTACACCTTGTCCGAGCCTTGGCACGGCTTGGGGCAGCAGATGACGCTGGGGTCATTCGACGGGCCCAGGAATAGACAGATGTGAGTTGGCGGACAGGGTGGATCCCCTCCGCACTTTCCAGACGCGTGCGGCTGCCCGATCGGACACTTGGCAATGGGCTTAGGACAACAGTGGCCACGCACCTCGGGTCCGCTCAGGTCGTAACTGTAGCAGTAGTGGCTCGATGGACACGTGTCGGCTTTGTAAGGCTTGGGTATAATCGATGGCGACGGATCATTCGTGACTTCTGTGCTGGTGTTGCTGGCCATCGGAGGTTGCACTGGGATGGGACCACCCACGACTGCCCTGCACTTTGGGTTGGGCGTCCGGCAAAGTGCATTTTCTTGCAAACTGTCGCACAAAACCACAGAGTCGCCTTTTCGCAATGGATCACCACCGTACGGACAGCTGTACACTAAAAAGTGAACTGTCTTGGAAAGTGTAAAGTGCTATAGAAAAAATGCTACTTTTTGCGACACATTTCAAGTCTTGTGCACTGAATCCATCAGCACATCGGCATTTTCCATTTTTGCACAAACTAAAAGCCACTGTGCACTGAGCACTGTCCGTGCACAGGTCGCCAAGGAAAGCTACTGAAATTCAATCATAAAATGAAAATCCTCATTTAGAATCGAAAAGTTCAGAACTTACATTGTTTGCATCGATTGTCCAGCAGAACCTCATCTTTATTGCATTCTACAAAAGAAAGTCAAGTATTTTTATGCTGGTGGACGAGGCGGTAGAATATGGTTTCAGGCTGGAGTGGACTGACGGACGCCCAGAATCTCCCAAGTCTCGTTCTTACTAGGATAGCATTCGCCATCACTTCCAGTGCGCTTGTCACTTTCGCATTCTGAAGAGCGAAGCAGCTTCATAATTTGAAATGAGAATTCCAGAAAGTACCTGCATCACAGAATCCATTCACATAACGCGATTTCCCAGGGCACTGGCACATTTTCCCAGTGCTTCCCATATTGACTGCTGTCAAACTATCCATGCCGAAACCAATTCCAGTCCTGCATTCGTATGGTGGCATGCATTGTGTTGTGCACGGGCTGGCCAGGTAAGGCACTAAAACTGACCATGGTTTACAGTGCGCTGTTGGACTGCCTTTCACTGCCTTACTTGGAACACATCTTCTCTTCGCCGTCACAATGTCAGGTGTCTCTTCCATAAAATTCTTGACGCACTGGCACTGGTTGTGGACGCACATCATGGAATTGGAGTCGTAACAATCGGCTGTCGTCTGGCAAGTGTCGTTGATGAAACCAGTGTCTGCATGGATACCGTATTACAAGCATCCGAGGGGTACCATGAGCTGATGGCGACAGGTCGTGACTGTGCTGTACACCTGTAACCATGGCGTGGCGCCTGGTACTGTAGGCCATGGCGAGTGGGGTGATCGATATTTCCTGGCTGGGAAACATCAACCCGTCAGGTAGATGTTTCAGCCGCAGGTAGCCGCAAGACGAGCTCTTATCCCTCCAAATCTCTCCTGCGCCTGCCAGGCTTGGTTACACTCACAGCATGTTGTGTGCAGATGACAATTGAGACCCCAGACAGGGGAGGCATGACAGGCGTGAGCATCAAGATAGCATAGCACAGGATCATCTGACCATGAGTTCCACTCACCGTTTTCATCAAAACACATCACATTCAAGTGGGGGCCACTGTGGTCGGGGCCTGGCTGGCCTCTAATGTTGGAAAAGCAGGCACAGAAGACAGTCAGTACAGTCACAAGTGGGAAGGGGGTCATCATGGCGGAATGAACAGGCTGCATTGCGCACTCACTCCGAGTACTGCTCTATTCTATTGGCTCAAAGAATGTACGCTCTTGGATAAGGGATTGGCAAAACTAGATTCCTGTTGAGAATGTCGAGAGTGTGTCGAAGATTTTGTTTGCAAATGCTGTCGTCTATGGATAAAAATCTAAACTATTGATTTTCTCGCTATTTTATACAGTTAGCGTTACACTTTGGAAAAACTTCAAGCGAATCAGTCAGCAGAAAGTGATTTAAGCGGGTCAATGATTCTAGCAGACATACGTTACCAGAATGTTTGGGGCAAATTTTAAATTCCCGCGCTTTTGTTTAATGCGTATATAGTGTCTGGTGGCGCGCGCCAATTGCACTTTTGACACTTCCTGCTTTTTCCACGCTGATTTTTTTCCCTAGAATTTTTTGTATGTAAATATTAGTGTAGTTTATTCGTTTTAGTATTTAGAATGTTGAGGAAACTTTGGGTATTTCCGGTGGGCGTAGCGCTACTTATTCCTGGAACATTTTTCTTGACGTGAGTTAGTTCATTGCCGGGTTCTCCCTACTTTGGCCCTTTTACCGGCTTCGCTTTTAGATACTCGATCGCTGTGCTCAACGGACATGTTCAACCGTTTATTCCTTATATCAGGTAAACTTCGTCAGTTTTTTCGTTTTCGCAGGTGTGTTCGTAGTCTGAGCTGGTTCCGGTTTTAGTGATACCGGTTCGTATCCGCCTGAAAGTTGTATTTTCGCGCAATTATTGAACATTGCTGCTTTGCTCGGTATGTTTTTTTGACTTTGTCGCATATCTGTTCAGAATTTTGCAATGTCCGCACGCAGGGCTGTCCTATGGTCAACTGAAAACGTTCATGCCTTTGACTGAACGGTGATTTCTCTGTTTCAGTCGGCCTAGTCATGTACCTTCGTCATCGGCAAGTTGTCGAATTCTATCGTCACGCATCGCAGTCTCAACAACGGTTCATAAATTGCAGTACAATTTTCTTGTGGATCGGATATGGTTCAGCGTTCGGTTTGAGTATGGTGGGCAATTTTCAAGTAAACTAGTTTTTCTGCTGGACTTCAATTTTGAAGAAGAAGTTGTTCAATTTCAGCAAACCGCGTGGCTCCTAACGCACATGTTGGGGGCTGGGTTAGCTTTCGGGTTCGGATTAATTTATTGTTGGGGCCAAACTGTATTCACGTACAGAATGGTACCTGTATTGCACGAACGGTGGGCTTGTCATTTTCGTCTGATATTGGCGTGTTTGGCGACCATCTGTCTGGTTTTGGGTAAGTCTTCTCCCATGATCAGATTAAACTATCGAACAGTCATCGGTTTGTCAAAATATCCAGGTAAAATATGATTTGAGGTTTAACATCAGTCTGGTAAAATATGGTTTCGGGTTAATGAAATCATAGTTTATAGCCTTTGATTTTGTATGGAAAATGTCTGGCTTGTTTTAGCTGGCTCGTTTGGTTTCAATCCTCTCTACGAGATCACACCACAAAGAGCGGTGTCCTCGGATAATTGCTCGCTATGGCAATTGGTCTTTATCGCGCCCGAGGATCAAGTAAGATATTTTTAACAGGGATCTGTCGATTGGCGTGCAAGTATATTTTTCAGGGGTATGCCGAGCACACTGTGACAACTGCCTGCGAGTGGATCATGGCCATTTTGTTCGTCATCTATTTCGCCACCTACGCCATGGAATTACGTCACGCCGTACTGATACCACCCAAATTAGTACTCACTATCGAACACGCCAAATTGCCCAAAGATGTGGGCTATATTTGCACGAGTATGGTCATTGCACCAGAACCAACTAAAGGCGGCAATTTGCATTTCCCTCCCGCCAATGTCAGCTCGCACAAAGCAGCGACTGCTGGCATTTCTACTGTGGACGGGGCCGAGGCGAAACTAACTAGAACCGAACCAGTGAAAATTTCGGTGAATACGCCTAAAAAATCTAATACAAAGAAATAAACACGGTAGATTATTTTGGCGGGAAATTTAGAATTTGAATTTTCATAGATATATTGTTTGAGAAATGAGCTTTTTGAATGCCTTAAACAAAAGGAATCTCGGAACTGTGATTGGAGAATGTTCTATTGTAATTTCTTGCCTGGTGCGTTTGCTCAAGGCATTCCTGATTGCTCAATTTTGGCGGACTGTGATTGCAACTGGTTTGTGACTTTTTTGTTGATCAGTTGAGTAAATGATGATTTTGTGCTGGAAACAAGAGTGATCAAATATGGATTGCCCTGTTTATTGGTCAAGTTGATTTTGATCAATTTTTGAATGATTTCTTTTAGGAATCCTTGCGAATTTTTACGAAAACAATGCGAGGTCGGATTTGGGCCTTTCCATTCGCGGTTGCTATTTTATTTCCAGCAACTTTTTTGATCACGTGAGTATGATTGGTGATTTGGGGTTTCGGGGGGGGGGGGGGGGCCCAAAGTAAGTGAAGAATGCGATTCTGTTGGAAATAGGATGAGGAAATGAGTGTTTGTGGACGAGACTCAGGGTTGCACGAGAAATGCATATTTTAGCATAGGGAGACCAATTTGAACCTGTATTTTACCCAGTCGTGCAAGCTTGAGCATTGCAATGTGTTAAAGGCATAGTAGCAAGTTGGATGCATTTGGTTGAATACGGCTTGCTGATTGACCATGATTGGACTGGAGGTATGGCTATTGCACGGGGTGCGTAAAATGTGGTTTCAGATGGATTATTATTAGCTGCGAAAATTATGGTGTAGCAGGGATGTTTGGATGGGAACTATGTAGTGTGGGCGTGGTGTGGTAAACATGGCGAGTTCCAGAGTAGCATCCACTTGTCGATTTCCCAAGCCGCAGCCCTGCTCCCATGCCAGCGTGCCCTTTTTTGACCTGCAGTTTTCAGTCATCCAAATCCAAACGAGAAGCTATCCGAGACTGGCAGCCCTTGTGATGCGACTGGGTACGTATTGCTGGAGGGAGGGAGCACGCAGAAAACCCCAGGGCAGACAACCATGTCTTCCACGGCTGAAACATGACCCTGACGGGTGACGCCCAGCTGCCGGCTTCGTGCAGAGGGTATTGCCAGTAGTGCCTCAACACATTGTCGCAGAGCACTTGCCGCTGATTGTGAGGAGCAGTGGCAAGGACTGGCCATGGGCGGGTGTCGTGCAGGCAGTGGACCAACAGCCGACATGCCAACTGCTTATGGGCTTTCGGGTTTTAAAAAGGTTGTAGCTGGAAGTTCAGTGCGTGCAGATGTGGATTGCTATTCTGGGTGAACAGTCGAGGCGAGGCTAGGTTGCGGGGAACATAGACTGGGGCAGGGTTGAGAGGGTGTGCTGTCGGAGGCTTATTGAGTGCTGGCACTTCTCCGACCTGTAGCCTTTTTCTGCAAGAATGATCATTTGCCCACCCTGTCTCTTCAGCAGCCGTCTTCATGGCCAGGTGGGGGGGGGGGGAGGGAAGGAGGCGTTTTTAATAAATTCTCCAGGAGATGTGGCCAGTATCTCTCGCCGTCCATGTGCGCAACCCTTGAATCCCATTTGCGGATACTGGCATGAATGAAGCAAAAAAGCTCAGGCAAGGGGCGTGCAGAAAAGACCAGCGGCAGGGGAGGAGGCGACCCGAAACCAAGAACTGATTGTTGTATGGAAGGGGTGGGGGTCCTATCTGAACACTACCTTTTTCATGTTTGTGATGACCTTATTCCTGGTCCATTCGTGATGTGTGTATGGATTCCAGGTATCGTATCGGCATATGGTACAGGCACGTCCAGCCTATTTTCCTATATATCGGGTGAGCCCGTGGTGGGTGTCTTTTTGTGCAATCCTGCCACTTGATATTTTAGCGATCTCGGATCCTATCCCCCCGAGAGCTGCCTATTCGGCCAGCTGGTCAACATGCTGGCCTTGCTTGGTAAGTATCGATTGTTGTTCGACCATCAGTTTGTCGTATGCACTACCCCATCACCTGCTAGACTGTGGCGAGTGGGACCGATCGATCTCCTCTGTCAGCCCGTCGGGTTGATGTTTCAGTCGCAGGTGTAGTCCTTTTGTAGATTCGGTCGGAGTTTTTGTCTCTCTTACGCCCCGAAGCGCTCTGATCAGATATTGATACGAATATTGTGCTGCTGGGTGATCGATAAGTTTAGTTTGTCCCATATTGAGACTGGATCCGAGTAGACTAATGATCCCCCATCTGGCGATGATCCCCAGCTTAGAAGGGCAGCTCTTGCAACTCTCCAATTACTGGGCGTGGGTGAATGTGGTCAGACTGGAGCAAGGTGAGTCTAGGGATACCTGCGGCTGAAACAGCTGGGGGAGATCGATAATCCTCTCACTCGAATTTCTGATCGATAAAGCGATCAATCAATCGATATCGATTGATCGATTTGCTAGCGAGTCAAGGATTGATAATGTCGAGGTGATCAGTCGATGAGTCGTGTGATCAAATGTCTTGCTTGTGTGATTTATCGATTTCGCTAAAGTATTGATCGCATTGATTTTTCGATAGCGTGCCATAGATTGCAACGGCTTAATCGATTGTTGCGTATTTTAGTCGGTCTAATCGTTTATTTTCGTCATCGGCAAATTGTGGAATTTTATCGTCACGCGACGAAATCTAAGCAAGAATTCATACGTTACAGTAATATTTTTTTATGGATCGGATTTGCGTCGGCGTTTGGGATGAGCGTTGTTGGAAATTTTCCTGTAAGTTATACCCAGTTTGTCGAGTGGGGATCAGGAGGCTCTTCCGAGGCAATTTCCTTAGCAGGAAGCACTTTTTGAGGGTTGCTTATTTCGACTGGTGCCATATTCACTCCGCCACGTAACATGCAGGTCGTGTCTGATTGGGTCAAGTGTAGAGGCTCGACTGGCTCGATCCTCTGCGCACCCGTCAGCGTGATGTTTCAGCCATGGTTGGCTTGGCTGCCCTGGGTTATTGGCGGGGTGCCGAAGCTCCACTGGTCACTCCCTCCAAGAACCAGGGACCCAGTCGTATTGCACAGGGAGGGCTGCTGTTAGACTGTATATTTGCAGGGGGCAATCTTCCTAGGTGCACTGTCTCCCCTGTCTTTGACACTCATATGAAGATTGCCCGCCAGCCCCTCCACAGTCCAATCATCGCAGTGTGTGAGTGGCCTCGCTCGAAATATTCACGAGAACTCGTGTTTCTAGTGTGACATAAGGGAAGAAGTAGGGAAGTGGTGGGTCCTCATTACTGCATGGGGAATGACCGATTCCTAGTACACAGGGCAGCCACCCAACCTGCTCCATGGCGGCTGAAACATCACCCGTGCTGGTGATCAGTCTTCGATGTGACACTTGGTAGCAGTAACTCATCTCGCTCTATCCATCCTCGTAGGGGGGCATGTTTAGTAAATTGTTCACGTGGCCCGCATTGCAGTGTGCAGCTGTGTTTGGCTGGGGAGTAAATCAGATCACTTCTGCTTTGCGGGGCCGAAACGTGCACGGGAGCCCCTAACAAGGGGACAATTGCCCCCAACCCCTCCCTGCACCCGTAAATGACTGGCAGGCGGCCTCTTTGAATTCACCACAATGTTTCATGGATTTTGTAGCAAACTGCAGCGTGGACGACACATCAGGTGGGTGCTGGCGTGGCGTTCGGGTGTGGTCTGGTGTATTGCTGGGGCCAAGCCATATTCACCTACAAAATGGATCTGCCCATATTGCATCAGAAATGGGCCGTCTACTTGAGGCTGGGATTGAGCGGCTTTGCAACGCTGCTATTCGTATTGAGTAAGTGACTGGGTATAATTGGCTTGGATATGTTACCGAATAGTGGGTCAGGGAACGGTCTGCCTCTTCCAGGTCAGGGCCAGATGTGTCGAGAGCGAGTGTGTTGTGGGCTGGTCTATACTGCAGCCTAGGCGGGACTAGGACCTTATAGAAACTAGTTCATTGGCGCTTGTCTGGTGGACACGTGATAGTTATGTGGCAGTGGAGAGTCCTCGTGGGCAGTAATCCCTCGGTCGTCTAGTGTATTAGGGTTTTGTTTCTTTGTCCAAGTTCCACATTGTGATTTATGGCGTTAATAGACATGTTGTAAACACCATCCAGGCCGCGGGGGGGGGGTCCGAGAGACCGAAGTAATGTGAAAAGTCTGGCGACTTTACCTGCGGCTGAAACATCAACCGGTCAATATTGACGGTGGTTGACGTCTCCCAGCCAGAGGAGAGTATCCACCTCCCCACCGCCAGGAATGCCGGTTACCTTGTAGTGCGCTTTTAGATTTTTGCCAGCCGCTTCTAGTAGGGTGATTGTAGAGAATCAATTCGTGTGGTCAAAGGACTCTCGCTGACATGGATGTCAGGTTCAGTGCCATGAACGCTTTTATTTCATTTTCAGTGCTCAGCCTTGGATTTAATCCATTTTTCGATTTCACGCCGCAAAGGAGGGACTTCAACACGACCATGTGCACGCTGTGGCAGCTTAGGTTCATCGAGCCTGGGGATGAGGTGAGTGCCTAATCATATCGTGTGCTTGTGCAGGGTCGCTTATCAGAGGTGTCTACGTACTACGGGCGGGGTGGAACCAATGTGGCCGGCAGTACTCGCTGCACGAGGCATCTGTCTGTGCGTGACACTATGCAGATGGGTCCTGTGTGCCAGGCATGCGCATTTGTAACAGGTGTCATCATAAGCGCCTGATGGCTAGTGACGTGACCTGTTATGACTGCATGTGCTTTGCTGCCACGGTGTTGATAAGGACTGCGGTGGGTAAGGATGTGCAAAGGCAACCCCCAATAACAAACTGTGGTGACTCGGCGTCGAAGGCGATGGTCACCAACCAAGACAAGGGGACTTGCAGTATATCTTATCACTACAATATTTATGCAGGTGATAAGGTTATACGACGATGATAGTCTATCCCTGATAAGAATATAACTGAGCAGATGAGATCAGACTTGCTTGCTTTTTGCAGGGTTTCTTAGTGCACGCAACGACGACCGTGTGCGAGTGGTTGACTGCCATCGCTGTCATCGTCTACTTCGCCACTTACTCGATCGAGCTGCGTCACCTGGCCCTGGTGCCCCCCAAAGTGTTCATCACCATCGACCATGCTCAGTTCCCCAAGGATGTGGGCCACCACTGCCCCGACAGTGTGGTCGCCCCGCCCGCGCCCGTCTCGGAGATCGAGGAGCCGACCCTTTCCCAAATGCACAGCTATCAGGGTATGCCTAGTCCCAGTGGCAGGGGTGTGTTCATGGCCCACAAGGGCAGCACAAAGGGCAAGGAGGGTCCTAACAAGCACGTGGAAGGACATGTGAAAGCACCCCATGACGAACCGAAACTGTCCAAATCACTCACGTCGAAAGTGGCGAAAAAATAGCCGAAGGATTTCGGCGGGAAATTCAAATTTTTGAAGTTGTGAGTAAAGTTTTTGGTTTTAGAATATTGTAAGAGGAAATTAGGCCTGTTGTTTTAGTGGAGATAAATGTGGAAGGCCGGTGTTAAATGCTGATTTTTGATAACATTTTTTGTCAGACGGCAGGTTATCTGATACTCTGGTCGTTTTTGCGCGATACTAACATTGCTGATAATATTGCGAGGTCATAGTTTTTATGTAAAGAAATTAAGATAAAAATACAAAAGGAAAATAAAGTATGTTTTTATTGATAAAATTATCGGATGGCAAGAAACTCGGAGTTGTGTCTGCACGATTCGTCTTTCAAATTTGCCGCAATTTCTGCCACTGCTGATGACAAAATGTACCGTATGCTTTTGCAGCAGGTGTGCGCAAAAGTTGATTGGAGGTCGGCGAATGAATATTTTTGTCGGTCCTCATCAATGATTCGTTGTCGCTTGTCGCTTTTTGTTCCGTCTCGGTTCTTATTTTGTTGCAAATTGATCAGGACGACTTCGGAGGTGTAATATTGTCGCAAACATCAAATTTTCTAAAAGGATTCTTAAATTTGAGGAAACAAACACAATTTTAGTGTCTGGTTTCGAAAAAATTCTTGCGAGGACGACCCGACTGCGATTTTCTGTGATTTTACAATCGTGATTTTCCTCAATTACTTGCTGTAAAATTTACAAACATGCCCGCCGTGAAAGGCGACGGTATGCGCGGATTGGCCGTGTTTATTTCGGATATTAGAAATTGTAAGTTTGAGAATTGGAATAGGTCTATGATATCTGACAGATTATTGAATGAGGATAAAAGAGCGGGGTGATATCTCGATTAGAACCTCTCCGCGATATTAAGGGATGGCCCATAGTTGAAACAGATTTGACAAGAAAATGGTCGAATTTCGGCTGATTCCTGGTGCCTAAGATTATGCAGTCTCGGTAATCGGCTTTGAATATTGCCAAGACGTGTTTTTAACCTTGTATATCAGATCGGATGGGTTTTGACGCTAGTGTTGGCAATTGAGGAAGACATTCCGTTGTGGGACCGGATATATATTAGGGGAATATGCGCGTAGATAAAAGGAGATCGTAGATTGCCGCGCAACCCCATTGGCTTGAATCGATTTTGGGCCGCCCATTAGCGTGTTACTGGCTAAACCTTTCTTATTCGTGGCGCGCACGTATCCGCTCCCTCGTTCGTTTTCGAATAGGCGCGGTGGGTGGTCGAAGGTTTATCGATCGAGGCATGTATTCTTATTTGCTGGCTAGCGAGGTCTTGGCTCGAGTTTAGATTCTTCCTTGGCTTATTCGCTCGTCGTTTCTCCCCTCATCTATATCGTATATTGGTTTGTGTATGCGCATTTGGTTTCTACTAGTTGTCCATCTGGGCTGGGCTCTTAGGCGTTTCCTTCCGTTCGGCCTCCAACTCTCGTCTCGTTCGTCGATCGGCCGCCCGCCCGTCTGGCTCGTCTGATCGTGCAGCTTGTACGAGTATACACGCGAGAAGAGCGGCCCACTGGCGGCATCCCATTACCGCTGCTATGACTATTCGGGATTAGTGTTGACTGAAAGCCACACCAACTGTACGCACGGCCAGGAGCAGGGGTGAAAGTGCAGTCAGCCGCATGCGTGGTGTGAAGAGTGGGAGAGCAAGTACACGAAGTCGAGGGAGACAAATAGAAGATTGATTCGGCTGGTGATAGGCTAATCAATGCTGCCAGGAACAGACAGTGATAACGGACGGATTGAGCTCGCTTTACCATGTGAGCATCCTACACTGGTGCGTATCGGATGCAGATTGCGACACGTCGAATAGTGATTGTAAATACTGCTAATAGCGAAACAGGTCTGCGTTAGAATGCAGGACAAGATGCAATGTGAATTGTAGTATCCGCTAAGTTTTATTGCAGTCATTATCATTTTTCCACTTCTGCGACAATTTTTCTTGAAATTCACATTTCAGGCAAAAGTAAAGAAGCGGAGATCAAACGTATCAATAAGGAATTGGCCAATATTAGATCCAAGTTCAAGGGTAAGAGAATGGAGGCGTCTGCCTCTCACGCTAGGTGCTCAGTTACGGGCGGGAGTTCGACTCGCGGGCCGGTAAATCATTTCGTGTAAAATGTGTCCCTTCACCCTCGAGTGCGCATAAGCGTTTAGTGATGTGGTAAAACATGAACATGAACATGGAGGTATTGACTTGATCGGAAGGAAGGGAGGACTCCTGTCCACCTGATGCCAGTCCGACGTCTTACCAAGCTAAATCTACTTTGTGGGGTCTCCGATTGGAGAGATATTGCCTAGTAAGGAGTGCACACATGGGTAAGATATTTTGTGGGATAAGCGAGAATTGGACGGGGCAGACTGCATTTTGACACCTCCGTCCCTACGTTAGGCTCTCCAAGGTGAGAGAGGTTGGCCTAGAACCAATAACAGTTTTGATGTTGTAGACTGATAAGAACATCCTTTTCGAGTCACTAAAGATAAGAGCGGCTGATAGGGTGAAGCTGGCGACTTCTTTAGTGGGACATAATTTGTGACATTTATCCCCGATATGAAGGCATTTTACAATAAACAAGAAAACTTTGTTTTGTTCAGATGATAAGGAAAGAAGTCGATAAGTTGTGGGTTTTTGGTTTTCCTTGACAATTTTGTAATCCTCTGCTGGCGGGCTTTACCAAATGGGAGAGAGTCAACCCCTCGGCTTGATGTTTAGCCGTAGGTATAGCCGCGAGACTTGCCTGCTCCAGTTGGAGTTTTTTGGCCCGCCGACTTTGGTCGACCATATTCTCTCGCACGCCTGGCAGGCTTGGCTGCAAATGTTAATATTTTCTTGCAGGTGACAAAACCTTGGATGGTTATCAGAAAAAGAAATATGTGTGTAAATTATTGTTCATTTTTCTCCTCGGGCACGATATCGATTTTGGTCACATGGAAGCGGTGAATCTGTTGTCGTCGAATAAATATACGGAGAAACAAATCGTAAGTTGTTAAAATTCTGTCCCATCGCACGCATAAAGCGGCTCAGTGGTTGTGGAGTCCTGGGGGAGGGCCTGGTATGTTCTGTACTGCGCTAGCAGCCCCAAACAAGTCTTGGATCCGGTTCGTGGCTGAACCATAACACAGCCGGGTGAAACCCGCGGTCGTCGCCCCGTGCGGCAGGAGATCGAAAACGATCAGTGGCTCATATTTGTGTTTCAGGGATATTTATTCATTTCGGTGCTGATCAGTAGCAACAGCGAACTGATTCGATTGATCGTTCAGTCGATCAAGAATGATTTGCAATCTCGTAATCCAGTGCACGTCAATTTGGCATTGCAATGTATCGCCAATATCGGGTCGCGAGATATGTGCGAAGCGTTCGGATCTGACATACCCAAATTGTTGGTTTCTGCGTAAGTCTTCGATCTGGGTTTGGGTTGAGTTTGATGGATAACGATCGATTTTGTTTTGTGGGAGTGTTGGGATCGATTTGTGATCTCGGTTACAGCTGTCCAGATATTTTGGTCAGACTGATCCTTTTTTGTTTAGCATAGGACTCGATCGATTGGTGTCTTTATCTATTGATCAGGAATCGATTAGTGAAATGCGATTGATGATTTGTTGTGTTTTGTAGCGATACAATCGATTTTGTGAAACAAAGCGCCGCCCTGTGCCTGCTACGATTGTTTCGTACGAGTCAAGACATCATCCCGCCCGGCGAGTACGCCTCGCGTATCATACACCTACTCAATGACCAGCATATGGGCGTGGTCACATCGGCTGTCAGTGTGATCGAGGCGTTATCGAAGCGTTGGCCCGAAGAATACAAAGGCTGCGTCTCGTTGGCCATATCCCGTCTCAGCCGAGTAAGTCGGGTGGGATTGAGAATCGATTGATCGAGCGAGCGATCGATCGATTATCGATTTTTTGAGCTTTGACTGGTCAGCGATTGTAATCCAGTCAGAGGCCATCGGTTATGAATACGACCGATTTGTCGGTGTTTTAAAGTCAAATCAGCTTTCTGCAAGATCCTTGGGCTTTTATTTTTGTGTTTCAGATTGTGACATCGACATATACGGATCTGCAAGATTACACTTATTATTTCGTACCAGCGCCGTGGTTGTCGGTGAAATTGTTACGTTTGCTGCAGAATTATCCGCCGCCCGATGATCCGGCCGTGAGATCGCGTCTATTGGAATGTTTGGAGACGATATTGAACAAAGCGCAAGAACCGCCGAAATCGAAGAAAGTTCAGCACAGCAACGCGAAGAATGCCGTCTTATTCGAAGCGATCGCGTACATAATTCACATGGACACGGAACCGAACCTGTTGGTACGTGCATGCAATCAACTGGGTCAATTCTTGACGCACAAGGAGACCAATTTACGTTATCTGGCTCTGGAAAGCATGTGCCTGCTGGCCACGTCCGAATTCTCGCACGACGCCGTGCGCAAGCATCAAGAAACTATTATTAATGCGTTGAAGGTGAGACGAGTGTGACCGGGGGGGGGGGAGGGGTCTGGTGTGCACCCCAAGCCAGGGGCCGTCAGAAGACTAACTGAATGGGCTTGGCAGAGATGTGAGGGTCTGGACATCCTGCCCTGACTTTGGATTTCCTGACCTGAGATGAGGTGTGGACCGCTTCGAAAATCGGTGGTGAGATCTAAAACACGAGGGTTCAACCCCCGCCTGGGTAAAAAAAGACTGTCAAATATGTGCCTTTAGCCCTCGAATGCGCTGTATAGTGCTTGGCTATGAATAACGTTGACATGACGCGTCCAGGGGGACCAAGCGCTGTTTTTATGGTTGTGGGTTCCAGGACCTTAAAATCTAGTCTACTTCACAGGGAAATACCCAGTTGCGCCGCTTACGAGTTGCGCCATTCGGATTGCGCCGTTTCACTTGCGCCGTTTCCTGATTGCGCCGTTTTGTGTTGCGCCAATTCATAATTGCACCGCTTTGAGTTACGCTTGTCACTAATTGCGCTGATTTCTCAGGTTGGATTGAAACCTCTCTGGGTCCGGCATCGAACGATCCAACCCTAGGTCTGGATGCCGATCCGATTCGGCCGATCCGCTCCAAAAGAATTTAGATTGATGGGGATGACGCACCAGTACTTGGCACTGCGTCCTCACCAACCTGCTCTGTTTCCTCGCTGTCACTCTGTCAGTCCACTCTAAAGGACGCAGGGAGGAGAAAGCAGCAGAGCCTAAAGTGGGACTGAATGCTATTTTGAGAGAAAAACGGGATTTTCTCATCATAGTGTGCCACACCTTATCATTCTTCGGCAGATACAGAGCGTAAAATTTCAGTTGCCGATCCGGCCGATCCAGCGGTCGGATCGGATCGGGAACCGATCAACCCCTCGGATCGCTCCGGCCGGATCGGTCAATGCTTGCTCTGGGCCGCAAAGATTCGTGATCAGTGCTCATACCGTATGAGCACTGATCACGAATTATGAGCTCAAATTTTGATGGCTTGCTCAAGAACCTATCAAAAATTTCACTGCAGAAACGCAGTTTTTTTAGCATCGCGTCTAGTAGAGACCTGATCATAAACGGCCGAAAGCTTTACTTTCATCAGGATTATTACAAGGTTAGATGATGTGCGAGTAAACACAGGCAACTACCACAAACTGCTATACCACTCTATGACCCGGCTCAATCAAAGAGCGGCGCAACAGAAAGAAGCGCAATTCGGGGTCGGCGAAATTAGGACATGGCGCAAACCAAAACAGCGCAAATAGGTCAGCGCTACTAGAAACGGCGCAATCAGGAACGGCTCAACTGGCCTACACCCACTTCACAATTTGCCTATGAAGATTAAAGATTTTGCATTACATCGTTCTGTGGATTTGGATTTCCCCCAAAATTTAAATTTCTTCATCCGTCTTGGGTTTGATTTTTTTAATGGCTGGCTGATTTTTGTGACGTTGACCATTTTTGGAAGCAGCCCACCGAGATCCCTGGCACACGTCCTCCGCTGATGTTGATTAGTTGGTCCCGGAGACTGGTGTCGTGAATGCACTTGTGCAAGTGTGGATGGCACGATTATTAGTGACATTGTGGGTCTATGCAACAGCCTCTCATAGTCCCCAGGGCCCAAGGTTTCGATGCACACCTCTGCGGTGCGGAGAGAACGTGCCTGAGTTGAAAGTGAAGGCAAGGGTCATTTCTAGAATATGAGGGGATCTCGCAGCCTGTGCCCCCCTTAGATCTTCAGTATGGGCTCTCTCTCTTGGAATGAGCAGGATCGTGGATTATGTGAACAGCACTCTGATTTGGATGACCATTCATGTACTTTTCAGACGGAGCGAGACGTGAGCGTGCGGCAGAGGGCTGTGGATTTACTGTACGCCATGTGCGATAAGTCGAACGCGACCGAGATCGTGGGCGAGATGTTGACGTATTTGGAGAATGCCGATTATTCGATTAGGGAAGAGATGGTGAGTTGGTGGCCAGGGCAAGGCCGGGGATGGGGGACCCTTCTCATGTTTTAGACCCCTGTCCCGCCCGGCAAGGGTGTGAAGGTCACGCAGTCTTTGCCGTCCACCTTTACTGTGTTTGACCCCCCCCCCCCCGGTACTTTTTTTGGCAGAAGAAAATTGTTTATAGTAAAAAAGACCCAATGTTTTGCCTTGGAAGGCCCAAACTTAGCTTTGAATTTTCGCGGGAAAAATTTAAATTTAAAAAATTTAATTTTTACAAGCAATCTAAATGAGCCGCTATGTCGCCGACCCCCCTCCCCCCTTGAAAGAAGATTAAACACCCCTCCCCGCAGACGAAGTCAGCGATGTTGTGATACGATGTATGCGCACCACGTACTGCTCCGTATATGCGGCGGCCAGTCAAGGTAACTAGATACACTACCTTCTCCACAGGCCAGACACACCTGGGATTCGTCGGGTAAATTGTCAAACCCTGTGCATGTATTACCCCGTCCGTACACCTGGGGTGTCTCAAGTGTGTCCTAGCCCAGCCCGAAGATGATTGAAAAAATGACTAAATTATGGCTGCCAGGTGCCGTTATCCCATGTTTTTTTTGCAAAACGGTTGGGGGAAATAATTTCTTTGTCGACACGTCAAATTTAAGAGTGGGGGAAACTTTGAGTATGTGCAAATAATCACCATTTGGAATGGTGTTGAGTGGGACTATGTACAGTGTAGAATCAGCCCCCATATACAATATGCAGTGGCCAGCATCGACCGACCCGGGTGTGAGGTCACAAAACCGACCCGACCCGATCCAGAACCGATCCGACCGACCGACCCGATCCACCCGACCCAACGTTGTATTGCGCTTACTCATTTGTTTTCTGGCATGATGCACATTTCTTCGATCGATAACCATGGATAACAGACACCCACAGTCAGGGAGGAAGGGGCTGACGTATTTCGGGCAAAAACGGACAGGGGAGGAGAACTTTAGGAATAAGTTAACACGTGCTCGTCCCTTACCTCATGCTGTCTGAGGCGATAGCGTAGAATTTCACAAATTTTTACTGTGCAACTGCACCTGCAATATCCCGTTTCGCTTCTAGACTTGACTTCTTAGAGTGGAGGGTGGCCAGTATGAGGACAGCTTTTTAAATTTTTTGGCTGGGCCCCCCCCACCTACCGTAATTTCCTGTGGGTTTTGCCAACAGTCATAATGAAGGGTGCGGCAGTGTGTGAGGCGATCAACTCTCATGACAGGCTCCCTCTGACGGCCTCACTTGTAGCTGCTCCGCTAGAGCATCACCGCCGAGGGCATCCTGCGCCAGAATCTGCGTTTCCGGATGATAGAGGGCAAGAACGGAGGGTCTCGACTGGCAATTAGGACCAGTTTTCTCAATCGAGTGCACCGCTTCCACCTCCACTTGAATTCCTGGTGAATCGCCCACAGCCAGTTCTCTGAGAACGGGTTTCCTTAACTGACGTCTTCAGCCAGAATAGAACTGAGGCGTTTCACTCAGGGTTGCCCCCAATCAGCCTCTCACAAGCCGAATGAGCCGCGCTCCTATGTGGACAGGAGGTGGGTGGGGTCGAAACTTCCAAGAAAAACGTCGTGGGTTGAAGTGTCGATCCTAGCTGCCTGTATGAAGACATGAATGGACACCCAAGAAAAAATTTTTGCGGGAATTCAAAATTCCTATCCAGCCGACCCACAGCTTGGGTCGGTTCCCCCAAACCGATCCGGCCCGGATCGGTGGGTCGGTCGATGCGGTAGTGCAGGTTTGGAAGATGGTAGAGTGCATCTGTCCCCGTTTGGTACGACTGCAGCAGTTTAGCTTGAGTTATTTCAGAGATTGCCTATTTTCCGAGTATGGGCTGGGTGGAGGTGTGACTTGCATATTCTTTAGCTGTTATGCTCCTAGTTGTTTTTACCCAAACAACCCTAGCGATAACTCTTGTAACCAGCATTCCTGCCGGTCGGCAGATCGATATCTCCCCTGCTGGGAGACGTCAACCTCTCTGGTTGATGTTTCTAGAGCAGGTGTAGTCGGGAGACTTGCCTTCCCCAGTTGGAGTCTCTTTCCTAAGAGACTTCGGTCCCGCCTGGGTGCGCGGGTTACAGTCTCGTTCATGGTTCATCATGGTAAGGGTACCCCATGCATGGCAGTCCTCGAAGTGACTGGGGTGGAGGTGCCTCGAGCGTGACTAACTCGTCTTTCCCTTTTCTCGTTTTTAGGTACTGAAGGTGGCCATATTGGCTGAGAAATACGCGCAAGATTACACGTGGTACGTCGATGTCATATTGAACTTAATTCGAATCGCGGGCGATTTTGTGAGCGAGGAAGTTTGGTACCGTGTCATACAAATCGTGGTCAATCGGGAGGACGTGCAAGGCTACGCGGCCAAGACCGTCTTCGAGGCCTTGCAAGCGCCCGCCTGTCACGAGAACATGGTCAAGGTAGGGGCGTATATCCTCGGCGAATTCGGTAATTTGATTGCCGGCGATCCGAGGTCCAGGTGAGCCAAGACAAGGGCGAGGGTCAGGGTGGAGATGACTCGCGCCATCTTCCCTTTTCAGTCCGTTGGTCCAGTTTCAATTGTTGCACGCCAAGTACCATTTGTGCAGCATCGGCACACGAGCCTTGTTGTTATCGACTTACATCAAGTTTATTAATCTTTTCCCCGAAATCAAAACTCAAATCCAAGATGTTCTGAAATCGGATGGGAATATTCGAAATCCGGATGCCGAATTGCAACAACGGGCCGTCGAGTATTTGGCGTTGAGTCGTATCGCGACGGCCGACGTGCTGGCTACGGTGTTGGAAGAGATGCCCCCGTTCCCGGAGAAGGAATCGAGTCTGTTGTCCAAGTTAAAGAAGAAGAAACCGGCTGGCGCGAGCGATGATCACGGGGCGGGCGAGATTGGCGAAGGGTCGACCGAGAAGGAGAGAAAGCAGTTCCCGCAAGCCGTCTTCAAAGAGGTGAGTCGAAGAAATGACCCTTTTTCCATGCTCAAAATAGTGGGTGTGATGGTGAGAAGGTTGTAGAGCCGATTGCCAGGTGTAACCCTCGTGCCTGGTGGGCCATGACGAGTGAGGGAGAGTAAACGATCTTCCCTGGCTGGGGGACGTTTCAGCCGCAGGCATACAGTAGTCGCAAGACTTGCCTTGCTTCAGTCGGACTTAGTCCCGCCGGCGTTCTCTCCTTCGCCTGCCAGGCTTGGTTGCACAGGGTCGAGGCGGGTTAGGGTGGGAGGAGGTGGGCCTGAGAATGGGCAACTGGATTATGATCCACCGTACAAGTGTTTAATGGGCACTAGGATCATAGGATGCGTGCATGAAACCACCTTACCTGCAGGATCAGTATCCGAACCTATCTCTCACTGGAAGGGGGCGGAGCTTTTCTTAGGGGTCACAGAAGCTTTTGTTTTTAATTTTCCCGCTGTCTTGCTTGGTGCTTTCCTTAGTCCGATTTATCAGGATGTAGAAATCGTTGAACCTCGTGGCCCCAGCGAACTGGACGAAACCAGGTTTTTCTGAAAATATCATCAAAATGTATCATCATATTTGAGCGGAAGGGGGATTGCATTAGATTCTAGTCGTAGAAGTTAATGGTGCATTTTGCAGCCGTGCGGATAGTGTTACAAAATGCATTTCTAAACTCTGGTATTCCTCAGCTGTAGTGATTTTATTTGGCGCTCTATCAGTGCGAACAATGTTTTTAGAACATTGCGAACAGTTTCGGCGGCATGAGCGATGGTGTGAGTGGTGGTACAGCAGACCTGTTGGGTTTGGGTACCCCGACCGGGCCCTCGTCGGCGGCACCGTTCGCATCGGGCGCACCTCAGTTGCTGGACATGTTCGGGGCCACGACGACGATGGGCGGCGTGAGCAATGGCCACTCGACGCTCAATGGACACACGTTCGGTGGAGGCGAGACGGTGGTGCATGGAAAGGAGGAGGACTTGAAGAAGTGAGTCGGGCATTGGTTCAAGTGGGGGCAGGGTGAGTGCGAAGCGCGTTCGTTCAGGGTCCCAATCCTGATAGAAAACGATTGGGATTGAATGTTGGGGAGATGTTTAAGAGGGGGAATGGGAGAGGGGAAGCTGGAGAAACTGTGGCGGATAATTAAACTGATAGCGAGGAAGGAAAGTAGTTTTTTGGCTCTAGATATATTTGTTGGCTACTCAGGGCGGGTTGTAGGTCATCTGCAGCGACAAAAGAGCACTCTAAAAATCCCGAGTGAACGAGCGCTGTATACATAGTGCGGGTAGGACTCACACTCACACGGGCGTGTACAGCACTGTAGGTACAGTGAAGGAGTGCTCTGTTCTATTCTGCCGAAACATGAAGGCGCAGTGTGAGTGGATGCAGAGGGCGTGAGTGGTCAGTGACCAGTTGCCGGTTGCAGATTCGTCTACAAGCAGAACGGTGTGCTGTACGAGGATGACGTGTTGCAAGTGGGAGTCAAGATGGAGGCCAGGCAGAATCTGGCCCGTTTGGGTATGTTCTATGGCAATAAGTCGTCGACGCCGTTTATGGAGTTCACACCGAACGTGACGGCGCCTGGTCAGCTGTCGTCGTTCTTGAATATCCAAGCCAAACCGGTGGATACGATTGTGGAAGGCGGAGCGCAAGTGCAGCAATTAATCAATGTGGAGTGTTTGCAAGATTACACCGGTGGCCCCATGTTACAATTACAATTCGTCCATGATCACGGCGTGAGAAAGAATATCATGTTGAAATTACCATTGTTCTTGTGCAAATTTCTCGAAGGAGCCGAAATGGGATCTGAACAATTTTTTACGAGATGGAAAATATTAAATCAGTGAGTGGAAGCTTCCGGGGAAGAGGAAATTGGTTTTACATTTGCGTATGGTTTCTTTTAGGCCAAATCAAGAAAGCCAGAAAATTTTGAATGCTCGATTCCCCATCGATGATGAGCAGATCAAAATAAAGGTAATAATTTGATGCGGAATATTGGGTTTTGTGAGATTACGACGGATTTATGCTTTCAGTTAAGCGGATTTGGACTGCAAGTGTTGTGCGGAGTTGATCCGAATGCTGCCAATTATGTTGGCGCTGGGATAGTGCACAGCAGGGCGGCACAAATCGGCGTTTTATTACGATTAGAACCGAATCGACAGGCCAACATGTATCGGCTAACAATCAGGAGTTCCAAGGAGTCCGTCTCGAGGCATTTATGCGAGCTCTTGTCCGAACTCTTTTGATTCCAATGTCATGTTCGAGGGGAGGGGATGCACGTGGGTAGGCGAGGCTTGTATATAAGATACAAATAGGGTGGCAAAAATGGTCAGGTTTTCCAGAAACATTATCATTATTCATGTTTTTCTCTACTTCTCGTTTCGAGACTGGCTGTTTTTTTTGGTTTTGTTGAATTTTCCTCTAAAAATTTGGGGTATGGTAAATGAGTTTAGTGGATATCTCTTGTAAAAGTGGGTGAAGAAGATTTGAGTTTTGTGTAACTTGAATATGGGTTTGAGTTTATAGTTATAACCTGTTATGGAATATTGCATAAGTTCTGTTTAAGTGGTTTATTGTTTTGGGGATTTCGATATTCCATATTTGGATTTAACGGAGGGGCAATTTTGGATGTCTCTGTGCATAATATGGTCGGTGTGAGCCCGTTGTGTGGCGTAGACTGCAGTGTTGCGTGACATTCCTCGAGGAATATGATAGGTGCGATGTGGGGGGGGGCATTGTGTAGCTAGCACTAATATGCAGAGGACTTTCTCAAACTTGGATACGCATGTGTGGCAGATTACGAATGTCATGTGTTTGTATGAATAGAATATGGTCTGGTTGAAGAGGTTGTGTGTGGGCGCCCTTCATCTAGCGCGTGCTTACGATTAGAGGCCGGGGTGTGCTCAGTCCCTGCTGGGCGAAGTGATTGCAGATCATGATTCAGGAAACAGAATCTGGGGGATGGTTTAGAAAGAGTGAAGACCAAGAGAAGGAACAGGTCACAGAGTGATTCTGCTCACAGTCTGTTCAGGATTGCCACGAGTCTTGGCTTGGAGTTGTAGACGTCTGCCTCTTACGCTGGTGCGTACTTACAGAAGATGGTTCGACTCCCGCCTAGGGGACAAATGGTTGTCAATTATGTGTTCCGTGTGACTCGGGGCATCATCCTCGCGCACAGGCAAAGGCTTCATCGCTGATGAATGTGGAAAATGTACAGAATGCACAAGTATTGCTCAATATAATTTGGGACTGCAAAGAAATCTAGTTCAAAGTGACTCAGATGAGGCTTTAGAGAAAGAAGGGTTCCGCAACACGGTGAATTTCCAGCAAATATGGATTATGTATGATTTGAATTCACTTGGGACGTCAACGTAATCGACTGATCGAGTGATGCCGCTTATCCGATGAGTGCACAGTCATGTGTTTGAATAAGCTCACCATCACTGATCGCTCGTGCTGATTGTTGCTGGTCTGCTGCAACTGTGGAGCATCAGCTGCCTGGATTGTGACCGCCACGTAACTGATGATTGCACCTCACATTTGCGACTGCAACGTAATCGATAGCTGGTTCCGATTTCCGTGAGGCATAAGAAGTAAGCCGTCCTCCCACTCGAATTCAGGCAAAGCATTATTGAGCGGCGTGTGGCCAGGGGCGATGACGGTTACGCGCATTGTGTGCAGGGGCACAGGCCATAAAAGGGAGGCCGGGACGAGATAAGACCCGGGCTAAAAGGTGTTGACTCGAAGCGCGTAGAATAGGAAACTAGGTGAAAGGAAATCATGTGATAAGGGTCCCTAATTAGTCCAAGCACGCTATATTCACATCGGGTGGTCCCGGAGAGAAGAGCTGATCGAGGCAGAGGAGATAAGTAGTGTGCCGTGTTGACGGGGCCACTGTTTTCATCAGTGAAAGTGACAGTCGAGGTAGTGTATGTGATAAGACTGATAAGGTGGCTAGAATAGTGATAACGGGTGGTATGTTATCACTAGTTGAGCTTTTATAAAAACTACGACAAGCGACTAGCTCTGAGTGAATTGCCCTGAGTATTCTGTCGCGGATAAAGTGATAAGGCTGCCTGGAGATAAGATATCAGTTCATCGTACCTACTCGTCTTCTGTTGGTCTCCCTTATCACTCGTCTTATCAGTCACCAATCAGGAATGGATTTCTTCAACGACTATCTCATGTTTCGCTTAATTTTCGACGACACCAAAGTCGTACCAGGTCGACGACGACCCTCGGCAGGTAGGTCCATCCTGGTGACGAGAATGTGGAGGGGAGAATGTAGAAGCTGTGCTGTAACCATGACTGTTTAGGTCCACCCCCGGCCGCATATGCCAGTCGCCGCGAGAGTATGGTCGATTTGAGAAGGATGTCCGGTAAGACAGTCCACATGGCAAGGTCTCTGCTGGGCACCAGGTCTCGTTTATACTCTGCGAATCGAGGCGGCCGCAGTCGCTACTGCGTGGCCTGAATGTCTTGTTGCAGAGGGGGACTCAAAATCTGCAAATGCGCCATCCACTTTACACTGGCGACGAATACCAATCCCTTTACACTTGGCTCCATGTCACTCGCACTGTCGCATGCCCAACATGACACTCCTGCCTAACAGACGTCAGGAGGGTTCGAGCCCATCCCGGGTAAAAAGTTTTGGTTTTTCACTGCCTCCGTTGCATAGGGGCACCATCAATGACCTGGCGGCAGAGTAGCTGGGACGTGTCGCAAAACTTGCGCTTACCTATTCGACAACGACTGATGCGGAAAAGAAGTGGATCGTGGTCGGGCCCCCCGTCAGGCAGCAGCTCGCATCATTTGTTAGCCATTGAGGAGGAAGACAGACCAGTCAGTGAGTACTGGGTTCTATTCCCAGCAGTGGTGACACTTTTGTAAACTGTGGCTACATTTTTAGGTCCCAGTCAACCAAAAGCAGTGAACAAACATTTGGCTCAGTTTGCGACCCCTGATCGCAAATGGTCATCCTTAGACAGTACTCCCCCAACGAGTGAGTGCATGCCATGCCATACTTTATCCATAGCCAAGCACCATACAGCACTCGAGGGCAAAGGAACACATATTTGACAACCATTTTTGACCCAGGCGGGACTGCGCACCCAGCGTAAGAGGCAGACGCCTTTACCCCGCTTGGCCACGACTCGGGCGCATGCTGTGATGGCTGATTGGCAAAGCACTGAATAGCCACTGATCAGCGATCCATGTCTCATCGTATGACTGTCTGATACATCTAATTCCCGGAAAATATATACAAAAACTTTACCCTTGACTGGGAATCGAACATGGGAATCGCGGTCTGGGATCACCAGTTCAGAAGACTTTTGCTCGAGCCTACAGTTTTTGTGTGTGTGTCTTGACTGCTCAAAGCAGATGTCCCCATTTACTGCGCACTCACAGCTCGGCTTCTTGCCGCGTCTGTGATGGTCACTCACACACAATGTGTGGCACCTTGTTCCATGACTGGCATTGAACGTTTTCACTTTGAACGAGCTATGTTTTCAGTCCAAGTGACCCAAGTTGAAAAAGAAGATGCCGCACGATCACAACAGCCGCCCCAACCCCAACAGCCAGCAGCCAGTGAAGAAGTCGCGATCCCGTCAACCATACCCAAATCCCCAGAACCATATTACTCGTCCATGACAACCTCCGGATTATCAGCCATGCTGAGAATAAAACAGAAATTAGCGAGGAAAAGAAGTGGTAAGCTAACATTTGTTTCTTGACGGGTGAGAAATACGTGAATGGTGAGAAAGGGGGGTTGGCTAGCTGTCAACAGATGATCGATATGACAGTTGCCACAGAATGCACACTGCGCTAACTTTAACCAAAATATCGATTGACCAGGTAAGATATGCAAGTTATAAGGGGCGGGGCTTGGAATGAATCAACCAATCAGGATGCGGGACAGGCTGGACGCACATACAATCCTTTTTTAGGGTCACTTCCCGAGGAACGTCTGGGCATATCTGAGGCTGACCGTACTCGGCTAGCTCCTCCCGGCCATCTGTCAGCGGAGGCTACAGTCTCACAGACGCCAGTATCGGCCAATAGTCCCGTTAGTCCCACTCCTGGTGCTGTCAAATTCTCTCGTCGATCGACTGGCTCGATACCTACGTGCTCGTTATCACCTCGTTTCCTGGCCTCTGGTCTGAGTGCCTTGAGTCCCATAGCCAGTCCGGCTGTGTCGGCCTTGCCGTCGCCCTGCGATGACATGAACCCCCTGCTGGGACTGTCGGCGCACATGACCCCTCGGTCGACCACCGTCGCTGTGACCAGTGTGGCCAAGATCAGCATGGAACGAAGGCAGACGGTGGCCGATATCAGCAGGCAGATGAAGAAGAATGCCTCGCCCTCGGCATCCTCACTGTTGGATATCTACTTGGAGAAAGCCACGTCGAAGAAAGTTCCCACCGATGGCGACGGCAGCGATGGTCAGAATGGTAAGCTAGCTGCACATGTAACATGTGTAATGAGCGTGTATGGTGGGGAAGGTTGTGTATTTGGCTGCCTTATACACGGAGCAGTGCCAGGCTTGTCTTGGCTGGCTGCTCGATACACTCGTCAAGGCGGCAGAAACCCGTCGGGTTGATGTCTCATGCACCTACGACTAGGTGGCCCGCGGCATTGTCAGCGTACGGCTACTCACCCTGTTTCACACTAGCCCATGCAGTATACTCATGAGGCAGTGTAAAAGTGACTTGGCTGCAACAGTACACTGCCATGTCACTTGGCAAACTGGCTCCTCCTACCCACGCGCCTGACGATAGCACTTCTCTGTTCAGACACAGCAGACGAAGAAGACAGCGTTGTGTTGGACTTGGGCTACAAGTACGTGGGCAAGAAAAGGTCGTTGACGTCTGCCACGAGCCGTCGTCGAACACGGGCCCCAACCCCCAACGAAGCTAATGACCCACCAACTGCTGATTTGATCCATTTCTCATCGTCATCTTCGGACGGCGGGGAGGTGACGAGCGGGGATGACTGCAGGGAGGACGAGGGCGGCGAGTGGATGGAGCAGTGCGACGAGGAGCAACTGGTCGGCGAGGACGGTGCACACGCCACCACAGAGAATCGATCAGAGGGTAAGTGCTAGCGGCCAGTGTATGAGGAGGACTTGGTGATGTGTACGGCATCGAAGACAACCAAGCTGACATTCCCTGAACTAATGGGGCTAAGGAGGATCGACTGCCAGACGAGCCTCTATCCTGATTTGGCATTTCCAGAATTGACAATAGCCCTTATAAAATCAAAGACGACGTCTAAAAAATGTGCTCGAAACTTTTCTGCACACCAAAAATTAGAATGTGCCGTGGATATGCCATCACCAAACGCTCATGCGCACTCGAGGATGATCCCATGGATTTTCCATGTGCTTATATCAATCAAAGCGAGTTGGGAGGCCAGAAGGGATGCCTGCAAGAACACTCTCGCTGTATCGGGACAGTCTGGCGAACAAAGAGGGTGATCAAGTTTGCACCTCAACTGTATCTACTGTACGTACATTCCACAAAAAGCAGGGAGCAGGGACAGTATGGACATCAGGGTGTAACAATCAATAGGCACAAGTAGCATGTCAAGCAGTCCGGTTGATGTTTCACCAGTCTTGGATTAGACTACTAGAGGTATGAGACTGCTACTACGAGTTTTATGCGGGGTGTGTAAACTCCCCTCGGCACCACCTACGCGCCACAAGTATTCTTCTGGTGGGAGTCAGGTGCCCAGACTCAGGACGTAGGTGGTGGGCGAGTGTTACAAGGGCGTGAGGAAGCAACCAAACCTGCATCCAGGCAGGACACGAACCCGTCAGGAATTTGTTATGGTTTCCTTGGCTTGACTGGGCCTGGGCAATAGTCGCAGTCTTCTCTGATCAAGCTTCTTACTGCTTCTGCTTGATGTCAGAATTTAACTGGCAAGAGAGCGCTTATCCCTTGCCAGCCTGACGATGAGTGAGGGCATCTGGAAACTCAAGCATGCTAGACAACAGTAGTTTGTCTTATTTGACACACTCGCGCCAGATACGATTGGCTTATGTCAGGATGACATAGGCAGCGGAGCGCGCTAATAAAAAATATGTGGTTGGAAGTGACCATTTGTCGAGTAGAGTAGAGAAGAGGGGTTCACTCGATTGCTGAATCCAGATCAAAGAAATCTGGCATAAAGTGCTTCAGGCTGGTGTCAGCTGACCACTATTGCCTCTGTAGTGATAACTGTAGCAAGACTGTATATGCGTAGGCTGAGTGGCCTCAGAGAATGCCAATCTATGTCCATCTTGCTTTACTAGCCGCCGTGCCGCAGTCAGTGACGACGAGGAAGGAGTCCGTGATTGAATACAAAGAGGTATTCCAAAAAGTGTAAGTGGCCTTTCTTGAGAGACTGATCGTGAGCCTCAGGCTCATACGCACTGTGTCCCCACCCAGTCGCCTGGAGCCTTCTTTATTTATAGCACCAGTCGACGTCCCATGGCGCCTTGCTTGGCCGCTATGGCATTAAAGTTGAAAAAGAATGTAATGCATCCTAGGCGTGGTGGGTGGCCACGAAGAGGGGAGACTTTACCCGAAATGTCAGAATCGGCTTATCCAGAGGACAGTGACGCGTATGAGGAAGCCTGGGAAAGAAAGTCTAGTGTTCCATTGCCCCCCAGACGCGAGGTCGGTCGATTACTGCAGCACCAACGACCGTGCGCGTCGCAGGAAGTGTCCAAGGATGACCGAGAACAGACTAAGATCGTGCGTCGATTGTCACAGTCGAGACAGAGCCAGTCCCGAGGACAAGCGATCGCTGGCGCCGTGGAAGAGGAAGCCAAACCGAGGAAGAAGCTCTCCGTTCCCACACATAATGCTACCACCCCATCCATTCCAGTAAGTTAGTTTTGTGGAAGTCGGAGGTTCGAACCCCACTTAGGGTAACACTTTTTCACTTTTCTTCTCAATTTTCTCAACCACATCTCTGACCACGGGTGTGTTTAGATAATCAAATCCACAATTGCAACGCCAGTCGACACCAATCCAAGTTCGACGCTGGGACTAAACCTTCAACCTCAAATTTCAAGCCGCCAGTTGCAGTCCCTCGCAACGACACCATTGGTACCGACGAGACCACATGAATCACTAGACAGGAAGTGCAGCGATGCCCCGAGCCTATTAATTATCACGCCAGAAATGCCCGATCGATCGAAATCAAGCGTAACAGGTAAGCGACCGCGAGAGTTCGAATCCCACTCGCTCCATTCCTTTGACTCGATTCTACTTCCCCAGAATCACTTCGTCCATCGAGAGGGATAGCGCAGGAAGAAAAACGCCGTCATTTGAGCACCAGTTCCGCGAAGCCTGAAAGAGGTCGGCAGCAGCCCGCCACACCAGCCATAGCAACAGAAGACATGGCTGGGCAAAAGCACATGACCAACCCCGCATCGCATCCGAACCCCCTGGAACAAGCCTTGGCAAAGTCAGTGGCCCAAAATAAGGATGTGGTAAGCTTGCGGACAGGGCCATGACCAATTTATCTTTCTGCAATTTATGTGTTTAGATGTTGAAACAAGGCGAAGTTTCCATTTCCATTCATTATTCACAGTCGATCGGCTTTCTCACAGTGACCATAAATAAAATCAAACATATCCCTCATTTGAGAGGTGAGTGCACTCCAACTGCAAGTGCTCGTCAAAAACTCTTTTCCCAAATGCCTGAACATCACTTCAGGGATGCGTCTTGCCTTTACACGTATTCTGCCTGGTCATGGCTATGCATGGCCACATCATACAAGGCTATGAGTATTACGGCTACGCTCAAATACTGTAGCACAGCCATGTGCTTGCTAATCTCACATTTTCTTCACTCAAATTCGGATTTTTAAGATTGTTAGGAATGGCGCGAAATTCAAAACCTGTCATATTTTAGAGGCGTTCTTAAGAATCATGCGATTCGAAAGCGATCGTTTGATCGAATCGACGCAGTCACCAATCGTGATGAGGAAAGGTCACAAAACTCATGTATCCAAGCAAGCCTACATGTTTGGAATGGAGGAGCCGAAATTGCTGATTACGCATTTAGTCATCGAGGTAATGTGCAGCCATACAAGACACTGTAGGTACAGCACTGCACTGTAGGCATTGTAGTCACAGCACGGCACAGCACTGTATGCGCAGCACTGTAGGCACAGCACAGCACTGTATGCGCAGCCTTGTAGGCATTGTAGGCACAGCACATCACTGTATGCGCAGCATTGTAAGCACAGCACATCACTGTATGCGCAGCATTGTATGCACAGCACAGCACTGTATGCGCAGCACTGTAAGCACTGCACGGCACTTCACAGCATTTTAGTGCTGTGCCTACAGTGCAAAGGTTGGACGGACACCCTTGCTCTTGCATGTACTTCCCCACGCCTATTCATGGGGGTGCAACCAATCAATACATCGATCCCTACTTACAGTCCCGCAGTCCCACCTCTAGTGTGGCTGGTCATGGACGGGCGCTCGTCGGGCCAGACGATTAGAACAATGCCAACATCAGTTTCCCCTCTTCAGCTGTGGGAATATTACGCAATCAATGACCACCGTCGATTCGGCTACGTGGTCATCGGACCACACGCTGGCGGCAGTGGCTGCGTGCAATGGACACGCATGTGCAAGAATCCCAATTTCCCCAGTTCCGTTTGGCATCAGTTTACTCGACCACCTGACCATTGATTGGTGTACTCGTGACTGCCCCAATGACACCTCGCAGCCCCGCCTCCTGGCACTATCGCTTATTTCATGTACACATCACAACAAGCAGAGCACACACAACCAGTACGTCTTATGCCAGAGCAAACACGATTGTCCACGCCACATCGGCCCCGCCGTCCACCCTCTGAGTCCACTTTTGGCCCTACTAAAGTACAAACAGCCGCTCTCACAAATTCCAAAAAAGTGGTCCGGCATCCAGCTTATCATAAATCTAAACTTCTAGTCATTCAAGGCCATCGATCCGCCCTGTAGTCCCCTTGAAAGGCCGTCGTACACAGAATTCACCAACCACACAACCTCAGCCAATGTGCAAAACAGCTAACACCAAGTGAGCAAGAAATATTCAAAAGTGCAACCTCGACCTACAAGGTCAAAAAAACAGAAATAATTAATAAGGGGTCAAAAATTTAAAAAACTTCCACCGATATTTCAATGCACAGACAGAATCCGAAATGAAATCAAGAAAAACTTTGAATCACTTTTCACAAAATCCAAAAAAGGAAAGCTCAGTTCATCACATGAAAGGCAGCCCCATTACCGCCACTTTCCAAAACCATCTCAAAAACAGGCTTCTTAATTTGACGAGGTCACAAAATCTGCACACGCCAATAAATATACCCACACTCTGCCATCTCAAAAAGGATCCAAACCTTTTTCGCCCGGTTTGATTTCCAAAATTGCCGGATACATTTCCAATATGCGTAGTAGAATGCCGTCCACATAGGCGCGTAATTTCTTATTGACTATCTCTTGGTCGCGCAATGCCTCCATCACCTGAAAAAGAGACATAATTTTACAACGCAACACTGGCGATCGGGCATGCAGGGAGGGGGACTGGGGCATGGCCTTGGCATATCCTAGGGCGAGGAAGGACAAGCCAGCGGACGGTCTTCGCCACAGGATCGAGCCCACGCAGTCCAGGCACCTTGTGTATGCTTTATTCATCAACCACACAAGAACCGTTCAGACTCACAATTGCAACAGGCGTACCGCGGGGAGCGGATAATCTCAAAAACACTCCAGGCAGGCCTCCTGGTCATAGGTGCCAAAGACATCAACCCGACGGGTTTCTGCCTCGCCTCGAGAGTGTATCGATCGGCCAACCAAGGCAAGCCTAGACTGCTCTGTGTATAAGGCTGCCAGTCAAGGCAACCAAATACACAACCTTCCCGACCAAACACGCCTACTACACAATCCGGAAAAGGGTTCTCATAATCCTGAATCCAAATTGCCCAGACTGCAACTCATACCAGGAACTCAATACGAATTATCAAAAACCTGCAAACCTGCAAACCTGCAAACCTAAATAGCCACACGACCTTGATCTCGTTCTCGGTCTGGCCCTGATCTGGGAGAGGCAGATCAGTCCCTGAACTGGTGCAGATAAGGTATCCGCGCCAATTACACTCGCCAGCGCAGCCAACCAAGGTATTAGATCTGATTAATGGCTTAAACACCACCCTGACGGGGTTAATGGCCGTACACTGGACAATACACCGGGTGCACGATCAAGTCCGGGTACGGAAAGCAGGCTGAAGCATTGACATGGCGGGCTTCGCCTGGCTTGGAAGGATTGTTTCGAGCGGCCACCGAAGGCTACTCGGCACGCTGTAGTACAGTATTATGGTTTCCCACACAGCCACATATGTATTCTACCTGATCCAAGCTTGCGCACTAGCCTGCCACCAGCATAACCTCCCAATGTGCCCTTGTTCCAAACCCCAGTGCAAGAGTAGCAGAAGCTATCAGCACCGCTCTTCATCTCTCGCCTGCTGACCTGTCACCAGTCGGATATGACGCGCCAGCTGCCTATAAGTCATGTCATACTTTATTCGTAGCCGATACTATAGGCGCACTCGAGGGCTAAGGAACACATATTTGACAATCACTTTTACCCGGCGGGAGTCGAGCCCTCCCACCTAAGTGCCCAGCGTGAGAGGCAGTCCTCAACTCGCCTAGGCCACAGACCCAGGTATTCACCTCGCTACCACTAACTCACTCACCTGATCCTTCGACATCCTGTCCATTTCATCGGCTAACGATGGCGCATTGGCCAACAGACTTCGCCCGTGCTCGACAGACGCGTGCAGCAACTCGGCGTGCAGTTCGTCATTGGTCTCGCGCAACCGTTTCTGTTCTTCTTTTAATCTTAGCAATTCTTCTTCCAATTCACCGGCCGTCACACCCACACGACCACGCTCGTTTCTTAAACGATCGACTTCCCGCCTGAAAGTTGGAAAACACCCAAATTATGGATGTCAATGCTAGCCTAGTGGATGGCACGACGCGACTACGTCACCCATCGTGCCTAAATGATGATCACAATTTAGTAGTTCGTGATCATGATCACTCTTAGTGCAGAGTGAGTTACCATCCACCATCCTACTCGCCTCAACGTCCCCCCTCCCCACCGCATTCAAGAATAAAGTTGATTTAGTCGCTGATTCGAATTCTGTGGTTTCTAATGAATCAGTTCGAAAGCGGATGGACAGGAACTTCGCAGGGATCATGGCCACGACCGAGTGTAACAAACGACGCCCAGTCATCAAGCCACGGACAATCATAGCCACGACCACTGATCACTAAAATTTCTTAGCGATGACCCTCGCCAGGATGGTGTTCACTGCAGATGACTGATCATGATCATTATATGATCACTCCATCAGTGATCACACTATCATGATCACGTGATCAATGATGATCGGTGGATGAATCGAGGACGATTACTGCACTTACCTCAACTCCTCGCTGGTCTCCAACGCGTCCCTCAATCTCTTCTCCGTCTCCTCTTTCTCCTTCCACAATCTTTGTTCGCCCGTCTTCCTCGAATTCTCTCTCGACTCCAACTCGTGTTGAGAATCGGCCAAAGTCTCTTCCAAATGTTGGCATTTTCGTCGCAGTTGTTCCATTTCAGTCACAATCTTCTCCCTCTCGCTGGTGCACTGTTCGTGATCGCGTTCCATCAATCGATGACGCAAGCTCAGTGCGTCTAATTCCAATTGCTTCTCTCGTTCCGCATGGGCAACTAATTCACGGCACTTGCGGTCATTGTCGGCCAATTGGGCGCGCCATTTGTCTTCGCTTGTCTGAAAAGAAAGTTGAGTTGGTGACTGCATGACCCCACATATTGAACTGGGAATAATGGGACACGATACCAGATCAGGTCCGATCGATAATCGATCAGTGATGGTACCAAGAATACAAAAATTCACTCTCAAAAAAACTAAGGCATAATACTGTTGGTCATTCTTTGAACCTATGCACAAACCGAACGTCCATCAAGACTGGCCGTTCTTACAATCGGTCAGAAAAAACTTCTGGAACCATAAAAACATCTTCCAAAATACGGCTAAGAGAATAAGTTGAAACCACAAGGATTAGTCCCAACACAATTTCCAAAACTTACCAGCATTTGTTCCTCCAATAAATTCAATTTTTCTCTGAGTACGGCATTCTCTTGTTTCAATCGGACATACTTATCGTCCGTTTCTCGCTGATGTTCCAACTGTTTTTGAATTTTCTCCATACGACTATTCAATTCGGATAACTCTTCGGGCGACACGACCACCCCGCCCGGATCCGATGCTGATACAGATTCCAAATCGTCCGAACCGAAACTCGAACGTCGACTGGCGCCTCGCGTCGATGATCCGCCTGGACGACCTCGAAATAAGTGACTGAAAAACATATGTTCCTAAAAACTTGCCTTGTTTCGACCAAAATCCGAATTACCTGGCTAAAGCATTCGTGGTCAAATATTTTGGTCCGCTTCTAAAAAGAGAGGCAGCTCTTTGTGGTACACAATGCAGTTGTGTCGTGCATCCAACTCACTGTGAGCGAGCTCGACTGACTGCCCTGGTCGCCTATGCCAAGTTGGTTCAGGTACGTTGAGTCAACATTCCCTTCCAATAGTGTAACCACCCTGCGCTCATCAGGCGGGTGCTCTCCATGATCCCAGGTGCAAATGCAACGCTGTTACACCTGCCTAAAGGTGGGGCTGGGACGGATGCAAAGGCATATGGCCGCAGTGCCAGTGTCTCCCACCTGGATCGGTGCCACGCTCAACAAGGCCCCAGGTAAACAGGTGGTCAGCACTGCCGGGTGTACACTTACGTTGGTGAGTAATCCTTGGACGGCGTCAATGGCGAGTCGAGGATCGATCGATTGTGCTCGCCGTCATACACTGGCTCACTGGAATAATCACGACCCGCATCATCGCTACTAAAAGAGGAGGTCGAATAAGGACTGATAAGATACATTGAATAGCACGGATGAGACAGATACATCAGCTTATCAGTGCAAAATGATAGCAACTTAAGCATAATCAATGATAAGACCATGGTAAGGATTGGAGTACAGTGCCCAACCCAATCTAGTATCTGTTTAAGGTGCTGCATTGAGCAGACACCAAGGCAAGTATTCCTGATAACATCAATGCGGCACCAGAATATCGAGTAAGTTATAACTGATCACGGTCACAATTTCAATCATTATCGACAAGACATTATTTTTGAATGAGCTCTGATCAGGCATAATTCCACAGTGGCCGCGCACACGAAGTCGAGGACTGACCAGTTCAATGAACTTGATCAAAATTAGAATTAGCCCCCTGCTGAGATCCTTTGAACTCAGCTAAACGATCACGAGGACGATGATCAGCACTGATACCTTCCTAATACAGATTTTCAGCGATCCGACTAAAACGATAGATCACTTTATCGCTGATCTGATGACGCTGTCACTGCTAAGGTGCTGATCATATTAAATCCAATCGATCGATTTTTGATCAAAAGTGTTACCATGCAATCCCAGCTTGTACCCCGCCATCCTTCCTGCTCACCTTTGATACATCTTGGCACCAGTTCCGTTGCCAATTCCCGATTGTCCAACAAAATCGCTCAAATCGATTAAATCGTTTACAAACGCCGGTGATAGATCATTCGCTTGATCAGCATCCGCACTTTTTAATTCAGCATTGATCGACGACGAAGCAACGAGTCCGTTCTCCATGAAATTGTCGATCCTTTGGAAAAATCCAATTAAAAAAAATGAAAAATTTGTACACTACCACCCGTAGAGTAGATGGATACACGTATTGGCTGGAAGGCCCCGCGCCCACCTAACGTGACTAACACGAGCGTACGATCGGGGCGAACAATAGAGGAAACATATCGTACCATACATAGCTTCTAGACGTTCGTTCAGTAAGCCCAATGGATGATGACGTAGACGTAACCAGTCGGCCGGGCGGGCGGACACTAGGCGATGTATAAGAAAACGGTAAAGCCTTGATTGCTATTGACAGACGCGACGAATCGTTGAGTGGCGGCAGGACGAAAACCGGCCCACCAAAACCGTCCAAACCAACCCAAATCGAGCTGTTCCTGCGACGATGTTGAGGAGTCGAGTATCTAAAGAGGCAAAACGAACGTGTGTGCACAGGGGGTGGCAAGACGAGGCTAGGAGGATCGACGATACAATAGCCGTATATAGCTAGGCAGCCGTCCAAAAGAGCAGCCACCGGTATCGAATAGTGAAAAAATGGAGGACGCCTAGGCCAAGCCAATGGCCTACCAGTACTCGCCTCTGAAAATACTAGACGACACGAATTGTATGAGGACGCGAAAATACACAGTCCCGCGCAACCTGGTGCGGCCGGCATTTCCCCAGCCCGCCTACATACACTAACATCATCGAAACGGACGCGATGGCGAATCGACGCAAAACGAACCATTTACGAGTAAAAAAGAAATAAAAACTAGTTTCATCCTGCCGAATTTCTCGAAATTAGGTTTTTTAGAAGACAGATAGCCTAGGATCAGCCGAGCGTCTAGTAAGCTGCTATTAACACCTTAAAAAGTAAAAAAGCTTACTCGAAACTGTACTAATTAAATGTCGATAAGCCTAAGAGCCAGTGCGCATGATGCAAATTTCGGACCCAATGCCTGAGCACGTGACAATTTCCCGCACTACAGCAGACAAATTAGCTGCTGCGATGCACAGGCGCGGGAAGTTTAAAGTGCAAATATTGGCTGAAGACAAAAGCTGTATGAATTTTTATTCGCACCAATGCTCAGGAAAAGTGAGAAATACTGTATGTTAGCGACTAAGGACTAAGTCATACCATGAATTAGTCAGGACTACTGGCAGTACATTGACGAGCACATGAAATGGGACTAAATTCCTGTAGTGTCATTTGAGTGTACAGTGATCGATGACCCAGTGGAGTTATCCTGATCGACCCCAGTGGTTCTGAACTGAAGGGTTGTCCAGTGGGGTGTAGACGGCTGACCCGAACCAGAAGCACTCTGGGATTGCACATTGGTGGAGCTCGGCCCTTGGCTAATCTTTGAGTAATCTGTGGATGGGTGTGAGCTAACAGTGGCGGGTGCGGCTGATGCTGGGGATGACACAATTCTGTGCGTGGTTACTGGCGGGGGAGCTGAGCATGGGGGTGGTGTTGCTGGATTCCCAGTCGAAGTGGCTCGAGTTGTACTTGTGGCGCCATCACCTGAAACAATGGATCGCTGTCTGCTTGCTTGAAGAACGAGCCCTCTGCTTACTCTCGGCATCACTGCCATTCTTCCAGAAGCACAGACCACGCCATGCTTGTTGGGCCATAAAAGTGGGTAGTATTGCTTCTGGACTTTTCTCCACGATATGCAGGTGCTCCACATCACCAGCTATATCTAAATTTTCCTTCCAGAAATTAACCCTTCGCCCAAGCGTGATCACGTGGATATCGGCAAACTTTCCCGTCCTGATTTTATTTGCTAACTGAGAAGCATCAGGACCGTTGAAGCTGAAAAAATTATAAACAAAAGGATTCCGCCTCCGCTATTCTGATTGGCTAGCTTGTTTCGTGAACTCCGCCTCCACGCCGTAGTATTCCTCACTTGTTATAACTTACCAATCGCCACTGATCACAAAGACCGAATGTGGTACTCCAGGTCTGTAGCCAGCTTTCTCGGTCAGGACATGGTAATGGACTGCTTCGAGGGCGCTAAGAACAGACAGTGCCACTTTGGATACTCCAGAAGCCACCTCACTTACTTTGATATGTATCTTTCTGTGCCATACGGACCATTATTAAGCAAATTTCCCACCTTTTCCATAAAGGCTTCATGATTTTTTGCGTCCGAAAACGAAATTGCAACGTCGGCGTCCCTTGCATAAGCAACCATGGCGGCCTGGATTCCCTTGCTGCCGAAGTGGAATGGTCTGAGAAGATTTGACATGAAACCAAGTGCCTACGAGAAAAGCAATGGCATCGCTAAACTGGCTAACAAGAAAACCTGGCCAGCATAGCTCGCACAACTATAAAGTAAGAATGTGCCACCCATCTGAATTTTTGGACTCTGACTGGCTGGATTCAACAGTTAAGCCATAGGATTACAGTCCTGTGAGGGGATCACTCGACACGACAGATTCCCTTCCTAGGTCTCACTTGAGCACTTCTAGGGGATCTTGGAACAGAACACCACTTTCCTCGGGCGATGGCGGGTGTCATCTGAACCCAAGGTTCGACAGCTGCCACTGCTCGTTCGGCTCCTGTCTCCGTTTGGGGTCTTCACGGTATACGTACAGTAAGTTAACCATTGCGTGGCGTGAAGCCCAGTGAACGGTTTCACAGATTGACTTTCCTGGTCGACTAAACCGTGCGACCCCAGCCGCTTGCTTCCAAGCGGACAGACACATGCTTGAAGCTTGGCTAGTTGCCAAGTGCAAAATGGACTTACCGACTGCGTCAGCTGAGCATTCATGTTCCTGGATACGTCAACAACAAAGACGACATCAGCAGCCACTGTCTCCATTTCGCACGGGTAGAAACCTAAAATGGGTCGTTCATTGCGTGCCTGTCATTCTTCTGTCTGATTGGCTAGAGCACTGTCTGATTTGCTGGCACCGCTCCAAGTATTTCTCACTTGCTAAAACTTTTTTCACATAATCATGTGTAACGGGAGAGCCCTCTGGCGTTTGGATGCGCTAGTGTGATTGGTACGATAGTTGTGTGTGCGCAAGTGGAGAGTGCGCTGCGCAGTAATGTATGTGTGAAAAATGTAGGAGTGGCCCAACTACTCAGTAAGCACTCTAATTCCTGCCTAATATTCTTGTATCACACATGCAAGATAACAAGTCTCTCTGCCCACAAATCGGTCATGTCTAAAACCAGGATGGGCAGCCACGTATTATTCACCTGTTGAAACAGGACTAATAACTGGTGACGTAGGAAACGTCAAAACAGCAACTTACTTTTAACAGGCGCGTAATTGCATATCTGCTTAGCCATAAGACCAGCTCTAGTGACGTTCAGCAAGTCTGAGAAATCACTGAAATCGAAATAATTATCCAAGCCGCCAGCCAGCATAACCAGTTGTTCAGGGTCCCTGTTCGGTCCAACTCCCACAGTCAGCACGAGGGCACCTGAATTTTGCAGTTGACGAACTATGGCAAAATTTTCTTTCTTGCCGTTCGATCCTTGGTTGCTAGAAGGCAAGATTTTTGCTTGTAACGTGGCCTGCTATGACATTCTAGTCCAGTCTCTCCTTTGCTCTCACCAAGTACAGATTATTATATCCTGAAGTTTACAGCCTGCCCCTGTGCTGTATGCATACAGCAATCACTGCATTGCAGTGATGGCTGCATGCATGCAGGGGCACCCATATGGACATAGCATTGCACAGCTCACACAGGGACACAATGCACTATCATACCTGGAATAGGACACCAGTACCACTACGGTGGGATAGCACGACCGCTCTCCATGCTCCACCGTCAGTATACGATCCCACGTGTAGCCCAATGCCCTGGTAAACCCAATCTGGCAGTGATCTCAGGCATCGTGTGGGCAGGTCAGTGTAAGACTGCTTACTTATCGATCGGTGCATCAGACAACTTGCGTGTGAAGGTGGAAAGAAGAATGGCTGCCACGATATCCGTCGTCTCACTGTACCGATTTAGGTCGAACATAGTCGTGCTTTGGTCGTTGTAGAACTGCAATGCCACGTGGGTTTGATCCACAGCAACATTAAAGTGATCGGTAAGGGCGAATAAAAAGTCTTTGAGCTGCAAATTGCCAAGTGATTATAATCTGATTCTGGCAGGTGAAGTTGCTTTCTTACAGCAAGTTCAGAGTCCTCGTCGGGTATGAAATGCGTATCCTCTACCACCAGGGCAATGTCAACCTTATTTGGACATACTGAAAAGCGAGATAATCAAACAGCATGAAATATTCAAAATTGTCGAAAAAGTGTTGCGCCTGGTGAGATTTGAACCCAAGAATCACAAAGGGTTTAAAAGCAGTGATTCTTTCATCCAGTTTGACAACACTATCAGAAACCACCACATTTTTTCGCCCACTCACTTTTGCTAGCCAATAGACAATCATAAGAAGAAGTCACTATCACTATGACAAGCATACAAACGTTCCAACTTTTCATTGTGTAAAAAATCAACTAAATAAGCATAAGCTAGAATAACAACAAAGCAACTGAAAAACTTTCTTTTCCGAGCTTGGTTCAAGTAATAAGGAATGTTGGCCAGCGAGCACAGTGCGAGCAATGTTGAATCTGTCTGCTCATCATGCATTCTATCCACTCCCATTCTTGTCATTGCCCGTATCCGGGTTAAGCTCATCGCTACTAGGCTCGTCAAAGTTTACGCAGCAGTAAATCGTTAAGCCGGCACAGACGAAATGATGGCGTGACAGAAATGAAGGAGTTTGGGAAGTGATAAGAAGGTCATGCCGAATCGGGGTTTCGTTTACATTCGGGCGTCGACTACTGCTTCTGTTGTGCGCGCTCTTGGGAGAAGACGGAGGAGACAAGTATTGTTATGGCGATATGCCACTTTATGGCCATTTCCCAGACCTTGACTCCACCTCTAACTGCTTTTTGCTCCTTTAAAAACCACCGCCCACATTTTGTTTTCCCTTTGGGATAGATTGCTACAGTATGCCTTTCATATAAGCTCTGCTTATTCCTCACCCGGTGCGCTGATCACAGCTCGAAGGGAAAATTTGTCTGGACGAGTTGGGCTTCTGCTAAAATTTTGCATGCTTTAACTTTTACACCGACCGCCTACTTATCGTTAGTTGGTTAGAACAGCATGAAATTCAGCAGGCGAAAGGTCATTTCCGTATTCTGGCAAGGCATACCTTCTGGAGTCCAAAAATGCCACAGGGAGACTCAAAGGAGGTGTGATGCAAGACGTAAAGTACTATGCTCATGTGCACATGTCCTGGCAGACGATGAGAGTGATGTGCTGCCGAGCCAACAACCGCTGCCTGGGCCAGGTTTCACCAAGTTACAAGCAAAACAAGTCAAAATTCACACATTACAAGCTCACAAGTTACGAGTCCACAAGCGACTTGCGCTTCACCAAAATGAATAATCCATTGGCAGCTCCTAGAGTTACAAGACTTTTTGCGGGAGCACTGGCACGACTGCGAGCAGTTCGGTTTCATAAACTTACAATTGAATTTTCTACGAGTCAGAACGAGACTGGTAGGACTTGTTGCCTTGCTGGTTTTTATCTATCTCCCCTATGTTATTGCAACGGATTCGTTTTCTTTCCGTCTTTTGGCAGGTCACTGATGATGGCAGGAAATCAAAAACTTATCAAACCCCCTTTCCCCCTCACCTTCCAAAAAATCAATGCGCTGCAGCCTTCTGGATTTGGGCTCATTTACAAGTTCTGCCTCCATCTTTCACAGGTCGCTCTCTACAAGCCCGCTTTTTTACAAGGGCCCGAAAAGTCGTGGTGAAACGCTCGTTCGTCAGGCTTGTACCGTATTGCCCGTAGTTCTCTATACTTGCAACGTGTTTTTACTTAATGGCCAAAGGCCCCTTGTACCCAGGCATCTCTCACGCTTGCATTTCTAACTTGTGAGTTTGTTTGTGATCAAACGCTAATACTTGTAAAATAGTCACTTGTGGCGCTTGTAACACTTGGAATTGCCTCGGTGAAACTCGGCCCTGCAGTATGCGTTGGGCGTTAGATGCGCAGTCACGGGCGAGCGTTCGACCCGCGGCCCCATAAATCAGTTTTTGGGCAGTGCTCCTTCACCCTCGAGAGCGTTTGGTGATGTGGTAAAATAGGAACAGGAAGCGTTTGCAGCTCCTTCCACGCTATGAGTGCAAGCAGACTTTTGCAGCCACCCACTCAAATCCGTGCCCCAGCGGAGTGCGAGTGCTTGAGTGCCCACAGCCCATACTAATAAGATGGGTCTTCAGTCTGTATTACATCCATTGACATCTCACGACGGGTACATTTTATTCCACTTTGTCACAGCTGGACTAAAAAGTGTGGACCTCTACACAGTTAGCTAATCACTCCAGCCAATGGCTATGTTCACTCTAAGACAGCTTTATGTTCTATAGCTGGAGGTGATTTGGGTTATCCAATACTGTTTGACTGTTAGTAGCGAAGTGGGCGAGCGGGGGGAGGAGGAGCAGTTGTAGTGGCAGGTATTTCGGCTGTTGTGGTCGCAGCCTCGGTTGTTGGGCCAGCAGTGGTAGTCGGAGGCGGGATATAGCCTAGAAAGGACAGCACGCGTCAATAACGAACGAGGACTTTGATGTACTTTACTGCACATCACCAATATCAGGGCTGATGCCATGCTCAGAAATTTTTCTTTTTCCAAATAACCAAAAATCTTACCAGCAGGGCACAGCGTTCGCCAAGCTTGCTTGTACAAATAGGAGGGCAAGATGACTGCTGGGTCGGCTTGAGCTTCCCAAATGTTGCTCGAAACAGCGGCAACATCCACAATTTCTTTCCAGAAGTTGAATCTGTTCGATAATTGCACGACAACTATTTCAGCTCGCTTATCCGATCGAATCTGGTTGGCGAAGTCGACGGGATCTGAGCCACTAAAGCTGAAACGATCCTTCGTTAAACCTCCAATATTTCGATGAGGTCAAACTTGAACACAGTCCTACTTACCAATCGGCAGTGAAGATGAAGACCTCGTGGGGAACATCAGGTCGATATCCCACCGACTCAACAAACACGTGGTTAACTACACGGTCAAGAGCGCTAAAGCCAAAAAACCAGGCTGTTACATGGGAAAAACAGTCTCCTTCACAAAAAGTCGAACCAAGCTTACTCATATATATTTCTCGGCTCTGACGGGGCCGTGACGTTCAAATATTGTTCCACTAAGTTAATGAAATCGCTTTCGGTTCTAACTTTACTATCATTCAGGGAGATAGCCACGTAGCCCACTTCGCTGTAGGTGACCAACGCAGCTTGCACGCCCTTCGAACCGAACGTGTATGGTTGCAAGAAATTAATTATGAAATCTCTGACCTAAAAAGGGGAAATGAGTACGATGGCAAAGGCGGGATATTCAAATATAGCTTACAGCTCCGGCGAGAGTTGCATCAAAATTCTTCGATATGTCAACAACGAATACAACATCGGCCTTGACATACTCCACTTCGCAAGGCAAAAAGCCTGAATATATGAAGAGAAGCTTTTCAAGACTGTTTTGAAAAATTATTTATAAAGTACTAACCCAGCACAGGTTTATAATTGCAGGCTTGCTTAGCTATCTGGTCGGCTATTTCATCGCCATTATCCGTTGTCAAATCAGAGAAATCTTCAAAGTCGTAATAGTTGCTTCTGTCACCGGCCAGTTCGATTAGGAACCCTGCATCCCTGTTCTTGCCAACACCAACCGTGATCAATAAGGCGCCCGAATGGCGCAGTTCGCGCGCCCAATACAATGCGCGACCTTGATCAGCGGTTTGAGAGGCTCCAAATTGATTGGGACCATTTTCGCTAAAATGCATCTTTATCGTGTGGATATCGAGTATAGTAGGCTCGAATGCAGGAGAAGATTGCATGCTGCTTCTCTCTCGTGACTGAGAAAATTCTGTAAGCGTGTGCCCTCTGTGTTTATAAAAAATGCAAAAACTTTTGCTGTTTCAAAAAAGGATGTAAGCCTGCAAGCCTACGTCTGGACATGAGACTTACTGTGAATACGACAGCAAGACGACAACTGTGGGGTAGCACGAGCGTTCTCCGTTTTCCACCGACAATATATCCGTCCATGTGTAGTTCAGAGCACTGAAAAAATTGAAAATGTAATTATTATCAGATTAGTCAATGATCGATGTTTTGCATACTCGGCGATCACTGGTGGAGTGCTGGCCCCGCGGGAGAATGCTTGTCTCACGATGGCCGACTTGGCGTCATTAGTTTCTGAGAAGGTGTTCAGGTTGAAGACGGTCTTGCTGTCGACACCGTACAGTTGATAGGCAACGTGTGCGTATGCATCGCCAAGATGAAATTCGTCCACTATGGTCGATAAGAAAGCTTTCACCTGAAATATGAGGGCTGTATGCTTGAAGTTACTAGACCCAGCCCATGTCTTACGTTTGTCTCTGCTATGACATCTGTGAGAAAGGTTGAATCTTCCACCACCAGAGCGAGATCCAATTGATGGTCACATGCTGCAAAGCAGTGCGAAATGCATTTCCCCAATGACTTGGTATCTAGATGCAGTCACTCCAAGGCCCTCGTTTCTAAAGGTGCTACATTCTTATGGTCAGAGGAGTCACTATGACTTACACTGGAATGCACTGGCATAAGCAACCAGCATCAAGCACACTAGTGCCACAGTCTTCATTGTTCTTGCTTTGATAGCAATAATAGAATGACACGCCAAAGTTTATGCGTGCTCCAACCACTACAGGACAAGCCACCACGTCCGAGTCGAGATGTTAGAACTGGGTCAAAAACTATGCACACCCATTTTTATACTCGTTCATAAAACCCACACGACTTATAGTGTTTGCGTAGAGTGGTGCACACCATATCATACATCATCCATCCTTGACTGCTTCCTTATCACCGACATGTGCACTCGACTAAAGCTCATTTTATGATCATTCCCAGGATGGTGCTGGGTGCCAAAAGGATACCATTATCAGTTTTGTATTAGTCCCTTCTTTTTGCCCCGTTTGATGCTGGATTGATAAAGGTCAAGCGAAAGGTGCAGTCAAAAATGTGGCAAGTTCGCTTTCACCTAACATCATCATGCCACCTTGTTTGGTGAGCCAAGAGAAAGGGACGCGACCAGATTTTTGATAAAACGCAAACTCAGCTTTGACGTAAGCAGGTCAAATTCATAGTACCGGGCCAGTTTTCAATACTTTCTCCACTTCTTAAATCTCAGCTCATTCCGATTATGGAAACTAGGGCAGGAACAAATGACAAATTTTTGTTGAATACACAGATTCAGCAATCCCGGCCGTCCTGTCGACATGACGCAAGAGAAGATTACGACGAAAGCTGGTCTTATCAGTAGCTGACCTAGCTTTGTCGTAAGTTGCTAGCCTTTGCTGAAGCAGCTATGAAAAACCACCGTGTGTAGGTGGCCTCAAGATAATATATCACTTGTTTATCAAAATCAAACTTTTCTGCTCACGCGTTACAAAAGGGACTGAACGGAGCCCAGGCGACCAGGCATGTGATAGGTAGGGTAAGGAGGTAGAAAAAGGAAATGCAAGAATGGATTTATAAAATGCTTTGCCACTCAAGAAGCGCAAGTGCAAATAAAATTAAACCTGACCTCGACCTACTTTCACTATCTAGCGGAGTATTACGGCATTCCATGCATGTCAGTCAGATCATATTGTCAAAACATGAGAAGATGGATTGCAAAAAGACCACGCGCTAATTCCGGATCGACCTTGTGCAGGCGACGTTCGGGGCGTGGAGTGATGGAATCTGAACGATTCGAGATACAGTTTATACGCAGTGTCAGAGATAAGAACTGGAGATGAGGTTACTGGGGTGAAGTGACAGCCACATGTGGTGCCATAGAAATGTTGAATTAGTCGACAACTTTCGTCAGGCTTTTGGCGGGGTATGAGTGGGCGATGTGAAACTTTGGTGGAAATAGGCTGCGTGAACTCGGGTGAAGCGCGGAGCAAGCCTGCATGAGCCTGGGCATTGCAGTCCAAAATATGGATAGGTATTGGTAGGATACGTCGACACCGTCGCCACGTCAAAACGCATGTCACATGTCAAAAGCGAATATCTCTTCCCGCGTAACTGTCAAAGCCAAAAGTAAAATTCTGCACACATCAAACTTGTGAAAAACTGGATGTCAAAAAAGCTTCGTAAAACGTGCGTATATTACTGCAATGGAAAGTAAGGTCGAAGGAGATCGATCATGCAGTGCCCAAAACTGATCGATTCTGCTTCATTGCCGTGTCTTCGCACCAAGTCCACATCAATGCCAACACGACCATGAAAGACAGCTTACTCTGCCTCCGCCGTCAGGGATGGAGAAGAATGATCGTGTGCCAACGCTTTGAGGCCTTTGGACGACACCGTCGCTGATACCATATTTTGGAGACTCCTTCCGGGACCCAACCTTTTTCCGCCAACTGTATAAGTTGCCTTTTTAGGCCTTGGCTATTTGCAGTACCAAGTGGGCAATGTTCAGAATATGATTGATTTTGCAAATCACTGAGAATCTGACTATTGATCAGTAGATCTTGATCTTTGGCGAATTGGCCAGATAATTCCTCAGTAGTCGTCAGGCGTGCAAATTGGTACAGATTTGGATCATTCGCCATCTTGTAAGAAAGGCGCAGAAGAATTTCGAGACTGAGCGAAATCAGAATCCGCCATCTAGCCGGGGTCCAGGTCTCATCTGTGGGTCGCATATACATTCCGCCTATCACTTTCGCCCAAGAAACCCGTTTTATTTTTCTCGACATCACCTTCTTCTTGTTGAACCCATTATTATCTAACTCGAATATCATCATCATTATAATCATGTTTTATTCGTTAGACAAACACTGAAGGCGCACTCACAACAGGGTCTAAGAAATATTCGGGTACAAACTCGCGAGACAAATCACAAAGAAGAAGCAAAAATACAATGTCGAAGTGCGAATATGAGGACCATGCAGTCTCCCAATTGATTGATTGATTCCACATATGCATACACGAGAAAATGAAGATTTGCTTATACGCATCAAAAAAGCCCCTAGGCGCATTCAGGTGATGCCTCACAAGCCTGACGGCTGGCACGGGAAACTGATATACGTACAAATCGACTGTTATAAAAATCATGAAAACCATGATAAAAGCGATAAAACTGACACAGTTTAGACCCTTCCTCCTGTCATGTAATGAACTCCACCTAGCACGTCAAAGCCCCTCCTCGTAAGAAATAGTAAACTAATTCAAAAACAGTCTTAGAGCATAAAACTAGGCGCGTTTCCTGATATCTTTCTCCAAGATCGGATCCCAACAGGCAACACCATATTCCAGCACAGTGCGCACATAAGCATCGTAAGCAGATCCCAGGACTGCTGGATGCAAGTGCCTGCCCAGCCTGCGTCTAACAGCCGCAATCATACTGATCGCTTTCCGAACAATCGAAGAAACGTACTCACTGAATTTCATATCGCAAAAAAATACAATACCAAGGTTTTTTACCACATCAAATAAATTCAGTGTCTGAAGAAATTAAATAAACAAATCTGGATGGGACGGAAGTACCATGGCCGTTGCGAAATAGGATCGACTGGGATTTTGAGATGTTGAAATCGAGACCAGCTGATGTGACCCAGGACGAAATCAAATCAATCATGGGCTGGACAACGGTAAACAACTCATCCAAGTTCTGGATGGGAACAAAAAGTGCCGAGTCGTCGGCGTATGTCTACAATAGTCGACGATGCGTAGGTGCACATGGGAATTAGGCTTCCAATTTTACGAGCAGATCGTTGATGTAGGCGGCAAATAAAGTTGGACCGAGGACACTTCCTTGTGGCACTCCAGAGGTGACAGGGATATCAGCAGACGAATGACCATCAATGACCCTAAAAATAAGCTTGCAGGGGATCCGGTGGACTCATTGGAGCGACTTCAAAAGAAGAGCATGAGGTACTTGGTCGAAAGCATTTTTTAAAACCAGAAAAACGCCCGCAACAAGTTTGTACTTCTTTGAATTTAGATGGTCATGAATAAATTGACTGGCTGTGATCGAGGCCGTATTTGTACCACGACGCTTAGTGAACCCGTGCTGTTGTCTTTCACCAATTTACTTGGCGCGGATGAGATGCTTTGACTTATCTCGGACTTTGAAAAAATCGATGATGTCGATGTATCCCACCAATGCCGTATGGATATGAGGTGTAAAGCGAATAAGACAGAATATATAAGCATTCGCAGCTCCCCGAAACTCCGCGCATTCCCCCGGAATTTTCCCCCAAGAATCCACTGACTCAGGAGACACTGGCTAGTATAAGGATGAAGATCAGGACCATGCAGATACTGTAGCTTATAGATTCAATTTCGCGAGCGGCAGATGTTTGACTGTTTGGCCATTCAGACAACTGATGTATACGGTACCCAACAACGTTCGCTTTCACCAACACACGTGCTACTATGGATACAGGAGATTTGATGCCGTGATCTGTTTGCGAGAGAGTAATACTGCAGCAGAGAGAGTTGTGGGGCGAAAATGAAGAATAAAGAGATCATCACAAGATCAAAAGGTGAACCAGCAAATATTATGAAACGAAATGTGGCTTTTTCTCGCTTGTACATTTTTGCTGCTGTAACCAAGCCTGGCAGGCGTAGGAAGGAGGCGGGTTTTTGAGTCCATCCGCTCCCCGCGGTGTCTTCTCCCATGTAGGGCTATTCCGCATATTACACTGTGGGGAGATCGTGCGAGGACACTTTGATGGTGTAAGTATCGCAGACATTGTGACACGGGTTTGTGCTGTCTGTTCTAAAGGGCCGACTGGGCATCCTGTTTCATTGAGATAAGAATGCGCAACACAAAACTGCAACCAAAATATATTTAGCGTAACTGCTGCAATCATGCATTTGAATCAAAGTCAACTACTGTAACTGTAAGGCAGCAATGTCATATGGCTATGTTGTCAAGGATGGTCCTTGCATGGTCTGGTCAGTCAGTTGCGCTTGACGGGTATTGACGGTGAGGTCGTAGTCGTTGAGGCTGAGGTTGTGGGCGTGTTCGTTGGGGCTGAGACTGTGGGCGTGGTCGTTGAGGCTGAGGTTGTGGGCGTGGTCGTTGAGGTTGAGGCTGTGGGCGTGGTCGTGGTTGAGGCTGTGAGCGTGGTCGTTGAGGTTGAGGCTGTGGTCGTTGAGGTTGAGGCTGAGGTTGTGGGCGTGGTCGTTGAGGTTGAGGCTGTGGGCGTGGTCGTTGAGGTTGAGGCTGTGGTCGCGGTCGTGGTTGAGGCTGTGGGCGTGGTCGTTGAGGTTGAGGCTGTGGTCGTTGAGGTTGAGGCTGAGGTTGTGGGCGTGGTCGTTGAGTTTGAGGTTGTGGGCGTGGTCGTTGAGTTTGAGGTTGTGGGCGTGGTCGTTGAGGTTGAGGCTGTGGGCGTGGTCGTTGAGGTTGAGGCTGTGGGCGTGGTCGTGGTTGAGGCTGTGGGCGTGGTCGTTGAGGTTGAGGCTGTGGGCGTGGTCGTGGTTGAGGCTGTGAGCGTGGTCGTTGAGGTTGAGGCTGTGGTCGTTGAGGTTGAGGCTGAGGTTGTGGGCGTGGTCGTTGAGTTTGAGGTTGTGGGCGTGGTCGTTGAGGTTGAGGTTGTGGGCGTGGTCGTTGAGGTTGAGGTTGTTGGCGTAGTCGTTGTAGTGCATTTGTTATCTAGAGCCAAAGTAATCTGTAAGCTTCTAAAGGTTTTTGCCGAGCAGAGCACATACTGTAAATAAGATTTAAAACAAACGAGTCGATAACAACCTGAAAAATCTCTGCTGTCGAGTTCACACGTTTGTCGAAGACATACATATCGTCTCGCTCCATTTTTTTTTGAAGACATCTTCCTGACACACCACTACGAATGGGTTTTTTCATGAACTAAAGGCAGGCAGCGTCTTCTGTGACCTAAAGATTTCAATTACGAGTCGGGTTGAAGCGGCCCCGTTCCTGTGGGTCTGTTATTTATACTGTACAAGTTTGCTGTATCCAACATTTTACGCTACCTAAACAGGTGCCAAAAATGTGTGACTTTTATTACTTCAATGCTCATATCAGCAAATCATTTAATAAAACATATTGCCTTCGTCATACCTACAGCACATGCTGCCTCATGAAGATGGGTGAGCGTCAGGAAGGGAAGCAAATGGCATTCTAAGTGTCCTGATTTAATAAAACGTTGTCTCTAGCAAATGATCGCCTATTATTATTATTTCTGACTGCTACTTCAGTGTGGAAAAGCGCATCCAGAATGATCTACGACAGACTACAAGTACCATTTGGGCACAGGGTGCGCCAAGCTTGTTTCGGCAAATTGATAGGCAACGCCACGTCTGGATCGCTGTACATTTCATAAAAATGATTGGCATCTCCAGCCACATCCACAAATTCTTTCCAGAAACTGACTGTTTGAGCCAAAGCAATGACGTGAATGCTGGCCTGATTGCTCCGTATTGCTTGAGCCAATGGAACTGGATCAGGGCCATTGAAGCTATGAAGTATTCGGTGAAAAGCTAATCTCTAGCGCAAGCTGCTTACTGAACTTACCAGTCGGCGGTGAAGATATAAACCTGGTGCAAAGCAGAAGGGCGATATCCGGCGTCATTCGTCAGGACGTAGTAAAAGATTTGGCTTAGAGCGCTGGAAAATAGAGTTGGATGATAGTGCAGTTACTGTATGTGGGTGCGAGCAACGAAGCATTCAGACGGCTATAGAGTTTTGAAAGAAACTAAAGAGCCCTTACTTGAAGACATATCTTTCAGTGCCATAAGGGGCATCGCTTAAGATATCTTCAGCCTGGCGAACGAAATCGTCAAGGTGTTTGGCATCTTTGAAGGAGATGGCGATATCTGCCACCTTGTGGTATGTGACCAATGCTGCTTGGACCCCGCGACTGCCAAACGTATAGGGACTTAAGAAGTTGGTGATGAACGAGGTAACCTTGAGGGAGAAATAAATGCAAAAACTGGTCTTTGTCGTTGCTAGTTGCTCAGCGCCAAATGAAGGCAGAGCTAATGCAAGATGTTTCTCTCGAGGGAACATTTCATCCATGCCGCCAAACAAGATGTGTTCCCACACCCGCGTCTCGTCCCATCTCTTAGGTTTCACAGCGAGTCAACACAAAGAATTCTGGCCAAAGCAGCGAGGTGACTTGCAAAAAACTTTGACTCACAGAGATTTTGGCAAGAGCTACTTCACGCAAAAACGCATGCCAAGGTTTATTCATGCGGCACAGCGCCATGAAAGTGGGCTTAGATACTTGTAACCAGAAATTTTACAATATTTTGTAAAGACTTTTCCCAAGGAATATAGTTGGGAGAAAAATGATGGGAAAATCGACAAAGTGCGGGGGCGCTGAGGATCTCAAAAGGTACTGAAGTCACTCACAGCCTTGGCGTATGTGCTGTTGAAGTTACGCGATACGTCCACCACGAAGACCACGTCGGCAGTGATTGTCTGCATTTCGCATGGGTAAAACTCTAAAAATGCAAAGAGCTTACAAAGGTTGCTGAAAAGTTTTAGAAGTACGGATAGCACAACCGCGCAGGGTATCTCGCAATCAAAACTGTTCACCAGAACATCAAGGGCTTTAGAAGAAAATAAATATAAAACCTAAAACTGGCCTGTTATGCGTTGATAATTGCAAAATTGGTCCACGACGTCAACAGCAGCGTCTCGTGTCAGGTCGGAAAATGAAGCAAAATCAAAATAATTATCAGGATCTTCAGCTAATTGGATTAAGTGATCAGCGTCTCTGTTGGGTCCAACGCCAGCTGCAAGCACAAGGGCTCCAGCGTTGCGGAATTTTCGAGCCCAGGATAAATCTTCGACACCACTATTTCTCATGCCGTTTTCGTTAGGGCCCGGGTAACTGAAAAGAAACCTCAGAATGCAGGTTGTGCAATTTTTGGCTGCATATCGCATACAAACTGACAGATGAGCTCATTTTCTGATTTGCAGGTCTAACTAGCAGTCACTTTCGATCAAAAAATATCGGAAGGCACTGTACCTGGAGTAGGAAACTAAAATGACGATGGCTGGATAGCAAGAGCGTTCGCCTTTGCCCGCTGCCAGGATTGTATTCCAGGTGTAGCTAAGGCCCCTGTAAAGGAAGTTCATTAGAAGAAACATTCTGGCTGTGAACATCGCCGTTTTGCCCAAGCTTGACTCACTGGTGAATTGACGCTGGATCACTCGAGTCACGGGTAAATGAATTTCTCAAAACGGCCGCCGTACAATCAGTCGTCTCAGAGAACGTGTTCAAGTCGAAAATGGTAGTACTAGTGTGATTATATCCATAAAGTTGATAAGCCACTTGAGCGCCATTCGTCCCCACGTTCAGTTGATTAATTATGGCTACTAGAAACTCATTGATCTGAAAATAAATGACGTGGATTCACTGTGGAGGCAAGAAAGTCATTGATGCTTACATAGGTCTCAGCCGTTTTGTCCGGCAGGAAAGCTGAATCTTCCACGACCAGGACCACGTCAAGCTTGCTGAGGCATCCTAAACATAAAAAGGTCTCTAACGCACGATAAATTCTTCTGGGCATGCTGGCTTCTGGTATACATAGAGTACAGCACAACTGCACTTGTGCATAATGCAATACACACACATGCGAGGGAGCATGCAGATTTTTCCCTTCCAACTCACTTTTGTAGCCACAAGCGGAATAAACGAGCAGAAGGCAAAAAAGCAGAACTCCCAACGGTGCCATTTGATTGAGTTCTTGGATAGAATCAGGAGTAGTACAATAGGCACTAGGTCCCTTTGTTGCCTTATATACCCATCGCATCTTGGACATCATAGATACTGTAGTCTTATCTCTCATAATCACGTCAGAGCTGATCCCCTGTTCCTGTCGTACAGCTCTTTGATTCACATCCGTTTGCATTTTTTAAACTCCATTTGTTCGACGAATAAGCAGCTCACACAAGAGGAAACGAATCAGCCGACTTGTTAATAACGGAACTCGATAGGCTTTCCTTTTCCTTTGTTCAACGTATTCCATCTCAAGCCGTGCTCTAGATTCTTGTTGCATAAGAAGCTTTCGTTGCATTGAAGAAGCCAATTTTGACTAGGTCAACACGGGAGCAAAAACGTGATTTTTTAAGTACTGTTTCTACAAGTCACTATCCAGCTTCATCCGGGCAGCTTCACTCGTCACTGTGAGATTTTAAGTTCACTTTTTCAGTTTGCCAGATCCGTGACCAAATATCAGCTTTACCGAAACAGCAGAAGTAAATCACCATGCCACAACTGCATCAGCAGACTGTCAGTTTCATCGCGGCTTCTATAGCTTTTGACTATCTTTGCTGCTTGCCCTTCGATCCATCGCCTTCAAGCTTCGCCAGTTGATATTTCAAGTCCACATCTTTGCTTTAAAACCTGCCCTTGACCCATGGTTGAGTTGATTGAGATGAACCGTTTTGCTCGATCGATTGATTTTGCCAATGGCCGATGTTATGACATGTCATGTCAGGTCATGTCATACTTTATCTTTAGCCAAGCATTATACAGCGCACTCGAGGCCTAAGGGACACATATTTGACAATCATTTTTTACCCAAGCGGGAGTCGAACCCTCTTTTGTAAGTGCACACCAAGCGTGAGAGGCAGACGCCTTATTAACTGCTAGGCCACAGACCCGGGTTGAGCCTGCTATTAATTTCTTTTCCTAACGCGGCTCACGATCAAACGCAAAACGCTCTAGGCCATCAGCTCACTGATATCTGCTGTGGCAACAACAGTGACGCTCATTCAACCTGTAATATCACTATCAGCGGAAACTCAAGGTGGCTGTATTTATTCAGTCTCGTTGAATGCAGGGTGATTCAACGATACCTCTAGGCTGGTAACTACAAGAAGGGCATGATCAGCAAAGTTCGTCAAAATTACTTTGGCGGCAGACAAATATGTACCTATTTGCTAATGATCGAAATCACCATGGCAGTTCTTTTATTTCACCGACAGCAACTTACCACTTACAAGCACGCATGCGAAAGCATTTACAACTACAACAACTACAAAGCTAGCATCTGATCTAGGCACAGTCATACTAATACTGCCTTATCCTATCAATCTCTGATCTGGAAATGTCTGCGTGCAATTGGATTCCTTGACAGCTCTAGCATGAATATCATTTCCGAGTGAACTCGTTTCCAAATCATCATAGTTCCGTAATTGATAAATTACAGAATCAGCAAAGTTTCTATGAATAGCATTGACCTCAGACCGGAATACATCGTCCCATTGATAGTCTATCATTGGCACAATAAACAAACTGACGCCGAGTTCCTGAAGAGTAGAAGCTGCTGCCACGACTCGGTCTTCTCCTGTTACATCATCACTGGAAAAAAGTCTCATTAACTAACACGACTCGTAATACAAGGAGCCCACGACTTACGCATAAACAGAAATGAAGATGGCGTAAATCGGAACTTTATAAGACCTAAGATTTGATTTAATATGGTTGTGGGCTATGGTGAAGCCGCTGAAAAGAATAAGCAGCTGTAACAAGGATACAAAATAAACACATCGAAAACTTACTCTGTTGCATTTCGGGCACCAAGATTTCGATCAGTTGAGATTAGTATGGTATCATTGACTTTCTGAATAAATTCGCTTCTCGTTGTTGAATCATTGAAAGCTACTTGAACCTGAGCTGTTGTGCCGAATCCAACCATTGCGAAGCGAGTGGATTCATATCCAATCGTATACTCATCGGTTATATTAATGATGAATTCTTTTGCCTAAAACAGCAACCATTAAAATACTGTACTTAGTTTTGCGAACCTATTTTACTCTTGCTCAAGCGCATATATGTGCACTCAAAACAGTAAGCACAAGCGATTATAGTAATTGCTGGCATCATAAATAAAAAATTTGTGCATAGAGTCAAACTTCGCTCCTGTATGGACACATTTAGTGTATTGCGATCAATACAGTGCGCTAGGTTGCTTGAAATGTAGCGATACGAAGGTCCCGAAGATATGAAAGATATGAGATATGAAGATATGAAAAGTTATATACTGAATGCTTGCATATGTATGAATACACAAATAATTATAAATGTATATATACTTCATCTGCAACAGCCTAAAGTGAAGATACGGAAGCAAATTTAGGAATCTTAGAATCTATAATACTCTAAGCCAGACGTCCGTCCGTCCATGACTTCTTTTTAACACAGGAAAACGGTTTTCGTCGATTTTCTCAAAATTTTTCAGTTACGATCGCCCTCGCTCACATCATGAAACTCATGCAGAATTTTGAGTTCTATAAGAGTGAATAGAATTTTTTCTCAATTTTTCATCTGACACTTATCGTTAGATTATCGATAATTTCCTCTAGGTGGGAAAACAGCTTTTGCTGATTTTCTCGAAATTTTTTGATCCTTCGACCACCTTTGATCCCTGCACAAAACTTGTAGCGAATTTCCAGCTCTGCAAAACTGCTATAAATCTTATATTCGATTTTTGACCGGATCGCTACATAAGCGGTAAAATAAAAGTTACCGCTAGGGGGCGCGGACGTTTAGAGGGGGTGTCTAGGCGAGCAATTGCTCTAACCCTGCAACGTACAGTTATGCGTACAGTTGCGCGTTTTGTGTTCCAGTCTAACGATAAGGGTAAGTGGCGTCTAGGTGCCTATTTCCGTTTCCTCTGCACTCTGCACTCTACGCCACCTAAAACACGACGAGGCGGCTTTGGATCATTGTTTGTACCTGATAGTCGATTAATAAACTATAGGTATTTAAATATTGGTTATTCAATGTGTAATATTTACTGTTGATCAATGTTGATATTTTCCCCCAAGCCAATTGTTGAAAACTGAACCTCCACTTTGCGCCAGTCCCTATTCTTGGGGTAGGGTGGATATCCTTTATAAATGGCCCCAGTATGAACAATATGTTTATGAGTTACTTTTACAGTCATCTTTTTGATACTGCGCTTGCTTTCCTGTATGATTTTGGTCAGCGTTTTTGAAGATGCACTGCAATGTGAAGACACAGTGGCGCACATGTGAGCCACCACTGATAAAAGCTTTCGCGAACAAAGCGAGCAACTGAAAAATTGCGAGCGGAGCGAGCCATTATCTAGTTCCTTGACTAAAACAAAAATGCAATACTCATGAACCCTGAGGAGACCCTAAGTTTTGCAACATCTAAAATCGCAATGACCCAAACTGTAGCTAAAAAACTTTAGCTGGAGAGGGTCTCGTACAGCCATGGTTTTTTGGTGAAAGAAGTACAGTATGTACCAATCATCTTACGTGGTCCCATGAATTTGCCCATTCGCCACTTCCAGCTTGTCCAGAAAGAAATACTTCAGATTCATCCAAAATAAATATTATGTCTACACACAGAGGAAAAATAATTGACGTTGTAGTTGTGGGTGTGCTAGTTGTTGTGCTGGAAAAGCTAGTTGTTGTGGTTGGTGTGGTTGTTGAGCTAGAAGTGCTGGTTGCAGTGGTAGGTGTGTTTGTTGAGCTATATGTGCTCGTTGTGGTAGTGGGTGTGCTGGTTGTTGTAGTAGGTGTGGTTGTTGAGCTGGAAGAGCTGGTTGTGGTAGTGGGAGTGATGGTGGTTGTAGTAGGTGTGGTTGTTGTGCTATAATCGCTGGTTGTTGTGGTGGGTGCGGTTGTTGAGCTAGAAGTGCTGGTTGCAGTAGTAGGTGTGGTTGTTGAGCCAGAGGTGCTGGTTGTGGTAGTTGGAGTGCTGGTTGTTGTAGTAGGTGTGGTTGTTGAGCTGGAAGAGCTGGTTGTTGAACTAGAAGTGCTGGTTGTTGTAGTAGGTGTGGTTGTTGAACTAGAAGTGCTGGTTGTTGTAGTGGGTGTGGTTGTTGAGCTAGAAGTGCTGGTTGTTGTAGTAGGTGCGGTTGTTGAGCTAGAAGTGCTGGTTGCAGTAGTAGGTGTGGTTGTTGACCCAGAGGTGCTGGTTGTGGTAGTGGGAGTGCTGGTTGTTGTAGTAGGTGTGGTTGTTGAGCTGGAAGAGCTGGTTGTGGTAGTGGGAGTGATGGTGGTTGTAGTAGGTGTGGTTGTTGTGCTATAATCGCTGGTTGTTGTAGTGGGTGCGGTTGTTGAGCTAGAAGTGCCAGTTGTGGTAGTGGGAGTGCTGGTTGTTGCAGTAGGTGTGGTTGTTGTGCTAGAATCATTGGTTGTTGTAGTGGGTGTGGTTGTTGAGCTAGAAGTGCTGGTTGCAGTAGTAGGTGTGATTGTTAAGCCAGAGGTGCTGGTTGTGGTAGTGGGAGTGCTGGTTGTTGTAGTGGGTGTGGTTGTTGAGCTGGAAGAGCTGGTTGTTGAACTAGAAGTGCTGGTTGTTGTAGTAGGTGTGGTTGTTGAACTAGAAGTGCTGGTTGTTGTAGTGGGTGCGGTTGTTGAGCTAGAAGTGCTGGTTGTTGAACTAGAAGTGCTGGTTGTTGTAGTAGGTGTGGTTGTTGAACTAGAAGTGCTGGTTGTTGTAGTGGGTGCGGTTGTTGAGCTAGAAGTGCTGGTTGCAGTAGTAATTGTGGTTGTTGAGCCAGAGGTGCTGGTTGTGGTAGTGGGAGTGCTGGTTGTTGTAGTAGGTGTGGTTGTTGAACTATAAGTGCTGGTTGTTGTAGTAGGTGTGGTTGTTGAGCTTGAAGAGCTGGTTGTGGTAGTGGGAGTGCTGGTGGTAGTAGTAGGTGTGGTTGTTGTGCTAGAATCATTGGTTGTTGTAGTGGGTGTGGTTGTTGTGCTATAATCGCTGGTTGTTGTAGTGGGTGCGGTTGTTGAGCTAGAAGTGCCAGTTGTGGTAGTGGGAGTGCTGGTTGTTGTAGTAGGTGTGGTAGATGAGCTAGAAGTGCTGGATGTTTCAGTAGGTGTGGTTGTTGTGCTTGAATCGCTCGTTGTTGTCGTGGGTGCGGTTGTTGAGCTAGAAGTGCCAGTTGTGGTAGTGGGAGTGCTGGTTGTTGTAGTAGGTGTGGTAGATGAGCTAGAAGTGCTGGATGTTTCAGTAGGTGTGGTTGTTGTGCTGGAAGTGCCAGTTGTGGTAGTCGGTGTGCTGGTTGTTGTGGTAGGTGTGGTTGTTGTGCTTGAATCGCTCGTTGTTGTCGTGGGTGCGGTTGTTGAGCTAGAAGTGCCAGTTGTGGTAGTGGGAGTGCTGGTTGTTGTAGTAGGTGTGGTTGTTGTGCCAGAATCGCTGGTTGTTGTAGTGGGTGCGGTTGTTGAGCTAGAAGTGCCAGTTGTGGTAGTGGGTGTGCTGGTTGTTGTGGTAGGTGCGGTTGATGAGCTAGAAGTGCTGGATGCTGTAGTGGGTGTTGTTATTGAGCTAGAAGTGCTGGTTGTCGTTTTGGGTGTGCTAGATGTTGTAGTAGGTGTGGTTGTTGAGCTAGAAGTGCTGGTAGTAGTGGTTTGTGTGCTGGTTGTTGTAGTAGGTGTGGTCGTTGAGCTAGATGTGCTAGTTATGGTAGTAGGTGTGCCAATTGTTGTAGTAGGTGTGGTAGATGAGCTAGAAGTGCTGGATGTTTCAGTAGGTGTGGTTGTTGTGCTGGAAGTGCTGGTTGTTGTAGTGGGTGTTCTGGTTGTTGTAGTAGGTGCGGTTGTTGAGCTAGAAGTGCTGGTTGTAGTGGTGGGTGTACCAGTTGTTGTGCTGGCAGTGCTGGTTGTTGTAGTAGGTGTGCTATAGGTGCTTGTTGTGGTGTTAGGTGCGCTTGTGGTCGTTGTGGGGATACTAGAAGTTGTTGTTGTTTGTTGGCTTGAATCTGAAAATATATTGAATTGAATGAATCTTGATTGTTTCGGTTTTTTGCAGAAATTGTCTTACCATTGCACACATACGTCCATGCTTGCGAAGGAAGATAGTTTTCCAATAGGGCCACTGGGCTACTACTGATGTCAATGATATGATTTACATCGCCTGCAATTCCAAGTGCTTCTGTCCAGTATGGAAACGACATTAGAGTAACCAGATATATTGATGCATCTTTATCTTTCCGTATGGCGTTTGCTAGTGATACAGGGTCATTGCCTGAAAACCTGTGAATGAATAAAAGATTTTTTGGAGTTTTGCAGCTGTAGTCGAAAAACTTATTCATGGTTACCCATCTGTGCTGAAGATGAATACAGTGTGCGTAGCCTGAGGGCGATAACCAGCAGACTCGACCAAGGCGTGATAGTAAACCGCGTCGAGTCCACTATTTAAAGCGGTTGCTACTGTGTTTTCACTGGGTTTTTGGAACCTTGCTAGTTACCTTACTTGTAGATGTCCCTGTCACCACTGTATGGCTGGCGTGCAAGAATGGTTTGAACTTTCTGCATGAACGATGACAATGTGCTCGTATCTTTGAGTCGAATGGACACTTCTGCTGACCTGCTGAAAGGGACGAGAGACGCTTGTACTCCACTTCGGCCAAATCGGTACGGTTGTAGGAACTTGTTTATAAAGACGATTACCTGAACAAACAGTGAAATTACGCGCGGTTTATACACGACTTTATGACTTTGCTAGTATACATTGACACAAATAGGATTTAGTACGCACATTTACATGCTAAAATAACTTACAGCCTGCGTATAGCTTGAAGGCATATGAGTCGACGCGTCAACGACGAACACAACATCGTCAACGATTCGTTGCATGTCACATGGGTAAAATCCTGCGATAAAGTACTGACAGTTCTGACAGTTAGTTCCATGGTTCTTTTTTATCTACCTACCGGGACTAGGAACATAGTTCGCACACCGATTTGCGATGTTTCGCGCTGTTGTTTCATCTAAACTTAAATAATCGCTGTAGTCGTAGTAATTTGCATTCCCCCCAGCAATGATCGACAGAGTCGCAGGATCTCTTCGAGAGCCGATGCCTACTGCGATGACAAGGGCGCCTGCACTTCGCAGTCGCTTCGCAGCCGAAATCGCATCATAAGGATAGAAAGACTGCTGGGTGCCTTGAAAGTCAGATGGGCTGGAACAGAAAAGATTTTGTCATAAGTACAGGAAGATTTTAAATTTATTTTTGTTCTTCAGTAATACCTCGAATATGAGACTATAATAATGATAGTGGATGCACAAGACCGCTTTCCATTATCTGCCAGTAATAAATCATTCCAAGCTCGAATCAATGCGCTAAAATGCAGGAATAAAAAATTTTGCGACCACACCCTTCTTCACAATGCAAGTTCGCGAAGATGGAATGTGAGGTAGTTTGGTGATAGCAAACAGTATTGTAGAGGGCTATAAATAAGGCTATTGCTGATACATTTCAGGGACTGAGTAAACAAGAGATATGTAGGCGCACAGTATGCAGAAATGGCAGTAGAATTAGGGTTCCTTAAGATCTGGTGCAGCAGCAGGATGGAGCTAATCCATATACAGAGACGAAAGGTCAATAGAAGCTCAAAAAATGAGTGATTGCAAAAATCGAGCTATGATGTGGATATTTAGTCAGATTTAAGTCTCTAACTGGGCACAGGAAGGTGGATAGGCGCAGTATGTACAAGGAGCAGCGACTTTCTAAGTGCCTTCAGTCCAGCACAAATAAATCAGCGCAATGCTGATTGCTTACATATATGGGCTTCAGAAAAGTAAGTATTTACATACAGGCCGATAGAAGGCGTAGAATTCCTCCTGGAAAAGGGCTGTCTGAGAATGGCCGAAACCACATCTGGCGTCTCCAAGTATCGATTAAAATTGAATATGGTCATTACTTCATCATTATATAGCTGGCAAGCGATTCGCGTCGCACCTTGGTCAAGTCGAAACTGACTTGCTATGGTAACTAGAAAGTGTGTGATCTGAAAACAAAGTCAAAATGAAGTCAGCAGTGTTTTATCAGTTGGCAGAGGTCAAGCAGTGCCAAAACTCATCTGAAAAAATCTACCTTTGACACAGCATCGACGTCAGGCAACGCGCTCGTATCTTCAACAATGAAAGCAAGATCCAAAATTGGCGGCTTGCTAACAGCAGTTGCCGCAGCCAAAATGAGTACAAGCGTAAAATGTGTCAATGGCCAAGTTTCATTTGGGATAATCCTCCACATCCTGTACCAATCGGCTTACGTTTAACGCGTTTCGCTTATGCAAAACTTGCATCTGAAAGAAGCATGGCGCTTCCAAGCACACGCATAACAATTCGCGCGCCAGCTACTGACCCGGATTTTTCACTCAACTCCTATTGACACGCCATTGACGTAGGTAGTGAATTTCAACAGGACTAGACCTCCTTATCACCGCGCCTATTGCGCTGTTATTTTACAAAAGCTATAATGCTGATCAAGTCAGCCACAGGGTGTAAAGGCTGTGTGACAACATGATTGAGTTTTGACGGTTTATTGGATTGTAATGATAACTGCCAGAGGTCGTTGCCCAGTACGGTATGTCTAGTGTTGCACGGCTGTTTTCTTATCATGATTGCTATATGGCCATATTTCAAACGTCTGCCACTAGAAGGTGACGCATGCACGAAATCTAGGTCAAGATTTGCAATTGTCAAACTAAGAGCAAAAGTGCAACTTTGTTTAGAAGGTCACCCCGACGGGATGCAACAATTTTGTCAAATACGGCTTAGGATTAAATGTACTAGTGCTACTTGTCAATATCAACTTGGGCTTTAGAATTCGGGCTGCCTTTACTTTATCTATTCTAAAGAGCTCCCTTTTGCCAGGAGCATTTGATAATTATTCAGGATGTACGATGTGTTTGCTGTGCATTGCTATATTTCGGCAAGCACCGAAGGACGCAGCACTGTTGGATTACAACGCTGTACTCACACATGATTGTAAAAAAGGCATAATGTGTGAGACCAGTTGTAAGCAGACTCATAAGAACTAGCCAGACAGTTTTCGAGTGACCCGGGTACAAGACCTGCATTTGCCAAGCTCCATGTAGTATCGCGGCCTATAAGAAAGCACGGTTTAAAAGCATCTGGCTGAGCCACTGGTAAAGTAAGATGTTCGCTTGTCCGCTGGCAACTAGTCTTGTCGGGGCAGTTGCCACAGTACATAACTGCACGCGTAGGGGCCCAAAGTAATGTATTTGTTAGCCTTGTGTCGGGAGGCGGGCAGGGGGAACCTGTGTCCACTGTGTACAGTAGAGCATTTTGGAACCTCAATCTGACCGAGAGCTTTCGCGGAAAGCTGAAAAGTGGGATTCTGGCGATTTCAAGCCATCAAATAATCGAATGTATTTCACGTAGCTCAGCCATCACGTAGCTCAGGCAGCTCTGATTTTCATCGATGATATGCGGTCATTAAATTTTATCTCACCAGATAATGAATCGAGGTCGGATCGAAGTGTTTTCATCTCGCCAGCGAAATTGCTGTTGTCGAAAACTTCTGCGACACATCCTGGCTGGATTTTTATTGAAGTTATACTATCATTCCAGTCAGCGCCCACGAATGGAACTGTGTCGCAAAACTTTTTTGATAGCCCATTATATGCGCTGTGATCATAGACGGTTGCACAACATGCGCTTGATTGCTGAATAGAAAGGAACTGATTGTAACTGAGTTTTGTGAAGCTGGCCCTCCTGAGTATACATGCATTGGTTCATGCAATTTTATTAGATTTCAGGCTGTGGTTTGCAGCTTTGCACCCTTGTGTGAAACACCGGTCGATAGACAGCTGTGAAAGTGAAAGCTCTGCTGTTTGGCGCGACTGACAATCGATCCTTTGCAGGGAACCAGCATCTGGGGCGTCACCCGCCGAGCTGACTCTAGGGAAGATGCACAGCCATGGATTAGGTAGAAGACTTGGTTGGCTGCCCTGGGATAAGCTCCACCAGTCACTCCCTCGCAAAACGGACCCAGACCTATTACATTTGCGACTTTTGGGCCTACTAAAATGTGTTATTGTGTCATTCATAGGAAAAGTGACAAGCCCCGCTTACTTCGCAGCTCTCGTCACATTTGTAGAGCCAATTAGGACCTTGGTAAACCTTTGCTACAACATCGTAAAGCTTGGGGTCCTTGACCTTTAGTTGTTCTTTGTTGCACACTCCCATGTCGCAATTGCGTTGTTAGTTAGCTTGCAACCAAGTCTGACCGCCGATAGCGAAATATTCGGCACTATTCTCCATTGCGCACTCGTCTTTCGGCCACAATTGGGCCGCCTTGGCGTTTTTGTAAGCCTGGTCCAAATCGAATTGCAAGCCCGACTGTACGCTTCCAAATACGCCGTTGACGCCGTGATTGAACTCGTGCACCAGAACGCGTCCAATCCATGCATTGCCGCGTTGATCACAATTGAAACTAGTTTCTTGCAAAATCAGGATATTGCCCAATGCCAAGCCAGCACTAAATTTCTCAAAACTGCATGGTTTTGCAACTTTTGGATTCGAACAGGCGTTGGCATTGCGTGCCCACAAGGCGATGCGCTCACGTTTGTCGATCAGAGCTTGAAGGAAGCCTGGACGAAGATTACGTGTGACACGAGTGACAATTCGGGCGCATTCTCGCAACGCATAGTCAGAAACCTCGCTGGGACCCATAATTGGGATTCCCTCAGCACTCACGAACTTTTTGTAGAAGTTTCTATCCAAATTCTTGAGATAACCATCCTGAAGCTGATCGATTGGCTTTACTTGAAAGGTTTGGCAGTCAGTTCCTGCCAAAATCGGAACTGCAAGACAAGCGAGACAAAGTGCAGTGAAAAGGACAGCCATTAAGGACTTTCCAAGCGCTTCTTGCTGCAGAGCAGAGCCGACCAGTCTCCTTTAAGTCAGGAATTTGCACTAACAGCATCTCATGACCCTTGCCCCTATTTATTCATCCGCTGTCGATGGACCAAATCGTTGGCGATTGATGGCAGTTCAGTTCGAACTCATGCTATGCAAAGTCTGGGTTTGAATAAAATTTGTTTAGAGCAGTGCTAAATAAACAACAGAAATATTAAAATTAAGTAACAATTGCCGCTCTCCTCTGACGTACCCTTCTGTACATACTGTCCCTGTTCTCTCTCTCTGCACCTGTTCCGTAATCTGCTCTTTCATACGTATATACAGTATGCGGGTAAATGTTGTGAAGACTCAAAATAGCTGGTCTTGTAATGTAAGCTGGGAGCCACAGTTTCTGGCGTGTGCAGTGAGTGCATGGCACTGTATCGCATGGCGTGTTCAAATACGTCTCAAATTTTATGTGCAACGCAAGTGCGACAAGCGATGTCAGACCGTGTGCAGTGTAGAAAAAGCTGCTGAGAGAAAAATACGAGGAAAATGCGTAGTATCTGCACCAGGTTTGAATTTAACCCAAACAACCAATGGTGTATCAGACGTTGTCCAAATTTACGTTACTCCCACTGTCCTGAGTTCGTCACCAGAACGGTGAATGTGTAAACAAAGAGACGTACACTATGATCAAGTTAACGGGGACAGGGTACGACGTCAAAAATGGGGGGGGGGGGGCGGGGCTTCAGCTGTCTAATTAACAGGGTTCACGTGCTTGTTTGGCCCTAAGTCACGTGAAAGCAATTTTATCTCGCCATCTACTTACATGCGTATATCATAAATTCATAATAGTCCCGGACTGTCGATCACAGGAAGTTCACTCACTCGCTGACCGTACAGTACTAAAGCTATACCACAGGAAGATCGTGAATACACGCAATTGCGGGCAACGGTGGTCTGGGTGGGAATTACGCATCGGCCTGGGAGTATTTGTGTAACCAGTCCTGGTTGGCGTAGGAGGGAGGCGGCCGACCGAAGTCGGCAGGGCACAAACTCCGACTGGAGCAAGATAGTCTTGCGACAATACCTACGGGTGAAACATCAACCCGAGGGGTTGACGTCTCCCAGCCAGGGGAAAGTATCGATTACTCCACTTGTCCCGATACTGAACGGTCAGCGTAACCCATACCACGATCCGCCCGCAACATTCGTTCCTCAACGCCGGGCGGGCTATCGAATAAGGTTCCGTTCGGCAAGATATTTCCATAATCGACCACAATTCGTTCCATCGTTCCACCATACCCGATGACGACTAGGAATAAAATGTAGCAGCCGATTGTGCTCAAGCGAGTCAGCCAACACATGAAGTTTCTTGACAGCCAAAACGAGCGATTCGTTGCTAGAATTGTTAGCCAGACAATTTTCGATCACTGAAAAAATATTTGCGTAAGTTGCTGGCAGAGATTGGCTCCCGCGAATTCTCGCTATTTCGTTTTGAAAACTCATCATAACAAAAGTATAAAATATACTAAGACTAATTGACCAAATCTAAGATAACAAATTTCGAAAACAAAACAATTCAACAGCTCATTTTTAGTTTCTCCGTGCCCCTTCTGTTTATTCCACTCTATGCTTCTTCGGTCCCGCGCCAACGCGCACCTTAATCTGCAATCCTGGCGGATGACTACCTGTGAAGCGCCAAATTTAAACCGTTTCGCCCATTTTTGCAAGTGAAGCGAAATATCGACGATATTCTCCTTGGCTACACTCAAAAGTGCTTTGGAGTGACTATTTTTACTATATCGTTCCAAATAGAGGCCTTGGAGACCCATTTTTTGCATTCCAGCGTAATGCTCGACCGATTTGTGCATGCTGAACTGGTTTTATAGGCGTTCAAGGAGCCTTAGAATACATAAGTATATAG